>OVBN01000048.1:0-272011 GCA_900406565.1 Turritis glabra
TGAATAATATTGATTGTTTGGATTTTTATTGTTATATCTTTGAAAATGTTTATTATTATTTCTTTGTCGATAGTTTAATCGTTTATTTCTTGATGGTGGATTAAGTGTATTATTATAATCATACTCCTTGCAGAATGATCCCATGGTTCATTTAAATTTGAATTTTTCATTTCGTTTTTTATCCTTATGTTCTTGACATAATGTTAATCCTTCTTTTCTAATGAATGAAAATAATTGATCATATGTTATCGTATTCCAGGGGATTGGCTGTCCTCCAGAATAGTCTTTTAATTTGTTGATTATTTTTCTGCGAAAAAGGACGGTAATCCTGAGATAAACCGTTCTTTCCAAAAATGTTGGTTACAATCACTTCGTTGAAATTTGTTTGTTACAAAAATATCTTTATACCATTTAAAATCTCCTAATGTAGGACACCTTAAATTAGTTAATATTAATTTTTTACTTTGTAATACTTCAGTTGGATTACCAATAAAATGCATTGTTAATGTATGAATTAATACTTCTACAGCATTTTGTTTTTCTTCTTCTTCATAAAGACCATCTTCGTTTTCTACTCTTATTATTTCAATATGGTTACGTATTGAATCTTGTGTGATTGAATCTATTGAATTATCCCACCAATAGTTTAATGCTCTATTAAATCCTGTTACTAATATACATGCTTGTTTATCACTATGGTCCCTACTTTTATAGGCTATAGCTGCCATTCCCATTTCTTGAAATAAATTCATTATTTCATATTTGGAACGTCCATCAATGTTCCATTCGTATATGCCGTCACCGGTATACACTTTATTGGAATATTAATGATGTTCTTCATATAATAAATCTGGTGGAGAATGTTTTTTGTAATAAGGTTTGTTAGATCTCATCATTTTATTTTTTATTCGATTTATTTCTTGATCATTTTCTGATTGTTCTAATGTTTGAATAGATTCATTATCATTTTCATCAATTATATTAATTCTTTTTGCTTTATCTAATTTTTCTAATCCATTAGCGATTGCTTTTAAGACTTCACTTTCTGGAAATTTGACTTGTCTGGTTATAGGTTTAAAGATTGGGGTAGACGTTGATGAAAATGGATGTTGAGTAATAGGATTTTGTTGATTTATCATATTATTTTCATTGTTATTTAATTTGTTATCTATATCATCTATTTGTCTTGAAAATGTGTATAATAATAAACTTTGGTAATTATTTTGTTCGTATATTGCTTTAATGTCTTGTACAACTACTGTATCTTTATCGATCCTATTGGCTCCAGTTTTAAAGGGTGTGGCTATAATTTGCCTGTTAGTAGTATTTATTTTTAGATCTTTTAGCGGTGGGTGTACTGATTTACTTTTTTCACCGTTTACTTGCTCCCATTGTTGTATTAAAGATGAGTTCGTATTAATTGATCCAAATGGATAATTAATTTCTTTTTTTTTGAATATATTTCGAACCAAGTTAAAATTGGTATATCTGTTTCTTTCAATATCATGTAATTGTACCATGATTCTCTAATTTTAATTGTTTCTTCTGTGGTGAATGCTTTGAAATACCCTTTTCTGTATTTTTTTGAATAAAAGTCCTCTTTAATGTATTGTTTATTGATTTCATAAGTTTTGATTATAACATTTATAGATTTGAAATCTTAGGTTGTAGGAGTCGTTGGATACATATTCATTTCTGGTTCAGCCATTGGGGCTTTAAATCAGATTGGATAATTATGTTTAATATTTATGCTTTCTGTTTCTGAATCTTATCTAGTATTTTGATTTACGCTTCTGTTTCTGAGTCTGTACTGGTTTGGCCAGTACGATATTCAGAAAAAAAAGCTCTTGAATGATAAGAACTAATTCGAGGTGGAAGTGGTTCTCTCATAGATCCGAATTTTAATGATATTCTTCCATCCCTTTGTTCGATTATTTTTAAAATATTCTTTTGTTCAAAATTTCTTATTGGTTGAGTTATCTTAATTTTCCATTGGTTTGGAATTGTTATTTCGTTCCATTTTAATTGTCTAGGTATATAGGTAGCGTTTGGCGTATCTTTACTATAAACTGCTAATATTGTTGTTTCTCCTTTATCATCTTGTAGTAAACATCTTGGATTAAATTCAGATGTTGATTGTTTAATATAGATTCGATAAAGTAATAGATACCCATGTCTTTCATTTTGAAATTTTATTTCTGGTAAATGAACATTTAATACTAAAGTATTGAGTATTGTTGGATCATGCAAACTTACTTGAAAGTTAGGAGCGCAATTAAAATAGATTGGTCCATTACATAAGTTTGATTGGACTGCTCCAAGAAGTGAGTCTTCAAACTTTAGTAAGGTTTTTTCTCTTAATATCATTAATATTGGGGAATCAATACCGGTTCTTGATAAGGGTTCAATTGCTATTTGGACTAATCCAAAATATAAATAGTGAAATCATTTTTGTTTATATCTGTCTAAAGCTATTGATGATAATAATTTTATTTCCTCGAACTCATTTTGCAGAGATAGAGTTTGTTCATGTTCTTTTATTGCATAGGCTGTTTTGAAATGAAAAGTACCAATTTGATAGATATTTTCCGGATTAATATGTGGTAATTGATTTTTAGATATTTCTTGATTAAAAGATGTTATTTTTGACATAATTTCTCTTGAATTTATTGTTGTATGTGATGTAGATGCAATATGTTTTGATTTAAAAAGCTTTCTAAACGAAGACGCCATGACTTAATCTAGACTTAAACTCATACTAGAGGGATACTAACCAAATCTAGGTTGACACAACAGAGGCTTGCCAACGGTCTTACTGCCTTCGAGGATTTTCAGCCTGGAACACCTACTGTGACAGTGTTTTAGTAGATAGGTGAGTATCATGGTAGAAGAGATTTAGGTTTAGATTGGGGACTCGAGGTCTTAATTTTGAAAACGTTTTTAAAGAAAACTTTTTTACAAAACTTTAATAAGTTCGTGGCGTTGTTAGCAGCGTAGAACACTAGAAGGCGTTACTTTTACAGCCTTTGGACCAGTAGTCCTGACATCCACAATGTTTCCAGCCGATAAACTTATTAAAACTTGAAAACTGTTTTAGCATTTGATACCATTTATTTTTATTTTTCTTATGAACAGTAAAATATGAACAGTATAATCTTTGATAAAAGGATGATTAAACTTGAAGATTTTATTTAAAACTTTGTTTAACACAATAAGAAAATTTAAAACTTACAGATTTGATTACAAGATTTGATTTGGAAATTGAAGCGAAGGTAAAATTTAAAACTTTAGAATTTTCTTGAATGCTTTGGAGAGAGTTTTTTAAAGTGAGAAAGTAGTGCGAGAATCGCTTGCCCTTCTCCGTTGGTAGAGACAAGTATTTATAGCAGAAAAAGGGAGTTGCTAGTCTTGTTACGTGTCGTCTCGTAGTGGTGCCGACACTTTGTGTGAGTTGGGAGGACACGTGTCATCTCGTAGTGGTGCCGACACTTTGTGTGCATCATTGCTTTCGTCATTGCATACGTCATTGCTTACGTCATTGCCTACGTTGTTGCTTGCGTCATTTCTTGCGTTATTTCTTTCGTCGTTGCTGGAGTCTTCTTTGTTGATATATTATGTATGTTATTCGAAATACGTTAACATAGTATACAGAGTCTTCTATAGTAAGATATTATACAGTCAAGGTAGCGTAATTTTGCAGTTGAGAAATAAACATTAAAAGCCAAGGATAAGATAAAACTACAAAGCTACCATAACCTTAACATCCGAGGCTTCACATGTATATAAATCAATAGGAATAAATCAATAAAATACATACAGTATTTTTTGATTACACATATATTTACACGAACCTTTTTGACTCCCAAATGAATCTACACGTACTAATATTTGCTTCTACTATAATATACAAACTTTCAAATTTTATCTATTTAACATTATCGACTTAACATGAAGTTAAATTTTTTATGTTTTAATAAAATATTAATATTAAAAACAAATTTTAACTATTCAAAAATTACAAAAACATTCCAAAAATTCCAAACCAAATTCTAAAGTTTGTAATAATACAATTTAATATTTAAGGTTTATAAAATGAAAATATACTGAAATTTATTATTATTTTTTTATTTTTGACGAAAAATTTAAGAAAAATAAAATCATATATACAAAATAGGAATGACTTACATCAAACTATAGATATATATATATATATATATATATATATGAATGAATTAAATCAAAATATATATTTTTAACCTTTATAATGTGATATATGTCATTTCTATATTATGTTCCAAATTATTCAAATTTATTAAACATACATAGGTTTAATAATATCGATATTGTATTTATTCAAAATAAAAATCTGTTTAAATTTATTAAACTTATGCCAAAATAAAAAATATATATTCAAAATATACACTCATAAATTAGAAAGTCTTATCACATTTTAGAAACTCTTTTTTTAACAAAAAAGTTGGTTTTAAAATTTATAATTAAATGTATATCCATTATAAATTTTTTGGAATGTAAAAATTGTGAAGTTACTAAAATTGCCATACTTGATGTATTTTTGTGGGAATTTATTTTCTGGAATTAGTATACATAAATATTTATAGTTGAACTCCAATTTTTAATGAGTTTTTCCACTTTATTATTTGTCTTATTATATAGAAAACTTTAGAGAATCGAACCAGAGGGAAGTTAGGCTTGGACGTTCGGATATTCGGGTCGGTTCTGGTTTTTTCGGTTCTAGATTTTAGGATCCATACAAGTAATACAAAATTTGGTTTGGATGTGGTTCATATCCGTTGTTTTTTTTTTGTTATGGAGTTTAGGATCCATTCAGTTATTTCGTTTTAGGTATTTTTAGATATTTTAGATATTTCAGATATATTTTTTAGTTATTTGGTACAAAAATAATTAGTATTTCGGATACCCGAAATATTAACATTTGGTACCGGTTCGATTCCAGTTCTTTTAGTTATAGCGTTTATATCCATTCAGGTATTTAAAATTTCGGTTCGGTTCCGATTCGTTACTTTCGATTCGATTAATTTGTCCGGGACTAGAGGGAACTATGATGAATCAGTCATTTTTATGTTACAAACTCCAATTTCTCAAACGATTTAGCACTTTTTGTCAATAAATTGAAAGATTAGTCTCTGAATTAACCTATGAAGAAGTTAATCTTTCTAACCATTTATAACTAAACCACACTTACGCACATCTCCGACAACAAATTGCTGATTTTTCGAAGCTTCTTATGTGCTGTTGTAGCTGTGATTTGTCCCCTTTTGATCAAATTGGTTCTAGCTTAAATTACTTATTCTTATACTAGTTTAGTCTCAGTCCCAAATCTCAACTTTTTTAACACAGCCATTTCGTCGAACACCTCATACGCATTGTTGTTTTATACTAATATTTTATAGTGTTACTTGCAGAGCTACAAACAACAATGGCGTAAATCGAGAATCAAAACCCACAATTTGGATCAAACGTTGACTAATGAGGAACATATTAGTTTTCAAAGTTTATCCACAGATCCACTGAAATCAACAATGGTGAACAAAGCTCCGAAGAGGAAACATGTATCACCTGAATCTTTACTGCTCTCTATTCTCAATGATTTGTTTCTAAATTCTCTCGACCCATGTTTGCCCAAAACAGCGAATTCAGATGCGTCTAGGTTTATAGGTAGATTAAAGTTTGCAAAAGTTGGAAGCTTTACTTCAAGATCCAATGAAGCTGTCGCTAAAGGCAACAACTTCGACACTGGGTGAGGACAAGAACCTTGTAGATACTGTTTTTGTGGAACATCTTGAGACTAAATCACTTGATTTTTGGGATATATGTAGGAGTAAATCTGTAATTGTTAGGGCAAGAGTGGGATTAGATGTTGGACATCTTCTTAAATCTGCGTTAGCTGGAGGAATTTCATGTGCCTTCTCTGCTTTTTTAATGCATCCAGTGGACACTGTCAAGGTAATATAATCTCTGGACTTACTTCAGGTTCTTGTTTAGTGTTTATGAGATTGTTCTCATTACTTATATTTGGTTTTGGATCATTAAGACACAAGTTCAAGCATCAACAACATTGTCGTTTCTCGAAATATTGTCAAAGATTCCAGAGATTGGTGCTCGAGGTTTATACAAAGGCTCGGTTCCGGCTGTTGTTGGTCAATTTGCAAGGTTTCATCTCCTATGCTCTGCCTTTAGGCTTTTGTGTTATAAGCATCATCATAAAATCTTATCTCTGATTTCAACATTTTCAGCCATGGTTTACGAACAAGTATATACGAAGCAAGTAAACTGGCGTTACCGCTCGTTGCTCCTACGCTCCTCGACATTCAAGTTAGTTATTAATAGCTCATTGCCAACTTCATGTTTCATTCTTTGAATTTGTTTTGCTTCTTGATTCTTGTAGGTTCAGTCAATCGCGTCTTTCCTTGGCACTGTTTTGGGGACAACACTCAGAATACCGTGTGAGGTGTTGAAACAACGGTTACAAGCCAACCAGTTTGATAACATAGTGGAAGCTACGGTTTCGACTTGGCATCAAGATGGGCTCAAAGGACTCTTTCGTGGGACTGGTGTTACCCTTCTACGCGAGGTTCCCTTCTACGTTGCTGGTATGGGACTTTACAACCAATCAAAGAAGGTAATCATGATAGAACAGAACAATCACATGTCTTTCTGTAATTAAAATGACGTGGTTGGGATTGAGTTTCACAGGTGGTGGAGAGACAATTAGGAAGAGAGTTGGAGCCATGGGAGACCATCGCGGTTGGAGCCTTGTCCGGTGGTTTCACCGCTGTCTTAACAACGCCATTTGATGTGATTAAAACAAGAATGATGACGGCTCCACAAGGCGTGGAATTGTCGATGTGGATGGCTGCTTATTCCATTCTCACACATGAGGGTCCTCTGGCTTTCTACAAAGGAGCTGTTCCAAGGTTCTTCTGGACTGCTCCTCTTGGAGCCTTGAACTTAGCTGGCTATGAAATTCTACAAAAGGCTATGATTACACCTCTAAATCAGTCACTGCATAGTGACTGAGTTTTGTTTTACTTAACATAGCTACTACTGGAGTATCATTCTTTCTCATGTGTTGATTGTATCTCTGGCTATTCATTTTGCCTGTAAAACTCAAACCCAATAATTATTCAAAATTTCAAATCAATAACACGAACATACATATTTGATTAAAGACCACAAATTTAAGTTAAGAACGAAATCATCCTTGCTAGGATTGTCTTTCTAGAAAACTAGACAAGCATTTGTGTGGTAAGAATTTGCTGTTCCAATCATGAATTTTCTGCTCATGTTATTATTGTGATAATAATTTCTTTTCTTTTTCATTTTTTAGAGAAGGTTCTTTTGTATATTCACTACTAAAAAAAATCTGTATAGCCACGGACTTTTTCGTGGCTGTTACCTATATTTCGTGGCTATAAGTCTTATTAACTACGAATTATCACAGACTAAATATGTGGGTATAGCGTCGTGGCTGTGAGGCTCCATAGCTTTTCGTGGCAATATTAGCTACGGATTACCACGAATGTATTCGTGGCTATTTAACCACGGATTAGTCACAACATATTTCGTGGGTAAATAGTCACAGATCTTGTCGTGGTTTTCCGTGTTTTCATAGCCACAACTTTCGTCGTGGCTTTTCTGTGGGTTATTGTTTAACGATCCACCGATTTTGTTGTTGTTTTTCCGTGGGTAATTGTTTAACGAGCCACAAATTTTGTCGTGGGTTTTCCGTGGGTAATTTGTTAAATGAGCTAGATCAAAACCTGATTACATCGTAGCTTTGCATTAAAAAGAAATAACATATGAAAATCTTAAGCGAAAATAAAGATAAGACATAAACATACTAAAGATTTTTGGTTTACAAAACATGAGTCATATGTTCTTAATCCACAACAAAACAAAATACATAAATGAAATACAAAAATATAAGTCATGTGTTGCCATGGACATTAGTCACTAACATAATCATATCACTCATTATTGTTCTGAGGTTGTAGACGAGTGGGAGCAGGGACGGATCAAATTCTAGAAAACTCTCCAATGAAAGAAAAGTTTCTCAAATACTCTTCTTTTAAAAATTAATTTAGTTTTGATTTAAAAAATCGAAATAAGATATAAAACTTTGAAACCCTTAATACTTTGAGAATATACCGACCCAACCGACCAAAACGGGTCAAAAAACTCAAACCCTTTGTAATCGGGTCAAAACCCTAAATCAACCCACACCCACCCTTTTTTTGCCTTTCTGTCTGTTTCTTTTGAGACATCGCTCTCGAAACAGTTTCCTCCTTTCTCCTTCTCTTTCGGCAACCGGCAACCGGCAACCCTTTTCGGCTTTCGCGAAGAAGAAACCCAACTCTTCCACCCGTTTCATTCCCAATTTTTGCTTTTGAGTCAAATTCGAGACTCGCGAAACAGTTTCTCCTCCCTTATCATTCGGCATTCGCGAAGAAATCCAACTCTTCTTCATCTTCTCTTCTTCGTACGAGTGCAGCTAGGGACAACAAGTAATTTTGTAAGTTGACCTCAGTATTATCTTTTCGATTTTGTAAGTTAAATTTTCGATTGAAGTTTCGGAATCGAGTTTGTTCTCTATTTTGATGAAAACTTCTGTAGAATCGGAAATTTTATTATGTATTTTGATGATTATTCTTAATCGATTTTATTGTTTTGGGTTTGGTTTATATGTTTGTGCAAGAAAATAGTAATGGCGAGAACAAAGGATCAGAATCGAGTTTGTTCTCTATTTTGATGAAAACTTTTGTAGAATCGGAAATTATATTATTTATTTTGATGATTACTCTTAATCGATTTTGTTGTTTTGGGTTTGGTTTATATGTTTGTGGAAGAAGATAGTAATGGCAAGAACAAAGAACGCAAACGTATGTGGAGAGGCGAATCCTCCAGATGCAGAGCAAAGCGATCCTCCAGAAGCAGAGAAATCATAGAAGATGGAGATGGAGAAGAGGCAACGAAAGTTGATTCTGATGAAGCAACTGCGTCAATATCTCTGGATTCAACGGTATTTCTCAAAATTGTGCACAACTAAATATAAATTGGTATAACTGGACTTATTTTGTTAGTTATAAATTCCTGAAACGAAAAGGTACAACCTGGTAAAACTTGGTACAACTTGATTTTGATTGCAGGATCTTGCTGAGGAAACCGAACCATTACAACTTCGAAGAATGTACTTTGGTCCTAGTGAGTATATGAAGCCGTTTAAGATATCAGGAAAGTGCTATATTCATAAGGCAGTGGAAATATTGGAGGGTCATCTTAAATGGAAGGACTTGAAATGGTTCAAGGAGCACTCACAGTTTAAACACTTCTTCCACATGCCAACGGACTCAAATCATAAGATGATGGGTATGTGGATGCTCTTTCTTCGCACAGCTTGTTTAGAGAAGAAGAAGGAATGTTGGTTTATTATCAATGGCATTCCCATCCGCTATTCTCTCGTAGAATTAGCACTCATCTCGGGATTGTACTGTCATCAATATCCAAAGTCCTATGAAAGATTGGGTAGTAACGAGTTCGTTGGGAAGCAATTTGGTCCCAGGGCAACAATACGATATAAAGATGTGTAGAAGAAGCTATTGTCAATGAAAAAACCTTCCGATTATCGTCTGAGAGTGACAGTCCTCTACTTCCTATCCAGCATCATAATTGGAAACAGGAAGGGTGGACAAAAAGTACCAGCTGTGGAGAACTTCTTTCTTAGAGCCGTGCTTGATCTAGAGCTATGAAAAACATTCCTGTGGGGGCGTATGGCATTTGAAGAGAATATGAAAGACATCTTCCATTTGATGGACTCATGTGGAGGAGTTGTAGGCCCACAAAAAGTCTTTTCTAGTTTCATTACTCCTTAGGAGGTAAGTATGATTTGATCATTAATCATCTATAATTTCTAAGGTTAGATAAATTTGGTACAACTTAGGAAAACTTGGTAGAAGTAAGGTTTGAATGATATATTGTTGTGTGTAGCTTCTAGCGTTTGAGGCAATTCCAGCTCTGATGAACCATTTCTGAGAAGATGTTGAGTACGCACATCCTGAATGTCCTCGCATGTGCAAGAAGAAGTTTAAAGCAAGTTCCATGAAAGACTTTCCTATGTCGGAAGTGTAAGATACACTTGGTACAACTAAGGTTAGTAATAATCTTAATGTAGATTACATTACATTTTAGGATCGAATCATGGATGATAAATTGGATTTCTTTAGATTCACAGGAGATTCAGAGTATCATGACTCCATCTCCCGATGAGAAACTTCTTATGGGACGAATCATGGATGGCATGATTGATGGTCTAGATGTAAGAGTCAAATGAGTGGAAGCATTTGTAAAGTTTCTAAAGGAAAAAAGAACAGTGGAATGAAGGGAAAAAGAACAATGGCGACGGTGGAGATGAGTGGAATGATAAGGTTAGTGGTAATGAGCGTTTTGAGAAAGAAATGGAGACGGGTATGAGAATAAATGTGGCTGGAATGGGAGTGAAGATGAGGTTAGAGAAGAAGAGATGGGGACGGGTATGGGAAAAGAGGTGGTTCAAGACGGGCGTGAACTTGTGGGTTTAGAGGAAGCAAGTAAGGAAAATGAGGGAAGTAAGGATAAAGAGGTGGGTGAAGTGGAAGGTGAGGCAAGTAAGGGAAAAGAGGTGGGTGAAGTGGAAGGTGAGGCAAGTAACATAATGAAGAGGACTTACGAGAGAAAGAGAAGCCGAAAGGTGAAAAGAGGAAGAGAAGAGGAAGGAGAGAAGGCTAAAGACGATGGATTGAAGGCTCAAAACGACGGAGAGAAGGCTCAAGACGATGGAGAGAAGGCTCAAAACGACGGAAAAAATGCTAATAAAAGGGTGAAACTTGTAAGGAAGAATGGGAAGAATGGGAAGAAGGGGTATACTGTGTTGATTAGGAGTCCTATTTTGACGAGGCGTACGAAGGTTTAAGCACGATCCACTTTAGAAGTACTCTGTCTTGTGTGTCAGTTTGTATAACTAGGTATAACTGTGTCAGTTTGTTTAACTAGGTACAATTATGGTATATTTTTGTAAATGACTCGGTTTAACTAGGTACAACTTGTCTGGTTTGTGAACCTCCATATCTCCTCTGTTTTCAAAAAAAACCCCTTTATTTTTAAAAACCCCCAAAAAACGAGACATTATCCCAAAACTCCCTTTTCGAGATAAATAAATCTCCTATATCCGGAACCATCCAATTTGAGTTTTTGCAATTGGAAAATTGGGCAAAACTTGTATTATTGATAAATGTAGTATAGCTAGTAAAACTAGTATTACTGATAAATGTAGTATAACCAGTAAAACTAGTGTTACTGATTAATGTAGTATAACTAGTAGAACTAGTATTACTGATAAATGTAGTATAATTAGTAGAATTGATATTACTGATAAATGTAGTATAACTAATAAAACTTGATATAATTGAGGTTAGTTTTTCTTAGAAAATTCTTACAAAACAAAGGAAGCTAGAGAAATCTTACAAAACAAAGGAAGATAGAGAAGTCTTACAACACATATAAGTACTACAACCAAATAGCATAGATAAGTACTACAAACAAATAGCATAGATAAGTCTTAGCGACACCAAACAAGAATCCCAAGCTAATATATCAAGGCATAGGCCCAAAAAGCTTGTCCAATCAACCCACAACACGCGTCACTAACTCCTTCAGCTTTGCAATCTCTTCACCATTACTTTTCAGCTCCTTCCTTAACGTAGTCGCCTCTTATTTGACAGCGTCATCCCAATTTTTCCGAACTTGGAAGCCATTATTCTGCAAAGACAGATATAGCATCACAAAAAAACAAAATCAATGCCATTAATCTAAAATCACCTCAAACACAATGCATTTAAAGTATCTCTTTCTTTTGTCCGCTTCGTTTTCAGAGAACTCCTCGATCATGCGTGCACCACATGACAACTTTTAGGAATGCCATAGTCACCATTACCATCGGCATAGGCATCTAATCTGTCGATTAGCTTTTTTTTACTCTTCATATCAATGTAGTATGGGTCCTCCTCTTCCATGATAACAACTTTAATCGAAATTATGAAAATCTTATAACAAATCCAAATTATGAAAATCAAATCAAATAACAAATGAAATCGAGTAAAAGAAAATTTTACCCAAGAGAAGAATTCGAGATAGTGAAAGAAAAAGGAGAAAGAATCTGAGAGAAGAAGAGGTCGAAAAAGATGCTCGAAAGAATAGAAAGAGATGCTAGAAAGAATGGAGGAGAATGAAATGAAATAAGAGAAGATTATTTGGGGGATTACGAATTTGGGGGATTTCGAATTTTGGAAATTTCGAATGGAGGAAAACTGAAAAATGTTGAAAATTTTAGGAAATTCGAATATTGGGGATGGGCGCCTACGAATTTGGAGGAATTTTCCCACGTGCGCCTTTTTCTCCTACATGTGCGCAACCTTTTTTAACACATAGTTATACCAGAGATAGTAGTTCTACCAAAATTCTACATAGTTCTACTTTTGTTGTTTTTCATTTTAATCAGTATTACACACCCTTAAAATTTGTTTTTCTAGGTTAACAGTTGATTTATGTGAATTAACATATAATTATGAGTGTTTTATGCGTTCATATGTTTCAAACATAGATTTTTGTAAATTTTTCATCGTAAGTTGGATATTATTTAAGAAGTGACATTAAAAGTATAAGAAACATCTTGTCTAGATTTTTTCATAACAACCTACTTTGATATAGTTTTGTAATTTTCTCCATTTCTTTCTTTTCATTGAGATCACTTATCTTCATTCCGCATCATCTTCTATCGAATCATGCATCTGTCATCTCAATCGATTTCGATTTTGGTTTCGGTGGTGGTTGTACCATTAACTGGACTAACTTGTACAAAAAGTGGGATCAAAGAAATACGTAGTTGTACCATTAAGACCCCAAGTTTTACCAAGTTGTACAAAAATAAAGAGTACACAAAAATAAAAATACAGTGACAAATACATTAATCTTGACTTTGTTCTTGGCTACCACCCTTGCTCTAAAACCAACGATCAAAGTTTCTGCCTGGCACCTACTTATTTCTTTAATTGATGGTTTTTTAGTTTCTTGAATTCTTCCCTTTCTTACGGTGTAAACCAGAGGTAATGCATACAAATCTTGGATATCACTTGGAATACTCCATTCAGACATATGCGACACTGGATAAATCGTCCTGACATATGCCAAAGCCCACAACTCTACCAAGTAATATTTTGTGCACCATTCAAATAAATCACGTACCTCCGGTGTTCTATTTTCTTGTTTCAACCATTTCATGGTAGCCACTATTGCATGGACGCAAGGATACTTGTCTATGTCAAAACAGCGGCAACTGCAACTTTTATTTCTCAAGTCCACCACATAAGTCTTCCCATCGAATTCAACTACACCGTATTCAAGCTGGATGGTGTTTAGCTCAATCACTGTTAGTGTTTGTGCAACTTCACATCTATCATGTAATATATTCTCCACATAAGGAACAAGTTTATGTGCATTAGACCCAGCAACTGATTCCTTCCTATGTTTGTTAAACTATTCTGCAAAATTTTGCAACGACTACATTAATCATAGGTAGCAACGCATACTTTCTTGCGTTCTTAAACACAGAATTCATAGACTCTACAACATTACTGGTGTCTATGTTGTACTTTACTCCGGGAAAATAACACATTGCCCATTTTTTCACTTCGCAAGTAGTATCAAGATAAGCGGCTACATTAGGATACCTCCTCCTATAATCTTGATATTATTGTTTGAACTCACCTACTGTATAAATCTTAGCAATTTCCCTGAATTTTGCAGCAACTACATCTTTGTTGTGGTATGAACCTTTTGTTTTCACATTCTCAGACAAATGATAGATACAATACCCATGGTGAGAGCTCGGGTACACCTCACCCATTACCTTTATGAGGCTTGAATTTCTGTCAGAAATAAATATCAATTCAGGACTATCGAGTATAATGGTTTTCAGGGTTTCGAAAAAGCACGTCCAACTCTTATCTTTTTCACCATCAACTACAGCAAACGCTATGGGCTAATGGTGATGATTCGGATCCTGAGCTGTTGCAACAACCACCATGTACGGTCTTCAGAAAAATTGCATCCATAATAATCACTTTCCTCATGGCTTGAAAGCCTTTAATGCAAGCTCCCAAAGGGACAAATAGGTATTGAATCTTTTTACTTCATATAATACCACACTAGTTGTTGAACCAGGATTCACCTTCTCTAACATGTGCAGATAAGAATAAACCATCTTGAAACTCTCTTCTGGACTGCCACGAACATCACTAATAGCTAGTTTTTTCCCTCTATATGCAGTAGAGTAAGACATTGGCACATTGTTACACCAAGTTTTCAACACCATTATCCACATCTTTTTTAATACCAATAACAACATTTTCTTGCGACTCCAAAGGCTCATAAGGTTGTTCTGCTGGTTTTTCGCCTGCATAAAGAGTAACGGCACTACCATTAACTCTATCATTAGCTCTACCACTTGTAATCAACTCACCATAATTCACACCAAATGACTTCTTTTCTCTACTCTCGAAAGTTGCTCATATAACGGAACTATTTCCAAATCTCTGATGCCTTCTACATGCAACACACTTCTACGTCCTTCTTTATCCATTGAGGTTAGATAAACATATAAATCCTCATCATCCAAAATATATGATGGTGTCTGAGGTTGCACTACCAATGGAATGAAACTTAATTTCAGCTTCGTCGTAGATTCATATATTCCAATCTTCCTACATATCCTATCCACTAACATCGAATAAGTTATTTCCTCCATTGATGATCTCTTAAATGATATACCGTACAAGCTAGCTTCTCTTGGATACCATTGATAATCATCTCCGGTCTTTGAATAATATCCTTCATAATCAAAGTAAATGTTGCTCATTGTCTCCTGAAAATAACAATTCAACATTAGCACCTTTTATTTACAGTTATACCACTTTTGTCAGTTATACTCAGTTATACCACTTCCCAGTTATACCACGTATCCAGCTTTATTCTCGGATCAAAAACACAAATCTAACAACGATTCACTACTACTCAACCACTATAATCCATTAAAAATGTCCTAATCGACCCAGATACATGGTTACCAATTAAATGTCCATCAATTTCCAACACCAATTTCAAATCTAATTGAAATCTCTAAATTTGAAATACAACAACCCAAAATCTTCTACACACTCGATAGCTTTACCCTAAAACAAAATAGTATTAGAAGAAGACAAGGTAACTGACCTGGACATTAAAGGTTCACTTTTAATGGTGGAGGAATGGCTGAATTTTGGTTATCAACGAGGTCAGGACATGGGATGGGGAAGGCGACGATGGAGGTTTTGAATTTTGGATTTTGTCGAAATGATGATGAGGGGGGATACTAACGTGGAAATATCTGATTGGTCTAATTATCTCACTTGTGATTGGTCAAATTTTTTTCTTTTTATTTATCATTTCAATTAAAAATCGGTTTGGTGGCTTGGTTTGTCTCGGTTTGGTAAGGACAAACTAGGGTAACTGATATTTCATTAAGAGTAGAGGAGTAGAAGAGATTAAAAGAGAGCTTGAAGATTGATTTGTCATGATAGGAGAGTACTGGAGAATTTGACACAGCAGGGAGTGAGTCACTAACCATGACAGGAGTTGTGGAGGGGTTGATATGTTGGTGAGTTACGGGATCAATACCAAAACCTCTTAGAATCACATGTTGAGAAGCTTGCATCACTGTTGTGCATCCCCTGACCAGCTTCATGTCATCCTTGAGCATCATCACATCATCCTTGATCATCACATCATCCTTGAGCATTGTCATATCATCCTTAACTGCCTCTAGATTTTTGACGACTTTTTGTACATTAGCCAAGCTAGATACCCGCATTTCAATGTCAAGACTGCGGACAAGAGAAGCATGGGAAGTCTCGTTTGGGCTGACTTCCTTATACTGAGCATTGTCCATTCCGTAAATACATCCTTTTTGGGTTTATTTATTTGGATAAAATGATTAGGTTTCAGTGTTTGAAAAATATATAATATGAACTATTGAGCTGCAAACAAACCTAAACTCTAGAAGTTTAAACAAATTAAAAATAACCTCAAGAAATGTTTGGTTGATAAGATGAGTGAGAAGGAATAGCAGCAGATGATGCATTCTGGCTGGTGGCATTAGGAGAGCCATTAGAAGCTGAAAGTTGCCATACGGTTAGCTCGACTTCTTCTACAATGGACTTCGCATGATAGTCGATGTATGTTCCATCTTTGCATATGTGTGTCTCACGCAGAAGGTCTATAAATGGTATTTGTTCATCTTTCCCATACTTAAGCATCTACAAATAAGAAAATGCAACAGTTCACAGCAAAGAACATTCAAATTAAATTAAACAATCATTTCTCTAAAACATGCAGTTTTCTGGATACCCTACAAATTAACATACACTAACTATAATCCAAACAGCAAAATTTGATTACAAATCAATTCAAATAATAAAAGAAACGCATGGAACATTCATACTAAATCAAACACTAAGTAAAAAGTTATTCATCCTTACCAAATTGTACTCGATTTTGGCAAATGGTATGAGACCAGCACAATGCTTATGTATCCCTTTTTCATCAGGATTAGAAAGACGGTTTTCAGTGTTGGTCTTGGACTTGTTAATCATTTCTTCTGTAGCCCAATTATCCATCAACCATCCCAATCTTCTTGGCCAATGTACTTGGGTTTTTTATTCTCTCTCTTTTTGTGCTGATCCGATCAAGTACCGAATCCATAACCTTAGTCTTCCATTTGTCATATACTAAATCGTGGTGCACCTTATCCCAATAATAATTTTGCTACAATAGTAACGAATATGTTAGATAGATAATATATATAAAGAAAATTAAATCAGTCAAAGGCAAAATACTAATAAAAACGTACACTAACCACAAAATCCTGCCACCATTCATCATTTTTTGCTTTAGGAACTGTGGTCCAATTCCACCAGGGTCCCATGAAATTACTCTGCCACGTTGTTCGAATGTATTTATTGACAAATGTATCAATTTTGAACCTGAAATATTATAGAACAAGTTTTTGATAGTACTAAAAATTGTAAAAATAGTGTTTTGGTGACATAAAAGAGTGCAACTATATATAATTGTACAAAATCATACCATAAAGCTCCATTGAGCTTCTTGGGATGGAGCCGTTGTTGGTCTCGCCTCGCAGGTGCATTCATTAGTGCCTCATGGTAACATCGTTAGAACTGCTAGCACCATTCGAAGATACACCAGTAGCTCCCGGTGGCATGGTAGCTCCAGGTGGCAAGGTATCCCTAAAGGGCCTGAAAACGGGCTGTTGATGAGATGATTCTTGTGCCGAAGATGTCCATCGTTGCTTTGTCTGTTGTTGTGTCATCTGCAGAAGGAGTTAAGAGATCATGGTTAAAGAAGATAATTAGTCACTATAAACTAGAAAACAAATATTTTGTGGAGTGGATAAAGCTGATTCAAACGAGAAAAAACAAATCTTGTGCCTAAGAATTAAGTCTTCCCAATACGGTAACTCCCAAAATATACTTTTTTTACCCAGTTGTGATAAACACCATACTCAGTAATTGTTCGAGCAGGATTGTCGTGGCCATTCCCTCCGCAATCAATGATTTTATATACTCTTTCAATGTTATTTAATCTTTCATGCAAAATTTCTATACTGAAAATAATTAAACATTTTTGGATTGTAAACAAAGATTTTCTCTCTCGACTGAAAAAAGTAACAATTTTTTTTTCTTTCTTTAGTGTATATGAAATGATAGGAAAATGTGTGGTGGTATTTATAAGAAATCTTACCCCTGGATTAATCATGGAACTATTCGTGGCTAAAATCAAATATCACACATACCCATGGAACTATTCGTGGCATATCTGTGGCTTATTGTCATTTTACTCTTTAGTCTATGTCGAAACAAATATATTTGTTCAGCTTTCGGTCAAAAGTCGACAAACCAAATAAGATTTGACTGAAATTAATTCAGCTTTGTGTCAAACCTCAAATCTTATTGTTAGACGAATATTTCAAACCTAGCCACGGCATTGCCATGCCCTTGTTCGTGGCAAATATCGCCACAAATTTACCACAGTCATTGGTCGTGGCTAGTTTGCCACAGATTTTTTGTGGCAAAATTTGTAGCAATAGTGCCACTACGTTTTCCATGGCTTTTTTTGTAGATTTTAGCCACGGAGCTGCCACCAAAATGCCACAGATTAATTTTTCAAGCATTGCGTGGCTTTTTCGTGGCTTTTCCGTAGCTATGTGCATAAATTTTACTAGTGTTTATATACTATGAATTGTTTACTATTCATGAGATTTTTAGATCAAAAGATATAAAAAGATAAATTTGTAGAAAAAAAAAACTACATTTCATATAAAACCTTTTTAAAGAAAACTAGGTGGCTCGTCGCGCTTATTGAGCGCACATAAAGAAGTTTATTAAATATTTTATTTTTATATATTGGATATACAATTATATATTTCAAAATTAATATATATTTATTATACCTCATGAGTCGGATTCAAAAGTGATTAGCTAGTTGAAAAACATATCAAAGTTGCATCTGTAATATTATTGAAATATGTAATCAAAATATATCAACATCTAAGTTAAAACTCAAAAATCTGTAAAAATATAAATAAATTTGGGTTGTGTGAGATATTAGAAATTAGTTTTAACCAATTTTAATTTATTTATATTGTATTATATATGATTCTTTTTATTTGTTTGATTTTATTATTAATACGTTTATGCATTTATTTTTAATGTTATTGTATAATAAATAGTTATAAAAAATATTAAAATATTATAAAATCCGAATATATGAAAAAAATTTTAAAAGGAAAATATGATCTTTTACTGTTAATTCTTTTTTTGAAATGTTATATTAATTTAATCAATAAAAAAAAGTATTTACAAAGGGAAATAAAGAGTAGAGTTTAGACGATAAAACATAAAGATTGCAAAAACAGAGAACTTATACATTTGCACTCAAAACAGAGGATAAGGTCATTAATGTCTAGGGACTGCAGAAAGTAGACTCTAACGACTGAGGAGTATGGAGTCACAGTCTGTGCGAACAAAAGTGTGGGAGATGATGCGGTTAGCAATTAATTTGTCTATTGCTTTAGCAGTTTGGATAGGAGATCTCGGCGGTTGATTATGTCTTCTCCCGTTTCTTTCCTTCCAGATCTCATATATGGAAGCTTGGAAAGCAAGGCAGATGAGGAGAGAATCTTGCTTGGATTTTTGGTTGGTCATGATCGATTGGAGAGTGTAGTTCCAATCAGGGTTTATGGAGTTCCCGACTAGCTTGGCACACAAATAGTTCCACACCGTATAAGAGAATGGGCAAGCAAAAAACAAATGGTAACGCGTTTCTACCAGCTCGCTGCATAGACTACACGGTTGCACGCTGCCCCAGTTTTGCATTCGAGCCCCTATTGAAAGCTTATTTCTGATTGCTAGCCAATTGATGAAAACATACCTTGGAATAGCAAGCGAAAACCATACCACTCTATGCCATTGAACTTTTGGAGAAGATTGGCCAATCTGTTGTAACACCCGTCCCGCCATATAGGCCACGACAACATGTTATTCATTCGATTTCGCCAAATTGTTTTCTTGAAACTTCACCCACGAACAAAAATTTGCACAACAGCTCACGAAGCATACTAACCTGAGGGAAAAGGGGAAAAAGGGGTGAGTAAAGAATACTCAGTGAGGGGAATCAATTCTGCCCACTAGACATATAGTAAATACGTTCCAGACATAATCAACAACCATTACTTAACATAAATTCAGAACGTCTAACAATAAACAAACAAAGCAATCATCACATTGTCAATCATTAACTATCATCTCATTTCATTCTTAATTTCTCTATTCATTTGATACTATTACTTACATGCAATCGTATATTTTATTATCATATGCATGTAACACACAAGTGCTTATTATATCTCCGGACCCAACTATTCTCTGATGGACAACCACCCATTATGTGGCCTATTTCAGCCTAGGTACTACCACTCTCTTGTGGTCAGCTACCAACATTACTGGAAGACAACGGCCAATAACTCGATCCTTCTCGTACCGGCTCGCCAGCTATTTATGAGTTACAATGAACCTGTCAATTCACTACAGACCAACATTCCTCACGTATCTTTCTCATTCTCTATATTCTTCTTTTCTCATACATATTATATACATATTCATATATAAATAATTTATCATACGACATCACATAACAACAAATCACGCGTTCTACATATTATGTTACTAACAACCTAATTTTATCATGCACAAACAAATTCACATAAATCAACAAAGACAATTCTCGAGTCTATACTCAGCAACTATCGAAGAGTATATAAGGAAAGAGGTTACTGCATATCCACAAATACCACCCTCACCTTAGCCACTCGATGAGAACCGCTATGCTTCTCCTTTCTCCTCATTTAGACCGATTTACTAACTTAGCTTCAACCACATACTCTTGAGCTTCACCTTGGTTCTCCATCAACCAAGACCTAAATCCATGAGTTGTAACGGCTCCTGCAAGGTTTGGACTCAAACCGAGTTTGTTTGCACAACCAAATAGTACAACTCGTCACAATTTACTCTATGCAAATCTGTCTCGGAAACATACAAATTTAACAAGAACTAACCGTTAGAAACGTAATTCCACCGTTGATTATCTTCTCAGTAGTATCATGAAGCTCGCCACCAAATTTCGTCCCGATCGGAATAGTTTCTTACCTCCAAACGTTGTCTCAAAGAAAGCCAACACGAAACTGTTTTCTGGATCATACTTTTAGCACATATTTGCACAGCTTCCCAGCAGTTACTTGGCCAGAAAGTAACGCGCATAACTCCTCGAGTTTAACTCCTATTGAAGCTCTGTCAGTTGTTATGGACTCTTCGCTTGGTGTTGGTCAGGCTGGTATCCTTTTATTTCCCGGACAACGTTATCTCCTGCACCGGCTGGCCTCCAAAATTGGCTCCTCCACACTGCCTTTATCTCCATCTTCCTTTCACTTTATTTCTCTTCTTCTCCTTTCTCTTCTCGGATCTGACCTGACTTTGCTCCTCCACCATCAAGGTATGCCACAGCAACGACATGACTACATAGACTTACTAGTAGTTTCCACCACCTCCGCAACGTCTCGTTCTCTCTCCCCTCCTTCACGCTGATCTCTCTCTCTCTTCTCCTCCCTTTCTCTCTCTTTTCCACTGACGAGATCCTTGCCTCCTCCATCACCTTTCCACCGTAAACCTCACTCCTCCGCTTCTCTTCTACAACGTCTCGCTCCACCTCCATCTCCAATTTCTTCTCCTTTCCTTTCATCTCCTCCATCACACTCTCTTTCTCTTTTCTACGGCACAACCACAGTGATCAAGGTGCAACACACGAAGCAATAACGTGTCTATGATGATCACAGGTTCACCATGATAGCTTTGTTGCTCCGCTGACTCTTTCTCACTTCACGACAACTTGATTGTTGGGTGGCTAGGGTTTCAGATGTTATATGCCTCTTCTCTTGCGAAACAACAAAACGATCCGTAAATATATATAGGATACACGTGATAATTAGGGAGGGAGATGGGCTTCTTGGTTTCAATACATAATACATAATGGGTTTTGGCTTAATTAAGAGAAAAGAGTTTGGGGTGTTACAATTCTCCCCCGCTTAAATGGAATTTGTCCTCGAATTCTTGGACAGTGAGTTCTCCAATCAGACATACTTTCTTCACGTCTACTTTCACTTCTACGAACACCTCGACAACGTCTTGCGTCATAACTAGCAGACAACATTCTTGCATGGGTTCAGACTTTCCCATTTCTTTAAACATGCACTTGTTTAATAACACAAGCTTCGTTTCCACTACCACTCTGATGACTACTTATACGATCTTCTAGCTCAACCTCGGCGCACAACACTATTCTTACTTCACGCTCAAGCGGAAAGGTCTCAAACAACACTATTCTGATGGACAACCACTAGTTTTATGGCCTATTTCAGCCTAGGTACTGTCACTCTCTTGGGGTCAGCTACCAACATTTCTGGAAGACCACGGTCCATACCTTGATCCTTCCCGTACCGGGTCGTCAGCTATTTATGAGCTATAATGAACACGTCAATTTACTGTAGACCAATATTCCTGGAAGACCACGGCCTATACCTCGATCCTTCCCGTACCGGCTTGCCAGCCATTTATGAGCTACAATGAGCCCGTCAATTCATTGTAGACCAAAATTCCTCACGTATCTTTCTCATTCTCTTTATTCTTCTTTTCTCATACATATTATATACATACTCATTTCATATCTTAACATAATTTATCATACGACATCACATAACAACAAATCACGCATTCCACATATTATGTTACTAACAACCTAATTTTATCATGCACAAACAAATTCACATAAATCAACAAAGACAATTCTCGAGTCTATACTCAGCAACTATCGAAGAGTATATAAGGAAAGAGGTTACTGCATATCCACAAATACCACCCTCACCTTAGCCACTTGATGCGAACCGCTATGCTTCTCCTTTCTCCTCATTTAGACCGATTTACTAACTTAGCTTCAACACATACTCTTGAGCTTCACCTTGGTTCTCCATCAACCAAGACCTAAATTCATGACTTGTAAAGGCTCCTGCAAGGTTTGGACTCAAACCGAGTTCATTTGCCCAACCAAATATTACAACTCGTCACAATTTACTCTAAGCAAATCTGTCTCGGAAACATACAAATTTAACAAGAACTAACCGTTAGAAACGTAATTCCACTGTTGATTATCTTGTCAGTAGTATCATGAAGCTCGCCACCAAATTTTGTCCCGGTCGGAATAGTTTCTTACCTCCAAATGTTGTCTCAAAGAAAGCCAACATAAAATTGTTTTCTGGATCATACTTTAGCACATATTTGCACAGCTTTCCAGCAGTTACTAAGCCAGAAAGTAACGTGCATAACTCCTCGAGTTTAACTCATATTGAAACTCTGTCAGTTGTTATGGACTCTTCGCTTGGTGTTGGTCACGCTGGTATCCTTATCTTTCCCGGATGACATTATCTCTGACACCGGCTGGCCTCCAAAGTTGGCTCCTCCACACTGCATTTATCTCCATCTTCCTTTCACTTTATTTCTCTTCTTCTCCTTTCTCTTCTCGGATCTGACATGACTTTGCTCTTCCTCCACCATCAAGGTATGCCACAGCAAATACATGACTACATAGACTCACCAGTGGTTTCCACCACCTCGGCAATGTCTTGTTCTCTCTCCCCTCCTTCACGCTCTCTTTCTCTCTTCTCCTCCCTTTCTCTCTCTTTTCCAGTGACGAGATCCTTGCCTCCTCCATCACATTTCCACCTGAAACTGTAACACCCCGGTTTCGGGAAATATGGTGGTGCATGCGGAGGGGTTTAAAAGAATTGATTTGGCCGCCTATGTCACCAACGTTCACTTATCTTTTCGGTCAACTGTCTTGAGAGAACTCCACAGTTAAGCGTGCTTATGCTGGAACAATTTCAGAATGGTGACCTACCTGCAACTGATTGTCGGTACCGTGCGAGTGAGGACAAAACACGGGGAAAGATCATGTGGTGATTTGTAGGGTTGGTAATAAGTCTTTAAAGCCTTCCGGACGTAGCGTAGCGACCGTCAGGGCAAGAGGGGGCCCATGGGCCGAGAGTGGACGTGGGGCCCACTAAGAAATGGCGGTCGGGGCGTTACAGAAACCTCACTCCTCCGCTTCTCCTCTGCAACGTCTCCACCTCCATCTCCAATTTCTTCTCCTTTCCTTTCATCTCCTCCATCACACTCTCTTTCTCTTTTCTACGGCACAACCCTAGTGATCAAGGTGCAACACTAGAAACAATAACGTGTCTATGACGATCACAGGTTGACCATGATAGTTTTGTTGGTCCGCTGACTCTATCTCACTTCACGACAACTTGATTGTTGGGTGGCTAGGGTTTTAGGTGTTATATGCCTCTTCTCTTGCGAAACAACAAAACGATCCATAGATATATATAGGGTTCCTATATATATATATACGAGATAATTAGGGACGGAGATGGGCTTCTTGGTCTCAATACATAATACATAATGGGCCTTGGTTTAATTAAGAGAAAAGAGTTTGGGGTGTTACAATTTTAATAGGGGAAATTTCTTAGAGCGTGTGAAATATATTGAAATAACCGCACCCGTTTTTTTTTTATTTTAAATATTTAATTAATATCTCTATAAATATTAATTCCTTCCAAACATCCGCACTTCAAGAAAAATATAAATTTATTCCAATAGAACCCGGTTATCGCAATAAACCGCCAAAAATTTACCAAACAATACCATTAACTTAGTAAAATTTTCTAACAGCACTAAACAGAATAATTAGAAATAAACAACCCCCAACGGCAACACATGAAATCCGACTCTTAGAACATCCTCCTCTCCTCACCATGATTCCACGTTCAGACATTTTTTTTTTCTGCAACATAACGAAGAGTTGCGTAAGTATTATCATAAATACTTAGTGGGCGGTCCTCCCGTCTACGAGCTATACACACAAGCAAGTAAGAACACAAACGCACAAACATAACAGGTAACAACAACCAATGAAACCCGCAGTGCCTTCACCCACACTCCAACAGAAGCTCGATCTCCCTCTAACTCATGCCAACACCCAGCTCTCCTCCTTCTATCTCACGCCAACATCCAGCTCGCCTCCTTTCTATCTTACTCCAACACCCAGCTTGCCTCCTTTGTCCCCCCTCCCCCTTTCTCTCATGCTTTCTCTCCTTTCCTTTCTCTTATAGAAGACGAAAACTTTAGAAAGGAGGAGACAACCACCATCATTAAAAGAAGGCATAGGGTTTTCGGTTTTTAACAAATGAAAAACTTAAACCGGGATTTAAACTAAACCGGAGATTAACTAAAACCCTCCCTTGGTTCAATCTGATAATCGACCAGCACACTAACCGATAGGAACTTAAACCAATTCGCTCCAAATTCCGACAGAACTCAAACGCTCAAAATAATTTCCGGGACACGGGTATTACAATTCTCCTTCTCTAACGTAGATTCGTCCTCGAATCTCTCAACACAGTCCCTCTGTAATAATTCCAACCGCAATCGCCGCAGCGATTCACTAAACTCCAAAGTCCATTCAGTCTCTATGCTTAATACTCACGTAATAGACATTGCTCTCAACTCAAACTCACGCCACTTCACACTCAGACGCATATCTTTGGGCTATCGGCATAACACATTCACGCCACTTAGACACACCGCCTTCGAGCTATCGGCTAAAAACAATCACGCCACTCCACTCTCAGACACACCGCCTTCGAGCTATCGGCACCAGAGAACTATCCATCTCCTCATGAGTTGTTCAGGACCACCGTCCCTAGAGCAGTCAAGTCTATACATATATTAGCATCTTCGACAGAAACTACCTCATGTGGTAAACGTACAACATAACACTGCAATACTCACCACTCAACTCCGAACTCGGAATATCTCATAAACCATAACCAATCCTCAGGTCATCTCAACACAACCCAGTCACACAGACTGTTTACATATTCATTTACCAAATATAATTCTAGTTTTAACTTCCCTTAAAACTTCCTTTCAGAACCTCATGTTCCTTTAATTAGCCAGACAACACAAGTCTCTAATCCATAAGAAAATACTCATCTTATTAATTCCTCGAATGTATTAATCGTCTACAACTCCAATCAAAAATACATAATGAAAAACACCAATAAACAAGAACTCAAACTCCAAGTCCGGAACCCATCGATGACCAGTTCATGCCTTGGCTTGCTTCTCAAACCACTTCTTAAAGCTCGCTTTCATCTTCGCCTCTGGTTCTCAAGTTTTCTCCTGAACTCCGTCACAGTCCCACAAGACTCTCTTCTTCCGACAAAGCTCCTTGACCCTGTTCTCGAGAACCCGCACTGGTCTCGCCTCTAAGGTCATATTAGGCTGAAGATCTGACGGAATCTTAGCTAACACCTCATCGTCCTTATGCAAGCACTTGTTCAGCATCGACACATATAAAACCTTATGAAATGCTTGCATCATCTCTGATAACTCCAACCGATATGCAACCGGTCCAACTCGACCAACAATCCTAAACGGACCCATATACCTTGGACTCAGCTTAGTCTCCATGATGGACCTGTTAGGACCCCGCAACATTGCCATCTTGAGACACACACTATCTCCCACCTCAAACTCAAGCTCTTTTCTCCTCTTATCAGCATAGCTCTTTTGCTGATCCTAAGCTTCTTTCATATTCAGCTTCAAAACTCAGATCTTCTCCTTAGTCTCCTAAACAAAATCCGCACCAAAAGTGCTCTTTTCCCCCACTTGAGTCTAGCATAATGGTGTACGACATGGCCTCTCATACAGCCTGCAATGCCCTCCAGAACACCGAAGTAAACTTGGGATCACGATTTGACACTACACTCATATGTGTGCCATGCAACCTCACTATCTCACTCACATACTTCTTAGCTAAAACCGCCGCACCTTCGGTCTTTTTAATAGCCAGAAAATGTGCAGACTTGGTCAACTGATCCACAATCACCCAAATAGCATCCTTGGTGCGAGAAATTGGTAACCTCACCACGAAATCCATCGTAACCATATTCCACTTCCACTCCGGCATGGGTAAACTATGCAACAAACCACTCGGAACCTGGTGCTCTGCCTTCACTAACTAGCACACATCGCAGGCTGCAACCCAGTGAGTGGCATCCTTCTTCATCCCGATCCAGTGATAATACCATTTTTGATCTCGATACATCTTAGTCACTCTCGGATGAATCAAAAACGTATTCGAATGAACCTCACTCAAAATCTCATGCCTCAAACCCTTAAGCACACACACCTGTCCATGCACAAGGATAGTCCCATTAGCAGAGACTTGATATTTCGAACCCTCGTCCTTGGAAGCCTTAATCAACTCCGCATCTTTTTCCTGAGTAAACCGAACTCTTCTTAAAAGATCTGCCTGATTAGCTGCCTCCAAGCCTAACGGTTCCTGAGATGTAGCACACAGACTCAACATGCTAATCTCACCCACCAAGGTCTCCAAATCCCGTTCACTAGCCATAGCTACCCGCTTGCGACTCAAAGAATCCGCCACCAAATTAGCTTTTTCGGGATGGTATGCTATCTCCAGATCATAATCCGCCACCAACTCCACCCACCGCCTCTGCCTAAGATTCAACTCCGCTTGAGTGAAAATGTACTTCAGGCTCTTATGATCTGTAAACACCTGAACCTTTCTGCCATATAGATAGTATCTCCAAATCTTCAAGGCGAAGACCACCGCAGCCATCTCAATATCATGGGTAGGGTAGTTGCCCTTATGTTTCCTCAACTGCCGCGAAGCATAGGCAATAACCTTCCTCTGCTGCATTAACACACAACCGAGACCCACTCTCGAAGCGTCTGTGTACACCACATAAGGCTCGCCCTGCTCTGGCAACGCCAAGACAGGTGTACTAGTCAACATTATCTTCAGGTTCGCGAAACCCTCCTCATACTCTGGAGACCACACAAAAAGGACATCCTTCCCTGTCAGCTTCGTCATAGGTTGTGCCATACTCGTAAAACCTTTGACGAATCTCATGTAATAACCCGCCAAGCCAAGAAAACTCCTGACCTCTGTGGCATTCCTCGGCCTCGGCCACTCCCTGATAGCCTGAATCTTTTCCGGATCCACTGAAACTCCTAACTCAAAAACAATATGACCCAGAAAGCCGATCTCTCGCTTCCAGAAACTACACTTGCTCAACTTCGCAAATAGCTTCTGAGACGATCCGATCCGCTTTAACTAAGCAATACCATAATTAATACCCCATAATATCAATTATACGCACGAGTCATAAAACACAATAATTCAAATACACGCTTTAACTCCACATAAAACATCAATATGAACTCGCAAATATTAACATAAATAAATGCGACCAACACACAATACCGAGTCCTAACAAATCCTCCTCCTCATCGCCTTGATTCCACATTTACACTTTATCTTTACCTGCAACTCACAAAAACACAGAGATGCGTAAGTATTATCACAAATACTTAGTGAGGTGGTCCTCCCATCTACGAGCTATACACACAAGCACGAGATACCAAACCGCTCACAACGCCAAGAAAAAACAAACACAGCCAACGCTAACACATGGATCGATCGATCCAAGACACTGATCGGTCGATCCAACAGCCTTCACCAGATCGATCGATCCAAGCAGGATCGATCGATCCAAGCCACACTGCTCTCTTAATCGATCGGTCCAACCCCCGATCGATCAATCCTCAGCTCAAGACTAGATTGATCGATCCAAAGCATAGATCGATCGATCCACCGCTCACGAGACCCGCAACTTACAAGAAATAGATCGATCGGTCCAACCTCGGATCGATCGATCCAACACCTCCTGTAACTCCGATCTCGACTTCCTCCACGGCCGCACACGACTAACGACCACCCTGGGCCTCAATCTTGCTTCCTACAAATGATTAGGCTCATACCCAACCCTAAACACAAGGAAAACAAGCAACACTACACAAGGATTTAACCCAAGAATCCATCTCAAACACCACAACAACACACAAAAACCTCCTCAAGCGTAGATTAACTCATGGTCACGCACTCACCTTAGATTCGGATCGATTCAGGCTAAGACCAGCTCCATAAGCTTAGGGACGAACTCCCTCTCTCTCTCCTCGCCTCCGCAAACCGATCTCCATCTCTTCCGGAGCTTCCGCTCCCTTGCTTCCACCTTAAGGCCCCAAGGACCAAGCCTAACTCTTTTCTTCCTCCCTTCTCTCCTCCACTCTCTCAAGCTCTCACCAGCTCTCTCAGCCTCCAGAGAACGGCCACAACCCAAAAACAAAGAAGGAGCAAGAAGAACACGTGATGCAAGTGGAAGAAATCCACTAGTCACAACTGCCGACAGTGCTGGATCGATCGATCCACCCTCCAGATCGATCGGTCCACACCTCCTCAGCACCCGGATCGATCGGTCCATGACCTCCAGCCAACACGACAGCTTGGTAGATCGATCGATCCACCCCCTGGATCAGTTGATCCACGCCCTAAGCCACTCAGCGGCTGAGCTACGGATCGACCGGTCAACCCATGGATCGATCGATCCACTCTCTTTTCTAGTCAACCTTTGACTTTTCGACCCTCGATCAATCCGCTTTCCGTTTCCGAGAACCTCCATTCTCGAAACACTTAAGATTGACTCCAAAGAGAGAGATCACCAACCGTCAACGCAATCGTATCAAAACACCTTGATACGATCCTTCTGTAACTTTTCCGACCAAATTCCCTTTTTCCAGAACACGGGCGTTATAGCTTCTGTTCCCACAGTTTTTCCAGAACCGCTCTCAAATGTAACTCGTGCTCCTCAGGACTCTTTGAATACACCAATATATCATCAATAAAAATGATCACGAACTCGTCCAAAAACTCCTGGAACACACTGTTCATCAACCTCATGAATGCTGCTGGTGCATTCATCTACCCGAATGCCATCACCATAAACTCGTAATGCCCATATCGAGTCATGAAAGTCGTCTTCCGGATATCCACCACATCAATGGGAATCTGATGGTATCCCGACGCCAAGTCTATCTTGGAGAACCAAGTAGCCCCTCTCAGCTGATCCAACAACTCATCTATCCATGGAAGAGGATACTTGTTCTTCACTGTGACTCGGTTCAACCCCTGATAATCGATACTTAACCAGAAACTTCTATCTTTTTTCGTCACAAACAACACTGGTGCTCCTCATGGTGAACTACTCGGATGGATAAAACCTTTACCCAGCAACTTTTTCAGCTGCTTCTTCAGCTCTGCCATCTCAGCTGGAGCCATTTTGTAAGGTTTCTTAGATATCGGCATTGTCCCTGATTCCAATTTAATCGTGAAAGGACCGAACCAAAATGGCGGTAACCCTTGCAACGACTGAAAACATCCTCGAAGTCTTGGACACCCGAATATATCTAATCGCAACCTCCCCAACAGTTTCTGGGGTAACAATTGTCGCAAAAAATGCTTCACGGCCCTTCTCAATCATTTTTTCTGCCTGCATAACCGAGATCACGAGACTCCGGGAAGTCGATCTTACTCCCTGATAAACCAACCTTCCTTTCTCCTGGCAATCCAGATACGCTTGTACGTGCCGAGCCAATCCATACCCAAGATGACGTCGTACAGCTTCACAGAACAAATGATCAAATCCGCTGGCATAAACTCTCCAGCCACCTGAACATCCATGTCTCTGACTCGACCGAGAGTGGTCAGCAACTTTCCCCCAGCAACTTTAACAACTCCCAACTGTTCGCCAGATTCACCCTGGATATTACCCTTCTCGGCCATTTCCGGAGTAATGAAGCAATGTAATGCTCCCGAATCGAATAATACGTGGGACTCAACCCCGTCCACACACAAGGTCCCTAAATATTTCATATGCTAAGAACCTAGCGCGCTATCATAAAGACACAAATTCCAAAACCACAAGAATTAAGTTTGACTAAGTCCGGGAATTTACCTGTGATCGGACCAGTACTGGTACTCGGCCCTGCTGTATCCGCGATGGTGTACACCCGAGGTGCCGCTGCAAACTGCCTAACCGGTGGTGCCACTATCGCCTCCACCTGGTGCAACTTGGGACACTTTGCCTTGAAATGGCCCGCCTCCTCGCAGTGAAAACACACCCGAAAATCGCCACGCTCATCCTTCTGAGGACAGTTCGCGACCCTGTGGTCCTTGCTCCCACACCTGAAGCATCTCTGAGCACCTGATTGGCCCTCTAAGTACCCTCGAACTTATGTTTCTGACCCTGCACCGGCTTTTTGCCCTTGCCTGCACTGGACTAGGGCTGCGACTTCTTTGCTGGAATGGTTGAGCTGACGGTAACCACCTCGTCTCTCATACCCTCTTCAATCAATGCAGCCTTCTCAACCAGCTCCCCGACCATGCCAAACGATCTCACTAGGAAACGGTTCCTCAACTTGACCCGAAGACCCCTCATAAACCTCCGCACCTGAGCTTGTTCCCCCTTTGTAGCTCGACCATCATACACACTGAGAGGGTTGAACTCTCCCTCATACTCACGGACCGTCAGGTTCCCTTGAGACAACTCCAAAAACCGCCCCTCCAACCGGTCTAACCCCTTTGGAAGAAAATAGTTCGAAATCATCCCAGGTCATCTCCGCCTGAATCCTCCAAGCTGCTACACCCCTCCACTAGAGGTGTGCATCACCCTCCAGATAGTGAATTGCCATATCAACCCGGTATCCCTCTGGACACCTAATCGAATGGAAATTCCATTCCATCCGCATCCTATACTCATCTGCATCCTCAGGTTTGACACCACCCGGAAAGAATCCCGTTCCAATCCTACGCAACTGTTCCATCATCTTAAGATAAGATGGGAGCTCTTCTTCCACCGCCACTCTAGGCTGCACCTCAGCCACTGGTGGTGCAACCGAAGCCTGCTCAGGTACCTTCTCTGGTAACTGCTTCAACAGCCTAGTCAGCAAATCCGCGATGCGATCATTTTGGGCCTGAGCAAAACCCGCTGCCACACCGTCAGCATCTGCTGGATGTCCACAAACACCAACACCCACACCGGTCATGCCAGCACCAACACTGGCCACACCAGCACCAACACCGACCACACCCTCAGACTCCGCCTGACTCGCATGTGAATTCCTGACCTGCTCAACCGTAGCACTCCGTGCTACACTCCCCTCCGCTACCGGAACTCCGCGGCCTCTACCACGGCCACGTCCTTTACCACGACCACGACCTTTGCCTCCAATAACCATATGCACTTCCAAATTGAAGCTCAGAACATAAAACCACTTACCGTGGAATTTCATTGAATGCTCGACGAGGATGTTTCTAAGACCCCATGCTCAAACAAATTGACTAAATACCAGATAATCAATTTTTACCAGCACAACACACCACGGTTCAACAATCATGCCACAAGCACCAGGAAATTAAATTAACTCTAATTTAATTCTTAAACCATCCTAGAACCGTAGAGGCACTGATACCAAACTGAAACAACCGCACCCGTTTTTTTTTTTTTAAATACTTAATTAATATCTCCATAAATATTAATTCCTTCCAAACACCCGCACCTCAAGAAAAATATCAATTTATTCCAATAGAACCCGGTTATCGCAATAAACCGCCAAAAATCTACCAAACAATACCAATAACTTAGCAAAATTTTCTAACAGCACTAAACAGAATAATTAGAAATAAACAACCCCCAACGGCAACACATGAAATCTGAGTCTTAGAACATCCTCCTCTCCTCGCTATGATTCCACGTTCAGACATTTTTTTTCTGTAACATAACGAAGAGTTGCGTAAGTATTATCATAAATACTTAGTGGGCGGTCCTCCCGTCTACGAGCTATACACACAAGCAAGTAAGAACACAAACGCACAAACATAACAGGTAACAACAACCAAGAACACAATACAGCAACAGTGATCGGTCTACAACCGCTCTCGGAACCCGATTGCAAGAACTGGCACACTGCTCCACAGCTCATGGGTTCGGTCTGCAACCGATCCTGTAAACCAATCACAAGAACATATACACAAGGAAACCAGCAACCAAACGAATGGATTTAACATGAATCCATCCTACACATAACCAAACACACAAAACCATCTTAAATGCTTAGATAAGCCCACGATCACGACTCACCTCAGATTAGGAATGCGAAACGAACAAGGAAGAACAACGAAACCCGCAGTGCCTTCACCCATACTCCAACATAAGCACGATCTCCCTCTACCTCACAACAACACCCAGCTCGCCTCCATCTATCTCACGCCAACACCTAGCTCGCCTCCTTCTATCTCACGCCAACACCCAGCTCGCCTACTTTCTATCTCATGCTAACACCCAGTTCGCCTCCTTTCTCCCCCTGTTCTCTCACGCTTTCTCTACTTTCCTTTTTCTTGCAGAAGACAAAAACTTTAGAAAGGAGGAGACAGCCACCATCGTTAAAAGAAGGCCTATGATTTTTGTTTTTTAACAAAAGAAAAACTTAAACCGGGATTGAAACTAAACCGGAGATTAACTAAAACCCTCCTTTGGTTCAATCTGATAATCGACCAGCACACTAACCGATTAGAACTTAAACCGACTCGCTCCAAATCTTAACAGAACTCAAACCCTCAAAATAATTTCCGAGACACGGGCGTTACATATACAGTAGGGCAAAATGAGCTTGTAAATAAAGTTGTGTTGGGGAATGCTCCAAAAAATAATCAGATGGTGTGTCCTGAAATTTAGAAAGATATAGTACATTGTTTTGTAGAGGAAGTTATTGGATCTATAATTCAAGAAGTTGATCATGATGTATTTTGCTTGTTGGTGGATGAATCTATATAAGTTTCTGATAAAGATTAAATGGCAATGGTTTCTTGTTTTGTTGATAAACATGGGACAGTCAAAGAAAGATATATTGGTTTTATCCCTGTTAAAGAAACATCTTCTGCATCTCTGAAATGTGCTATTGATTCATTGTTTCCTAAACATGGTTTGAGTATGAAACAGTTAAGAGGACAAGGATACGATGGAGCAAGTAATACGAAAGGTGAATTCAATGGGTTGAGATCTCTGATTTTGAGAGAAAATAGTTCTGCTTATTATATCCACTGTTTTGCTCATCAGCTTCAGTTAGTCGTCGTGGCTGTTGCTAAAAAATATTTTGAAGTAGGAGATTTCTTTTATATGATTTCTGTTTTTGTAAATGTGGTTGGAGTTTCTTGTAAAAGATATGATTCAAGAAGAATATCGAAAAATGATCGAGGAAGAAATCAGTCAAGGTGAAATTAAGACGAGAAAGGGATTGAATCTAGAACTCTCACTACAGAGACCTGATAATACTCGTTGGGATTCTCACTACACAACATTACTCCGGTTGGTTGATTTATTTTCTATTATCATTAAAGTGCTTGAGTATATCAAAGGGGAAGGGACTGATAGTACCAAAAGACGACAAGCCAATGATCTTCTCACGTACTTTAATACCTTTGACTTTGTGTTCTACTTACAACTGATGTTGCTTCTTCTTGGACTCAAATAGTTTATCAGTGGCTCTACAAAGGAAAGACCAAGATATTCTTAATGTTATGTCACTAGTGAATTCCACCAAGCATCAGTTATGCAAGCTCCGAGATGATGGATGGGATTCTCTTCTAAATAAAGTTTCTTCTTTTTGTGAGAATCATGACACTGAGTTGGTCATTATGGATGGAGAATTTGTTGATCCAAGAAAGCCAAGAAAAAGAAGCAACATGACCAACTTGCATCATTATCAACTGGAGTGCTTTCACATTGTATATGATATGCAAATTCAGGAGTTTGATGATCGTTTTGATGAGGTAAACAATGAATTACTTGGTTGTGTTGCTTCTTTAAGCCTTATTGATTCGTTTCATGAGTTTGATCAGTTGAACGTTGTGAGATTATCAGAGTTTTATTCAAAAGATTTTACTTCTGTCGATCAGAGATCACTCGAGCATCAACTTTGTCTGTACATCAACAATATCCGGGAAGGTGAAAGATTTGCTTATTTGAAGAGTATAGGAGATCTTGCACGTGTGATGATGGAGACAAGGAAACATCTTTCGCATCCTTAGGTTTATCAACTTCTGAAGCTAGTTTTTACTTTACCTATAACCGCCGCTACTATTGAAAGATGCTTCTCTGCGATGAATATTGTGAAGACTACTTTGTGCAATCGTATAAGTGATCAGTTTCTAAACGATTGTCTATTTTGTTTTGTTGAAAGAAAATTATTTGATAAAGTGATAGATGAGTTAGTGATGAAAAGGTTCCAGGATAAAAAAGAATATATGATAACTTTATAAATATATTTTGTTGTAAGACTTATTTTTATGTTAGTAAATTTTTTATAATTGTTTTCTTTATTATTTTGTGCCCAGGGTTAAAAAAAGTTATAGATCTGCTACTGTATATGATATATATAAAAAAGACCCATTTTTTAGAGAAAAATGGAAATAATGGTCCAAAAATTAAATTGTAGTGTAAATAAAGGCTAAAATGTTGAAAAGATTAATGTAAACTTAATAAGAGGCCCCCATTTTTTATAGGGCTTTAAATTTTGATGGACCTTACTTGATTTTTTTATGTAGGTTAACCTTTGATCCACATATTTAAGGTTCTAGAAATCTAAATTTGTTTTTAATTTCAGTTGCGCCGCATCTGTTAAAACAAACAAAAAACATTTTCGATTATTCGATAATATTTTGTGAGAACTATATTTGATCTTTCATCAAATAAGTGATCACGAAATCAGTTATGCATTTAGAGGTATGTTTTTATCAAAATAATGTGTTGTAAAATATCTCTGTTCATTCGATTTGAATATTTTGGAATAGTTGTTTCTCCTCATGGAATAGTGCTTTTGTAAATTTTTATAGTTTTTTCCGATTTGATTCATGATAATTTTTGATCGAAAGTTTTCTTTTTTGTAAAAAAAAACTTGTTTGATAAAAAAAAAATTTAACTGTAAAGAAGATTTATTTGGTTGAAAAAAAGGAAGATATATTCTGTGTATGTCATATCTATATTAATAATTAGTAACTCAATATTCCAGTTATATGAAAAATTGTTATCACTACGAAAGTTTTATTGCAAAATTCAATTTACCATTGACAAAACCAAGTCAATCTCTAAGTTTAAATACTTTCGAGAATAATTTTTATATAATGTTTTCCTATCTTTTCTTTATTTTTATTCAAATTTGGTATTCAATATATTTGTCATGTTTGAGGACATATTATTTTGATATTTCCATTTTTGTATTAGGTCGTTGATTCCCTAAGTTTCTTAATAATTTTACATTTATTTTTTAAATACGAAACTTTGACTATGCTCTGTGAGAATGTGTGTGAGATTTTAGTTGTATTAGAGAAAAAATAGTTGAATCGACTACAAAATCTCAACCTATTTTCTATTTTTTGGAACATCGGTCAAATTATATTATTTTTTTCTCGTCCATGTCTGGGATCGAAACCAGAAATGACATGGTCTTAAATTATTTCTTTATTATGTGTATGAGATTCTAGTCACATCAAAGTAGAGTTTTTGAATTTAATTAAAAATAATAATGTAATTATTCTTTTTGTGAACATAAATCAAGTTATACACATTTTTATCAAAGTCAGATTTATAATAGTAGTCATGATGATACACACACACTTTGAATAATCAAAAGGCAATTTCAATACTTTGTGCTTCTTTTTTTTTTTGAATATAATGTTAAATTAGATTTTTTTTAAATAACGTCTTTACATCAAGTGTAAAATTGTTTTGAAAAATCAGAAAACACAGAACACACGTTTAAGAGTTTGAGATATTAGCTTCTAGATTCAAACCATGCTTGGAGGCCTTTCTCATATCGTTTATCGCCGACCAATCGTATTGTTGAAAGATGGTTGCGAACTTGCTTGTCGATCCATTGGATGATCTGAATTGCTTGATTAGACATTTCTTCGTGCCTTCTCTTGTTCCTCTCTCTCCATATGGTATGTAGTGAAACTTGGATGAAATATCTATTGAGGAAACTCTGTATTCGAACAAATCGATGATTTGAGACATAGGTAACAATAGACTGCCAATATGTTGTATACATGGGTCCAAATAAATTATTTGCAAGAACTGTCCAAATCTCTGAAGAGTACCCGCATGAGAAGAAAAGGTGGTCACGAGTTTCTGTGTTGTTTTGACAGAAAACACAAGTCATCGATGATCCTGCATTCCACTGCATCATCCGATCACCTGTAGAAAATCGGTTATTCACCGCAAGCCACGCACAAAAGGAGTATTTTGGTGTCGCATGAGTGAACCAAACCCCCTTGTGCCAAGCCACCTTATTTGAAGTCATCCGAACATGGTTCCAAGTGTCTTTAGTAGATAACTTCTCTTTGAAAACATCGTTCTTTCCTTTCCATACCACAATGTCCCTACTCTCTTTACTCTCTTTACGGTTCTGCCATTGTAAGTTCAAGGCTTCTTCAATCACATTCAAAGAGTCAACACGGTGTCGTCTTCGTCTACGATTAGTCCAGCCTCAGCAACTGTCTCTAATCGACTTATCCCCAAATCTATGAAACCTCTTTCCCCTGTGATCTCCATTAGACAGCCCAAGTGCGACCAGTTGTCGTACCAAAACGAAGTGAGTTCACCGTTTTGAACCTCTACTTTGCAGAACTTTTTTGCTACATCTCGATACTTTAGCAATTTTCTCCATATCCATGACCCCAAGCTTCTATTAGCACTAACTGACCAGAATGACTCTTTCTTAAGTAAATTTTTTTCTATCCACTTAACCCATAACGAGTTGTCGTGTGTCTGTGATTTCATCTTATTGTTAATTGGTATTTTATTTATAAAAACTAGTATGACACAATAGGTTGATGTTTTATCTCCAGTAGATCTTATACTTTATAAGATGTTATTCGATTTAATCTTTATCTAATTTAAATTTTCTTTTATCTATATATAAGGTTTCCAATTCAACCACACTGCAACATTAGAACATAAAAACTTTTTGGAAGCTCTGTGTATATTATATACAAATTCACTTGATATTTTGTTTGCTTCGAAGAAGACATGCATCTCGAAACCACTTATTCATTCAAAAGGTATGTTTTCATAACAAGAAATTTTAATATTTTAATATTTATTCGATTTCATGCCAACATTAAATATTTGTTTTTTTTTTTTCTCATGTTATCATTGTGACTATATCTTGTTCTGTTTTTCTTTTTTTAAAAAAAATTGGAATTTTTTAGTATTATTGAAAATCTGTTAGTGGTTAGGATTGATTTATGAGATTTTTAGATCTAAAGATAAAAAGTAGGTTTGGTAAAAATATAATTTAAACTTCATATAAAACTGTTTCATTGAAGATTTATTTGGTTAAATATATCACCTATAAGTATTCCAGTTTTATGAAAAAGGTGTTACCACTAATTGTAAAATCAGATTATTACCATAAAAAACCAAAGTCAATCTCTACGTTTAAATACTTTAGAGAATCTAAGCATATATCTATCTTTTGCTGCTTTTTAGGCATATATTTTGTAGTCTAGAAATCGAACAACTTCCTCGATTCTGCTATGTTTTGATGAGGACTCCATTGATCATAACCCAAAAGAAGAGATTGTGGAAACTGGGGATTTTGGTGCCGAGAGAAGAAGAAATAGGGGTGTCATTGTGAGTTTCTTTTATTTGATTAAAATCTCTTCAAATTACACCTTTGGATGTGTGATTTTATTCATCCCAATTTTTAACTAGAAATGTATTTGAAGTCTCCTAAAACCTTTTAAAAATAACTTTTGTAAAATTTTGAATAATAGTAGATTTGATATAATTTTAAAAAATAATTGAACAGGTGATTGTGAATTATTTTAAATGATTTTACCTAAATAACTTTGTTTAATATTCTTCTTAACACTATATTGATGACTGATATCACTGCTGTTTCTTGAAAGCAAAAAAATAAAAAAAATTAAGAAATTAAGGTTTTCATGAGAAAATTACTCTCTCTCTCCAAAGATTCAAAGAATTTACCGATTTTTGAGATTTTTCCCTTCGTGCTCTTTATTTTATTTTAATTTGTTGTATAATGTTACTTTATCTCCTAATTCAAATGTTAGTGCTAAGCATGGCTGAAAATTTAGTTATGCAACTCTTTTATTTCTTATGGACCTACCTCTTCTAATGTATATGATTTATTTTCATATTATGAAACATTTATTGTTTCTCTTAAGTTGTTTATATTTTATTTTTGTATGTATTTGACACATTTGAACTATATTTTATTTGAAGTAGATATGTTTTTTCCTATATCATTTTCAATTAGTTTGATTAGGTACAACATTCATTGTACATCAAACGGTTCTATTGTGCATTGATAATCTTCCTTAAATAGTTGTTTAGTAGATATAAATAAGGATAGTTGTCAGTATTATCGTTGGCTGTTAATGAAAATAAACATGTATATGTGATTATGGGTGTGCACATTAATTTTATCCGAAAAAAATCAAACCAAACAAAACTGTAATTAGATGATTCTGTTCGGTTATGCCAAACTCTTTGGGTTTTTTTGGTTCGATTTTTTTCTTTGGTGCACCCCTTATCTCATATATACGTTTATTTCCATTAACTGCCAAACATAATACTCACATCTACCTTTATTTATATCTACGAAACAAATATTGAAGGAAGATTATCAATATATTTTAGAACTGTTTGATGTACAATGAATGTTGTGGCCAATAAAACTAACTGAAAATAATATATAAAAACATATCTACCAAAAATAAAATAATACATAGTCCATAAATGTCAAATAAATACGAAAATAAAATACAAAACAACTTAAGAGAAACAATAAATTTTCATAATATGAAAATAAATCATATACATTAGAAGAGGTAGGTCCACACTTTTTAACAAATATGAGAATTGCATAACTAAATTCAACCATACTTAGGGCTTGTTCTTTTTTATGTCCCTAGCGACTAAAAATTAACACTGGATTTTTGCTAAATATTAAATTCAGCGACCAATTAGATGAAGAACAAAAGTGTATGTGCTACTTAAAACTGTCGCCGGTAAATGCAGCGACACCAGCGACAAAAAAATGATGAATAAATTGTTGAAAGGTGTAGCTGGAAGATGTCGCTGGACTGATAAAGAAGGGGAAAAGCAGTGTAATTATGGTTGCTGGAAGGTGTCGCTAGCGACAATGAAAAGAACAGGCTATTAATATTAACATTTAAATTAGGAAAGAAAATCACATTATACAACGGAATAAAATAAAATGAAGAGCAAAAAACAAAAATTCTCGACAACCTGTAAATTCTTTGCATTATTGGTGAAAAAGACACCTCCCAAGAAACTTTAAAATCTTGAAAGTATAACTACTCGAATAACCACCAAAATTAAATTGATTTTCCTTATTTGTTGGGTGTTGGCAGTTTGATATAGAACAAAAGTGCCCAGATAATACTAATATTTTTTTAATTTTTTAATTTCAGAAGAATGACATAAATTAGAGTGATTTGGGGGTAGTTTCTACTAATATCAAATTGGTAATGTCCCAAAATTTTCAAAGGAGGTTTTAGAACATCACTAAAATAAAAATAAATATTAATTGAAAACTTTAAATACAAAAAGTCTGAAATGTGTGAAAATTCAAATCAAAAAAGCCGAAAACAAATAATACAAAGGTAAAGTTATCGAGTCTCATTCTATATCTCCAACCTAAGGTTAACATCACTCCACCACCAGATTTCTGAAACTTACGTACACATAGATCATAAATCATGTGAGTGAAAAATCGTTTAGTGCAACTACAACCCGACAAACATGTACCAATACGATATGGTCTCACACGGAAAAATGTTCGTGTATTGGTAATATCAAACATATATTTTAGATTTGATTATTCAAAACTAAAACTAATAAATTTCATCATAACATATAATATCAGCATGACGAAATCATATCAGCAAAACAAAGTAATAACCATGAGAACAAAACGATCATATATCTAACAATGCAACATTCGAATGGTACGACCTCCACATTAGTTGTTCCAAACCGGATACTATCAGAGACTATCAAAGTATATATAGGAGCGCAATAATCGAATTGAGAAAAGATGCGAATTTTATTGATATAACGATAACATAAACTAATAACAACGACAATATTAAAAGTTTAAAGTAAATTCCGGAGGCAAGATATGATATTTTTTTCCTTAATTCAATAAATCGGCCGTAAGTGTTTTCGGATTATCACGATTTATGAATCCCAGAATACAAGCGATCACGAACTAATAATCGAGCACACGAGTAGTAGACTCAAGCGAACTTGATCTACGATATACTCTCGAATTAAACTAAAGACAAACTTACTTGAGAGAGGAGAGATTTTAGAACTCAGAGTCTTTTGTGTGTTTTTTGAGCGTTTAAAATAATGGAGGCGAGCGTCTCATTATATAGTCGAAGGAGATAGAGTTTCGTGAGAATATTCATAGAGTAATCCGCAAGTTTCAAATCATGAAAAGATTTGGAGTGATCCTCCTAGTGTATCCTGGAAAACTTCTAGAATATTTAACTCGCAAAAATTAGGCCTTACAATGGTCCAAAAAATACTCGGCGAGACGAGAATTCCCAAGAGCCCAAGAGCCCAAGGTCCACGCCCGGCCTGGTTCGGTTCGGTTCAGCGCGCGTGTGGGGAACCTTCCCTATCTCTTCTAGACACTTTTGAAACTAAGTGAGTGTGCAACTATATATAAAGAAGTGAAAAACACTCTCCATTTCCGATGTGGGACATTATCCAAATCATAACAAGTTTCTCACTTCAACCCCTTATTTCTCATTCAAATCCACTCATTTTTTGACATATGAGTATAACATCTTATAGTACTCGTTACCAGCTTTCCAACGCACTATCGACTCGACAATTTCGTTCAGCCGTTTGGCCGGAATTTGGCCGGAAAGTTGCCAGAAAACTATTTCCAAAAACCTGCAATTTTTCAGAAACTTTTTTCTGAAATTTCAGTTCCAACAGTATATACATAATAAACTCGACAGCAATGCTTGCGACGAACAAGGTGATATGAAATTACGGGTTACAACATTAATACATCCGTTAGTGATGTTGGCAGTCACATATTGCTCCACAGAGCTAGATAATTCATAATAACATGCTGATACTGGTCTTATCAAAATTAATATATCTGATCATCAGAATAACTCATCGTAATACAAGTAGAACAATTTTCAAAACTCAGACATTCGACTAATATACTCATTGCTTCTCAATTTAATTTCAAATTAATCAACACACTAATAGTCATAAGGACTCTCCAGCAACTGCCATATCAGCTTTTTGGAGCATTCTGAGCATGACACATCATTAAAAGGGAAGACCAATCAAAACATTTCAATTAATACACATCAGCTCTCCAGTTTGCCACATCAGCTCTCCAGCTTGTCACATCATTTTTTTTCCTTAAAACATATTACTTTAAAAAGACAACCAATCAAATTAAAATAAATAATTTATAGCATCATTTTAATATTTTTGATAATGATATATTGATTTCTAATTTGTTCAAAGAAAAAAAAATCATATTATATATAAAATGCACATATTTCTTCTAATTTTTTTTTTCACAGTTTTCTCCATTCTGATTTCTCTAGAGTTGAGACAATTATTAATTTAGAATTTTTTTCTATTTCACTTCTAACACATTGTTGATTTCGAATATTGAAAAAAAAAACTATAGTAAAATCGATGATATTAAAGATTATGGTTTAGTCTTCATCATACGATCCTTAATGTAATCTCATCATTTTCAATCTTTAGGTTCTTTAGATTTATGTCAAAATTACATTTTTTCTTCTAAAATTAAGAATTTATAGAATACCAAGATTTTTAGTTGACTCTCCAGCTTGCCACATCATTTTTTCATTAAAAACACATCATTTCAAAATGACAACCAATCAAATTAAAATAAATAATACATATCATCATTTTAGTATTTTTGATAATGATATATGGATTTCCAATTTGTTTAAAGAAAAACAAATCGATGATATTAAAGATTATGGTTTAATCTCCATCATACGATCCTTAATGTAATCTCATCGTTTTCAATCTTTAGGTTCTTTAGATTTATGTCAAAACTACATTTTTTCATTAAAAACACATCATTTTAAAAAGACAACCAATCAAATTAAAATAATAATACATACCATCATTTTAATATTTTTGATAATGATATATGGATTTCTAATTTGTTCAAAGAAAAACAAAATTATATTATATATAAAATGCACATATTTCTTCTAATTGTTTTTTCACAGCCTTCTCCATTCTGACTTCTCTAGAGTTGAGACCATTATTAATTTAGAATTTTTTCTATTTCACTTCTAACACATTGTTGATTTCGAATATTAAAAAAAATGATAGTAAAATCGATGATATTAAAGATTATGGTTTAGTCTCCATCATACGATCCTTAATGTAATCTCATCTTTTTCAATTTTAAGATCGCTTGTATTTGCGAAATTGTGTCATCCTTACTCTAAGGAATGAAACCGTGGATGAGTTAAATGATTGTTTTTTACGAAAATCACAAGTGAAATGAAAGAATATCTCAGTGCTGATAATATATCCAACGATGAGAGCGATGTGGATAGAGTCAATTTTAGAGCAATGTAACGCACTCTGATTCCACCATCGATTCATTTTTTGTTGGGCTTCTTCATGCATTCTTCTTATCCTGAATAAAGAAGACCCAAACTTGAGAAAAACATAGGTTTTGTAATATTATCACTATTAATTGAAAAAAAAATCAAATGGATAAAGAGATATGAGTAACTAAACCTCAAGGAATGATTAAATTGCAAGAACAATGAGTAAAAACTAAACTGAAACTCTCTTTTTGTTGACAAATATTGACTTTGCTTCAATCTAAAAAGCAAAAATTAGCAAGAGAGATTAAAGAAATCATCAATACACAACATTCGTGGTATGCAAGTGTGGTGTACACTTCTAAGTCAAAAATCGAAGAACTCTGTGATTATGCTTTATACTCTCGAAGAAGATGTGATTCGTTCATCCGTATTGTGATTGATTTGATTTGGGTTTTTAGATTTCAATTCAGATAGAGTAAGCTAAACAATTCAGTCAGTGACTGTAAATGAAAAATACTCATATGACAACAATCAATACTCTTCTATAATTTTCAAAAAGAGACAAATTTACAAAACCCACAACATCAATTTCGTCAAAACAATCGAACCATAGAAAGTGGGGAACAAAGACAACCCTAATGTAAGTAAAAAGAGAGACGAACCTGGTGAACCTCATAAGCCCAGTAAACGAATCTGGTTCCTTTTTTAATCTCATGAATTTCACTTTCTCTCTTCTTTCTGTTTATCGGAATCACGAAACAGAATTCACGTTCACATATATCTGTTTATCGAAATAGAATAAAATGATAATCGATGATTAAGTGTACTTAGGTTTCATTAACTTATTTTAAAAAATGTTCATTCGGTTTGCATAAAAAATATTATATGCAAAGTTAAAAAAAATTTAAAAATTAAGTTTCTAATTTCAGTTTATTTACAATAATTTCAGTACATTTTGCTTAAACAAATAAATGCTATAGAATTTATAAGGCTATATGAAAGTTGAGTAAAACATATTCATTTTATGCATTGTGTTCTCTGACACTATTTATATTGAATTAATTTATTTTAGCTATAGATAATGACAAATAACATTCAAAAACTACATATCAATTAACAAACTTACATTCAAAAAAATATCCGCAGCATAGCGCGGGTTTCATCCTAGTGTATTTAATTATGCTCAATAATCCAATCGTTTAACCTACTATAAAATCTCCTAAAATATTATATCATTTTATAATAGGTAAGGGTATTAAAATCACATGGAAAATAATTTTCAGATGGAATGAATCCTCAAACAAATATCTTATGAGCGCATTTAAAGACAAATTTATTCACCTAATATTAATCGTTGGAAGAAAATTTATAATTAATATAGCATCTAAAAGTTTTCGGCGATAAAAATTGTAATCTGAAATCGGTTTTCCGAAACCAGTTTAAAAACGACTGAACAGTTCCAAATTGATGGCGGCTCTAAATTGAAACATAGCCTCAGTCTCAAAACTTTTCAAACTGATCAATTTAACTCAAAATCTCTTTCTTTTTCTTTTAATTGTGGATGTTACAAAATCCCATCTTTTTATGTAATTAATAATTTGATGAACAAATAAGGTTTTAGAAATATATTACCAATAAAATTATTACTCTTTTCATACGAAAAAAATACTACTCTTTAAAATACTAAAAAGATAAAAGGTTAATTAGTTAAACGAAATAATAGACTGGAAAACTTAAAAGCCATGCAATCCTATTTTTTTATTACATCACCACATTTACAATGGATATTTTTATTTTTAATAAATGTCATCAAGACGAGCAAATCCACCTTTACAAAGATATACGGTAAGTTTGCCACTTCTATATTAACATTTTTTAAGTATATTTTAAAGAGAAATATTTATTTTGTAAGATATTACATAAAATACCATTGATTTAAAGAACAAATTAGGATGTTCATTAAAGATAAATATGGAATATGAAAATATTTATATACATGTATCCAAACAACTTTTACAATCAATTCTCTACTATTCATATAATCAAACACAATTAAAAGATTTTAATTTTAATTATAAAATTTAAAATATCCAAATAATGTTTCACAATTAATAGTATAGATATTTAAAAGATTTTGTTAAGATTTAAAATTATGATTATCCTATCATCTTTGTTTGATTTTTTTTAATTGTTTTGAATCATCATATAATATATAAAATTAATAAAACTCTATATTTTTCTACATTTGTCGTGATTCAAATTTTGAAAAACGGACATGTATTACTCAAGGAATGAAAAAAAACTATGTGTTTAACGTTCCACATCGGTTAAAATTTTTAGTCTATGGTTGAGAGTCATATTATTAATAAGATCAAAATGAATCTAAATCTGAATGAGCATGAATCTTAACTTAACAAACATCCAAATTGAAAAATTTGTATCCGGTTTAATTCGGTTCTTTAGTCGAACCGTTTAATTATACGGGATATAATCAATTTTAAAGTTTTAAAATTTTTTAAATATTATGAACATTTACATTTATAAAAAGTTTAAAATATCACGGGACGGAGTTATATGGCGGGATGGATTTGGGTCGACATTAATATAAATTTAAAATATCATTAACTCGGTGCTACAACACGGGTAAATCATCATTTCATTATTTTGTTAACACCATCAATATTAGAATATTAGACATATCTAATTAAGTTGATAAATTATGATTATATACAAAAAAAAAATTGTTATGCGGTCTACTGCGATTTAAATCATAGTTTTATATTCATATAAGAGTCAACACAATTTAAATTAAATTTTCAAATATAAAAAAGGATTGTTAAGAAAAAAAATCAATTGTTAATAGATTTTAGAGGTTTGGATTTGGTTTTTAAGTGGCACTTAGTTCTTAAGTGAAGAATTAAACCAATACACGTGGCTTTGATGTGTCATAGGCTCAAACCCGCATATTGCATGTTGCTAACTAAAAATGGCTGAGAAATCAAGACCATACAACATGGTTATGGTTAGAGGGTGTCAAAATAAATGTGATATGACATAGGCTCAAACCCGCATATTGCATGCTGCTAATTAAAAATGGCTGAGAAATCAAGACCATACAACATGGTTACAGGGAGTCAAAATAAATGTGACATGCCATAGAAATATAAGAGAATTCTTAAAATTTAAACCATCTATGGAGGAGAAAAGTACCCTGTAACGTCCTGACCGCCACCGTTCATGGTCCCACATCTTCTTTCATCATGTGGGTTCATCCTCGTCCGATAGTCTGTTCACTATTTTTGGAGGCTTTCAAAACTTGTTTATTGACCCTAAAAATCACCACGTGATCTTTCCTTGTGTTATGTCATTACTCACCCATCTTGAAATTGTTTCAATTCAAGCACGGTTAACTCTGGAGTTCTCTTTAGGATGTTTGATCGAAAAAATAAGTGCACTTTGGTGACATAGATTGTCAAATCGATTATTCTAAACTCTCCTCATGCACCACCATATTTTCAGATTTGGTGTGTTACAATCATCCCACTAACAGATCGCAACATCCTTGTTGCGTACCAAGACCGTCACCCCCGAGGGTGTGAGCCCTTTTGACTTCATATTCGTCTGAGTTCGGATCTGATAACACCCCGACTGCCACCTTTTAATAAACCCTACGCGCTCTCTCGTCCTGTGGGCCCATCCTTGTCTAACGTCTGGTTCGCTACTTTCGGAAGCTTTAAAGACTGGTTTACCGATCCTACAAATCCCCACATGATTTGTTCTCGTATTTTGTCCTCACTCTTTTAGTAGCAGAAATCACTTCCTTATAGGTCACCTATCCTGAAATTGCTCCAGCACAATCACACTTAACTCTGGAGTTTTCTCAGGATGTTTGACTGAAAAGATAAGTGCACTTTAGTGAGGTAGGTGGCAAAATCAATTTTTTTAAACTCTGCTCATGCACCACCATATTTTATGAAATTGTGGTATTACAATCATTCCCACTAACATATTGCAACATTTTTGTTGCGTACCAGGACCATCACCCGTGACGGTATTAGCCCTCTTGACTCTACACTCGTCTGAGTTTGGTCATGATACCACCAGTAACGCCCCGACTAATAGAAATTGATGAGAGATAACAATTGGAAGAATTGCATATTGACTCTCATCATAATAGTGGTTACATAGGTTTATATACTAAAGAGGTTTCCTAAATTAGATAGATACAAATATGTAAATATCTTTATATATATATATATATTTTTTTTTGTCAACATTTTTATTAAAGAGACTCAAAAGAGCAAATTAGAAGGAACATTGTTTACATATGTTATATAATGCAGTTCAGTACGAGCTCCTTTCGCAAGTTTATCCGCTTTAACATTTGCATTCCGAGAAATAAGAGTTAGAGAGAAGAATGCAAATTTTTCCTTGTCTAGCTGAATCTCCTCCAAATAAGTTGTAAAAGCGGGCCAATCTGCAGGGGAAGATATCATCTTCACCAGATCTAAGCAGTCTATTAGGAAAGCTACATCTCTCTTATCCGCACCAATCATGCACTTCATTGCCCAGACTAGGGCTTCAACTTCTGTATGTAGAGGCGATAGACTTCGTCGGAGATTGGCAGCGCCCATGGTGGAATCGACATCATTTGGCAGCGAACAATACCATCCTATCCCTGAAAATTTATCCGTTGTTTTCCAAGACCCGTCCACAAAGCAACTGTAACCTCGAAAATTTGATTCATGTAAGCTACCTAAGAGGCCATTTTGTTGGTCAGTTTCCATTGATCCTTGCGTGTCGTCCGTAATTTCTATCTGAGCTAGCCGCCAAGATTGTTCCTCACTCTCTGCCAAACGTAGAACCTCTAGTGGGGTTTTATCTATATTTTCAAAAATCTTTGCATTTCTACCCTTCCATATATACCACATTATCCATGGATATGATGTATTAAAGATACCCGGTGGTGTTCTCCAGAACAAGAAATCCATATTTGCATACAGAGACTCTGTAGGAAAAACCCCTATTACCGTTGGAATTTTTGATAACGCCCATATTTGTAGGGCTGGTGGGCAAAGGAACAAAGCGTGATTAATTGTTTCTTCATCCTCGCCACATCTTTGACATCCTGTATCACATTGAACGCCCATGTGTCTTAAACTTGATGAAACCAAGACACAACCCGTAATAACTTGCCACATAAAGTGTTTTAGTTTAGGCGGGCATTGAACTTTCCAAGTAAAAGCCTGCAAAGTGTTAATATCTGGGCCAACAAAATTTTGCCGACTAAACTCCGCTTTTATTAACCGTTCTAAATAATAGCCCGATTTTACCGTATATTGACCCGATTTTGTAAAATACCATCCTAATGTATCAGGTTTTGAAGAAACTCCCAAAGGGATTGCGCTTACGAGGGGGACATCTTCCGGGTTCAAAATAGCCTTTAGCAAATCCATATTCCAAGAATTTGTTCGAGCATCAACAAGATCTTTAACTGTGAGATGTGGATCAATAATTACACCTTTGTTTTTTGCTGGCCTCGGGAATTGAGCTGGAATCCATGGATCTTCCCATACTAAGATGGAGTCCCCTGAACCAACTCTTTTAATAAGCCCTTTAATAACCAGAGGTCTAGCAGAGACAATACTTCTCCATCCAAATGATGGAGTGTATGCTTTAATTATATCCAGAGGATCAGAGTTTCGAAAATAGCATCCTCTAAAAACCCTTGCAAAGAGTGAGTCAGGAACCGATATCATCCGCCATAATTGTTTTGCGAGTAATGCTGTGTTAAAGTTTTCCACACTTCTGAAACCAATACCACCCTCGGCTTTACTATAACATAATTTATTCCATTTTAGCCAATGCATTCCTTTGGTTTGACCATTTGAACTCCACCAGAATTTTGCTATAGCGCTCGTAAGTTTAGACGTGATCGTTTTTGGTAGCCTAAAACATGACATGACATACACTGGTAGTGCAGCAGCCACAGATTTAATCATGATCTCTTTTCCCCCTTTCGATAATAGTCTAGCTGACCACCCATTAATCCTGCTTTGCAACCTATCTCTTACAAAGGAAAAAATCTTTGTTTTCGATCCACCCAAACTTTCCGGTAATCCAAGATAGGATCCCATACCACCTATGTTTGTAATACCCAGGAGTGTCTTCAGTTCTATTTTTAAAGACTCGTCAACCTTGTGTCCAAATTGAATCGAAGACTTCGTAAAATTTACTTGTTGGCCTGAAACCGCCTCATACTGTTTTAAAATTCCTAAAATTATATCCCCTTGCTCTTTATCAGCCTTGCAGAAGAATAAGCTATCATCCGCGAATAAAAGGTGGGAAATCGGGGGACTTGTGTTAGACACTTTCATTCCGGTGATTAGTTTCTCTTGTTCTGCTTTCCGAATATTAGCAATCAAAACCTCTGTGCATAATATAAATAAATAGGGTGAAAGCGGATCACCTTGACGTAGTCCTCTTTCCGGAATTATCCATCCTTTAGGTTGTCCATTAATAAGAACTCTGTACTGGACTGATGTTATGCACCACATCATCCATGAGATCCATTTCTCACAAAACCCCATCTTTCTTAATAATTTTTCAATAAAAACCCATTCAACCCGATCATAAGCTTTGCTCATATCTGTCTTGATAGCCATGAACTTTCTCTGACATGACGGATTCGTCCGTAGCCCATGAAACATCTCCTGTGCTATAAGAATATTATCTGAAATTAGTCATCCCTCGACAAAGGCCGATTGTGTTTCAGAAATAAGCATTGGTAAAACCTTTTTGAGTCTGTGACAAAGGATCTTCGATATGATCTTATAACCCACATTGCAAAGACTAATAGGTCTTAGTTCCGCCATTTGAGTTGGTCTTTCCGTTTTTGGAATAAGACATATATTTGTCATATTTAACCGCTTATCAAAAGTTTCGTGCTGTAAAAAGGAATTAACCAGATGTAGCAGGTCGGTTTTAATTGTATTCCACGCCTTCTGAAAAAATAACGCCGTCATTCCATCCGGACCGGGTGCTTTCTCCGGATACATCATGAATAAAGCGGCTTTAACTTCCTTTTCCGTTGACGGGGCCGTTAGAGACTCATTGATCTGGTCTGTTATTAAGGTTCTAACCTCCTGTAATGATTCCTCAACAACCTGTGGGTTTGAAGTGGTAAATATTTTCTCAAAATAAGATACCGCGATATGTTGAATATCTTTTTCCTCGACACACCATACTCCATTTTCATCCTGTAACCCAATGATTCGATTCCTGACCCTCCTTTGTTTTGTTTGAACATGGAAAATTTTTGTGTTACTATCCCCTACCCTCATCCATAAGTTCCGATTCTTTTGATGCCAGTACTTTTCTTCATCCTGGTAAGCTTCTCTCAATTGCAGAGTGAGATTCTTGATCTCCTCCGGAAGTTTCAAATCATCCTTCTGAGCTCTTTCTAGTTCTGCTTTCAATTCCTCTATTTTTTGCCGACCGTAAGGATTGAACTCGTGCCGCCAGCGCGAGATTGCTCTTCTACAATTTGTTAACTTTTCTACAAAATGCCCCTCCCCCGCTCCTGACTCAAATTGCCAACCGCTTGCAATTGCCTCTAATAAACCGGGTTTTCCAATCCATCTTTTATCAAACCTAAAACTTCATTTGCCTCGGGGTATCTTATCCGCGATCATTGCAACAATGGGTCTATGATCAGACGCTACCATCGGAAGGTACTCAACAAAAGAATTACAAAACAAATCGTGCCAGTCCTCATTAGCCAAAGCCCGATCCAATCGACATCGAATTGGTTTTTTATCTCTCCACCCTCTCCAAGAAAAGCCATCACCGAGGTAGGGAAATTCTAATAGCCCACAATCCTGAATCATTAAATTAAACGGAATGAAAGAAGACGCATGTCGTAATGTACCTCCTCGTTTTTCGTGATTACCTTTTAATTCATTAAAATCACCTATTAAGAACCAAGGTGTGTCTCGACATAAACTAATGCGCGTTAACCGTTCTCAAACCTGTTCTCGGTTCTTTGCCACCGGATCTCCATAAACAAATGTTAAATGAACTGTTTTTTTGTTGACAACCGCTTCTATATCAATTAATCTATTACTTTCAAAAAGGATAGTAACATTAAAATCATTATTATAGAAAAGTGCTAAACCGCCACTACAACCAATAGGATTAACCGTTTTTAAATTTTTATAACCAAAATATCCTACAAATGTTTCCAAAAAATTAGATTGTTGTTTCGTTTCGGAAAGAAACAAAAAATCCGGCCGATGTTGCTTCCACAAATCTCGAAGATACCCTATCGTAGCCTTATTTCCGAGTCCTTGACAATTCCAACTCAAAATCTTCATTTATCACTTTTTGATCTTGGTAACTTGACCCCACCCGGGAGTCCCTTCACCATGTCTTGATTTCCAGGATTTACCTCGTAACCCATTTGATTCTCAACCTTCTGCTCTTCTATTCGTTCAACCCCAGCCATGTTAGATAACTGACCTAATACCTCTCCCTCTGGTTCCTCTTCCTCATATCTTTATATCATATAACAATACAATATTTGACAATAATATTGTAGATTTTCTAGAGCTTTTTATATCTTTCGATATGCTCCTTCAAACTCAAAGCGGTGATGAAGAAAAAGCGGAATCAATGATTTGAGATTGAATATTAGTGTGAAGTAGAAGCCATTGAAGGTGCTTGTCGGCTTGACCTTGTGTCGAGAAGAATAAACCGAGAATGTTTTCCTTTCTTCATTTGTCTTCTTTTTTTCTCTTTTTTTCTGAAAAAGGTGAACATAGAAACAATAGTAATAAGTTGCAAAAAATGGCGAGTTGGACATTTATTTGCAGAAAACCCTAGATACAAATATGTAAATATTTTTATATTATAACTATACAATATTTGATTATTATATTGCAGATCTTCTAGATCCTTCTACACCGACCGCCATCGTCCGTGGATTCCACGCTCTCTCTCGGCCCGTGGGATCATCCTCGTCCAACGGCGGGTTTGCTACTTCCAAACGTACTAAAGACTTGTTTAACAACCCTACAAATCAGCACGTGATTTTTTTCCATGTTTTGTCTTCACTAGCACAATAGCAAAAATCACTTCCTGGTAAGTGTTTTGTCCTCACTCTCACTGTACCAAATTAGTACGCTTAATTCTAGAGTTTTCTGAAAATGTTTGACCACAAAAATAAATGCACTTTAGTCACATAAGTGACCAAATCAATTCATGCACTTCATGCACCATCATATTTCCTTTGGGATATTACATAAGTCTTTTATTGTTGTATCTCCATAATTAGGTTCATCATAAATTAATAGTTTAACTAAAAACTATGTTTCAAAATCGTCTATCAATATATGTAATCAATGTAAGATTTTCGTTGTGAAAATCCTATAAAAAAAGGCAAGGCTAGCATTAGAACTTGAATCACATGGAATATAAAAAAGAAAAAAATTGAAATAATATTTGCGGGTTATTGTTGTGTTACAACGACCCACAATAATAGAAGAAAAAAAACATAATTTTGTTTTAATTTTTATTTTCCTAAAATTTCAATTTTTTTAACATCTACTTTATTAATGATTTGAACCAATATAATCATAATGTAAAAACTGTGAGAATACATTTGGAACTAAATAATGAAAAAAAAAAAGAAACAAACATCTTGGGGAATCCTTTGCTTAGCAAGAATATCAGTTGGCTAGTTATCATATCTTTTAACCCAAAGGAATTGTACATCTTCAAATATAGTCTTCCGAAACTTGACTTCACGAATCTAATTAGAAACAACAAAGTTGAGTCTTGTACCATTAATCAGTTCAGCCAAATCTTTGTTATCTCCTTCAAAACCTAAATTTTTTTATAACCTGCATGCACTAATAATTTTGAATTGCAAATATGAGAGCTTTTAATTCACTCTCCAGAGCATTATATAAAGAGACACCAACAGCCTTTACCTGCTCCTAGATACACATGCACCTTGATCATCTCTCATGACCCATCATGCTTTTGAAGGTACATTTATGGAAACGAAAGAATCAGAGTTGCATTTGATCCAGCCTTTATTCAGTTTTCTCCAAGAATGCCTTTAACTTTGCACTAGATGTGATACTGATATTAGTAGGATTGAGGAAACCAGAATAGTTTGTTATATGTAACCACTCTTTTGTATCCCTTTGGGCAAGTCTTCTTCTCTTTATTGTATGCTTAACTTTGCTGCTAAAAATAATAACTGATACTTTCCTCAAATTGACAGCTTGACCTGAAACTTCTTCATAATTGGCAACCATATTTTTAATAGCTCTGCAAAATTTATCATTAGCAAGACTAAAAAATATTGAATCATTTGCAAAAAGCATATGTGTGACTAATGGACCTCTATTACTGGTTTTTATTTCTTGAAATGTCCTTATTGTTGCTGTTCTGGTCTTATGTGTCTATGGGGTGAACCATTGACTAAAACCGAGAAACTAGCTATAGAAACATAGGCCATGATCTAGTTGATCCATTTATTTTCAAAATCCATATGCTTCATTGTTTCCTCCAAAAACTTCCATTCTTGTTTATCATAAGCTTTTGTGATATATGTTTTTAGGACCCTGTAGGAATTTGCCTGTCTTTTTTTTCCTATCTTTTATAAATTTCCATTCTATACAGGAATTTGCACGTCTTTTCTTTACTTTTAAGGCATAAAAAACTTTTGAGCAATGATCATATTATCAGTAATTATTCTCCTTGGGATGAAAACAGCTTGTCCTCCATAAAGATGATTCTTCAGTCTACCAACCATGCGTAGGAAATCATTTTCAATGGAGGTGTGGATTTAAAAGTGAAACAATTATATGTTAAAAAAAAAAATTTTCTCTTGATTTCTCTTAGATATGTCATCTTCTTTTCAAACTTCTAAAATCAAAAAGTCAAGTTACTTGAGTTAATAACTAAATAATCTTTATTTCTATCTCAACTAAACAACTAGTTAAAAAATAGATTATCAAAACACTATATAGAGACTGATTGGTAGTGGCTGTAACTTTAAGATTTTGGTTGTGTGATTTAGGCTGTAAAATTTTTGGTTATAACTTTAGAATTTGGTATGTGACTTTTCTAAAATGAAAAGTTGATTGGTAAACTATGGTTGTGACTTTTTAAAAATAAAAATATAATTGACAATATTAATTGTATGATGTAAAGTAATATTTTGTCTATACTATAATAAACTAATGATAATACATTAACATTATATATGTTATAATATTATTCACATAATATAGCTTTTGCTAATATGTATTATTGATGCAGCACATGCTTGACGTTTTTTAATACTTTTGCTTATTTTAGACTTTTCTATTTTTATTAAGTATTAGAACCATTGTCGGTTAGTTCTTTCCTTTTTACGTTTGTTTTCCTTTTCTTTTATCAAACCCTTCGCCTATATAAGGCTTGGCTTATTTCTTTGTAAGGTAGATTTGATATAATTAAAACAAGAGAGTTTCTCTTATTGCCTTGTTTTTGATTCGATTAGTTTCATCAAAACAAGAAGTCGGTCCTAAGAGATCTCTCCCATCTCTTAGTTGAGCGAGTAGGTCTCTTGAGATTTCAGCAAATCTCTTGATCGAGCTACACACCGTTACGTACGCTGCGCCAGATTGGTATCAGAGCAAAACCCTAATCCGTACCATGGCCAGACCACGACGCGATCCCCCTCCGACAGAAGCCGAGCTCACACGTCAAACTCTTGCTCAACTTCAAGAACAGAAGCAACAGCTTCAAGTAGCGATTCAGGCAATAATTTTACAACATGCCCCTCCAGCGCAGAACTTTATAGATGGTGACGATGGTGAACATGATGATGAACACGCCACCGCAGACAACCCGTTTGCCAGACAGCTGCACAACCCTGTCCTCCTTCCTGGCGTTGATAAACGATGGGAGCATGGGTTTAAATCTGAATTGCCTGAGTTTCATGGTTGTTCATCGGCGGAAGAGCTTTTGGATTGGATCGTAACCGTTGAAGAGGTCCTTGAATTCAAACGAGTTCCGTTAGATCGTTGTGTTCCAGTCATCGCTATGCGCTTCAGAAACAGAGCTGCAGCTTTGTGGACTCAATTAAAAACAACTCGAGCTCGTGCAGGCAAAAAAAAAATTATGTCTTGGGATAAGTTGAAGAAACACCTACGCAAAACGTTTCTTCCATTCAATTATGACCATCTTATGTTTCAACGTCTCCAGAATCTGCGACAAGGTACTCGCACGGTGGAAGAATATTCTACTGAATTTTTTTTGCTGCTCACTCGTATTGATCTTCGAGATACAAAACAATAGTTAGTAGCCCGTTTTGTTAGTGGTTTGCGACAACAGATTCAACACACCTTGAATTTGTTTCATCCTTTAATCGTGTATGAAGCTCATCAACAAGCTTTAACTGTTGAAGCCGAAACTCGAACCAGCTATCCTGGGTGGAGTTCTTCTCGCACTACCCGCCCTTCACATCCCTTGCATTCCACTATCCCTTCTCCTGGAGTAGTGCTGTCGAAAGTAGAACACATTGTTCCCTCTACTGAGAATACCCGTGTTACACGACCCAGAACATTGCGTTGCTTTAATTGTGGAGAACCAGGTCATAGACAATCTGCGTGTCCCACACGTAACCGTCTTGGTCTTCTCCTTGATGATACTGGCCGAGATGTAGAAGTGATTTATGATGAAGAAGAAGTTGTGGAGGAAACAGAAGAATTACATGCGGATGTGGGTCACCTTCTAGTAGTGAGGCGTACATGTTTAGCTCCGCGTGTTCTTGAGGAAACCTCACAACGACACAAACTATTTCATTCTCGGTGCACGGTGAATGGTAGAGTTTGTAACCTTATTATTGATTCGGGGAGTTGTGAAAATGTCATCGCCGAAGAAGTGGTGTCTAAATTGAATTTGCCTACTCAACCACACCCTACTCCTTATAAGTTAGACTGGTACAATAGGGGAACGATGTTTCTATTTCAAAACGCGTCTTGGTGGAATTTTCGATCGGCAATGCTTATAAAGATCAAATGTTATTTGATATTGCTCCAATGGATGCTTGTCATCTTTTGCTCAGTCGCCCGTGGGAGTTTGATCGCCGTGTCACTCATGATGGTTACCTCAATACATACACGTTTCAATTCAATGACCGCACGTTCACCTTAAAACCTTCGCTACCTACTCTTCTGGCGCCTACTCCAAACCCAATCATGTTAATGCAACGTACTCCGTTTGAGACAGAGATGCGTGAGGCTGGGATGGTACTTCTTATACTTACTGCTGCAGTATCTCCTCTCCACACCATTGATCCTTTTCCAAGTTTAGAACCGTTGTTACAAGAATTCTCTGATGTCTTCCCAAGTGATCTTCCTCCCGGTTTGCCTCTGTTGCGTGATATTCAACATTGCATTGATTTTGTTCCTGATGTATCTCTTCCTAATCGCTCACACTACCGTATGAGCCCCACGGAACATGAAGAATTACGACGCCAAGTGGAAGATCTAGTCGCAAAGGGTTTTTTTTGTGAAAGCCTTAGCCCTTGTGCTGTTCCGGCATTACTAATCCCAAAGAAAGACGGTTCGTGGCGCATGTGTGTGGATAGTCGTGCGATCAATAAAATTACTATGCGTTATCATTTTCCTATACCTCGCCTTGATGACTTATTGGATCAAATAGGCGCTGCCACAGTGTTTTCCAAGCTCGACTTGGAGATGAATGGAAAACTGCGTTCAAGACACACGAAGGATTATTTGAGTGGATGGTGATGCCTTTTCGACTATCAAATCCTCCTAGCACGTTCATGCGTGTTATGAATCAAGCTCTTCGTCCGTTTATCGGTAAATTTGTTGTCGTTTATTTTGATGATATTCTCATATTCAGCTTGACATGGGAAGCTCACGTACAACATTTACGAGACATGCTCGTCGTCTTGAGACAGAGTCAGCTCTACGCCACTCTTAAAAAGTGTGAGTTTGGTTCTGAGAAGGTCCATTTTTTGGAATACATTGTTTCTGCTCAAGGTTTAGCTGTTGATCCGAGCAAAGTTTCCGCAATAAGTTCTTGGCCTATTCCTAAGACGTTAACAGAAACTCGTAGCTTTCATGGGTTGGCATCTTTTTATAGATGTTTTGTTCCCCAATTCAGCAGTCTTATGGCCCCTTTTACAGATTGTATGCGAGCAGGTTCGTTCCTTTGGACTCCAGCGGCGACCACAACATTTGAGATCGTCAAGCAGAAGCTTGTGTCGGCACCAATTTTGGCTTTACCTGACTTTTCTTTGGTCTTTGAACTACATTCTGATGCTTCTAAGTCCGGGATTGGTGCAGTTTTAAGTCAACGACAACGCCCCATAGCATTCTTCAGTGAAAAGTTAGCCGGTGCTCGTTTTCGTTATAGCACATATGATATCGAGTTTTATGCGATCATTCAAGCTGTTAAGCATTGGCGCCATTACTTATTCCACAAGGAATTTGTACTCTATACGGATCATGACGCTCTCAAGCATTTAACTAGTCAGGAGAAGCTTTCATCTCGCCATGCTTCTTGGGTCTCCTATCTCCAACAGTTTAACTTTGTGATTAAACATACTTCCGGCGTCTCTAATTGCGTGGCAGATGCATTAAGTCACCGTCATTCTATCCTCGCAGTCTTGCGTGTCTCCGTTCCCGGATTCAATACGTTTGTGGGTCTCTATCCTGCTTATCCTTTCTTTGGTCGTATCTTTGACGAGACTATGGCGGGGCGTAGTTCTGCTTACACCATACATGACGGGTTCTTGTTTCGCGACTCTCGTTTATGTATTCCAGAGTGTAGTTTTCGCCTTCAACTCATTTCGGAGCTCCATAATGAAGGTCATGTTGGTCGTGACCGCACACTTCAGTTGGTCTCTTTTTCTTATTTTTGGCCCTCTTTACGACGTGACATAGAACGGTTTGTTGAACGATGTGTGACTTGTCAAAAATCAAAAGGGCATGCTTCGAATGCGGGATTATACTTGCCCCTTCCCGTACCCACACAACCTTGGACAGATATAAGCATGGATTTTGTGATGGGTCTTCCACGGACTCAAAAAGGCTTTGATTCCATTTTTGTCGTAGTGGATCGCTTTTCAAAGATGGTACATTTTATACCATATAAGCGTACTACTGATGCTGTTCAAATCGCTACTTTGTTCTTCCGTGAGATATATCGTCTCCATGGCTTATCGTCATCAATTGTTTCTGATCGAGATTCACGTTTCCTTGGACATTTTTGGCACTCTTTGTGGAAGTTGTTGAATACAAGCCTTGATATGAGTTCCGCCTATCACCAGCAATCGGATGGTCAAACTGAAGTTACAAATCGCTCTCTCGGAAATCTTCTTCGTTGTTTGGTGGGCGAGAAAATAAAGACATGGGATGCTCATTTACCTCAGGCTGAATTTGCTCACAATCATGCTGTTAACCGCAGTTCCGGTTTTAGTCCTTTTCATGTCATTTACGGAGTCTCCCCTCGTGGTCCGGTTGATCTTTCATCCCTTCCTGACCGTACACGTTCTCATGGAACTGTTGCTGACTTTGTCGAAGAACTTCACCATGTTCACGAACTTACTAAGAGCAACTCAGAGACATTGGCACAGAAGTACAAAGCTGCAGCTGATACGAAACGTCGACGCTTTGTTTTTGAAGTTGGAGATCTTGTATGGACTGTTCTTACCAAGGATCGTATGCCAGCACGTGCTTACAACAAGTTAAAAGCGAAGAAGATAGGCCCTCTTGAGGTACTTGAATGAATAAATGATAATGCTTATCGCTTGCGTCTTCCTCCTGGTATAGCCACTTCCGACTTGTTCAACGTGAAGTACCTCTTCCGTTACTTAACTGATGATCCTTTGCTCGATTCGCGGACGAATCTTTCAAACACGGCGGGACCTGATGCAGCACAGCCTTGACGTCTTTTAATACTTTTTCTTTTTTTGGACTTTTCTATTTTTATTAAGTATTAGAACCATTGTCGGTTAGTTCTTTCCTTTTTACGTTTGTTTTCCTTTTCTTTTATCAAACCCTTCGCCTATATAAGGTTTGGCTTATTTCTTTGTAAGGTAGATTTGATATAATTAAAACAATAGAGTTTCTCTTATTGCCTTGTTTTTAATTCGATTAGTTTCATCAAAACAAGAAGTCGGTCCTAAGAGATCTCTCCCATCTCTTAGTTGAGCGAGTAGGTCTCTTGAGATTTCAGCAAATCTCTTGATCGAGCTACACACCGTTACGTACGCTGCGCCAATTATATATATGGTTGAAGAAAAACAATAAAACTAATATTATAAATGTTAAGACGTAAAAAGAATAAAAAATATTGTATATGTTATAGAGTGCATGAGTATAAAATTCTTATGTTACGTTAGGCATATAATATATATATATATATGTTTGTTAGAAAACAACTAAGTTTTATTTAAAAATAAAAATAATAACTGAAATGTAAAAAAAAAAAGACGAGAGAAAAAGAGTAAAGAGAGAAAATTAATTATTATGGTTTGTATTACAGGCCTGAGATTTATTATCCGATATCCGGGATTTAATCTGGGATCCGCTCCGATCCGGTCTAGAAAACAGAATATCCGGGTGGATTGGATCCGGATCCGGATAATAAAATTTTGAATCCGGCCGGATATGGATACGGATTCAGATAGTAGAAAAACACAAAACCAGATATTTGGATATCTGTTATATTAATATTATAATAATATTTTAATTATTTATATTATATAATATATTTTTTTATTTTTTCAGATTATATATTATAATAATATCTTCAATTATTTATATTATATTAATATATTTTTAAAAAATTTAAAAATCTTTTAATTTTTTAAAAATAATATATTTGTTTTTTTAATAAGATAACCGTATCTGGATATCTGCGGATATCCAGAATTTTTTACGGATATCTGGGATAGTCGGATATCCGGATCCGGATATCCCAAAAAACTCAAGCTATCCGAATCCGGTCCAGGTCTAACTACAGCAACCAAAAATTGGCTGTAGAGATTTAGCTTCTCAGAAAAAAAAAAAAATGAAAGGTTTTTTATTTGTGCTGTTGGAATTTTCTTAGACCCTCGTCTATCAACACGGCTTAGTCAATACGACGGCCAATACGATATTCGGGGGGAAAGGGGATTCCTAACAGAAGGGTTGAGCCCAGAGGCGAGAGAATGCCTATTTTGCTTTTTTTTTTTCATACAAGGGGTTACACACATATATATAGGAAAGTTAGGCATACGCTGACATAAGCGCTTACCTCATTATTGATGCGATTACATCATCGCTTACATCATATTATTATATGCGATTACATCATCGCTTACATCACACTATAATTATACATATGCGAGTAATTAAGATTACTCTTAATGATCCATTTCGAATCGAATATTATGCTTGGCACAGCAATCATACCTATCGCCAGGGCATTTGTATTTTTCTTCCGGTTCTTCGTGCGAGTTGGTGGTGATGTTGAACATTTTCTCTATCTTCTCGATATCATCAAGGCTTATTTCATCATCGGGTAACTGTGCATCTTGAAAATATTCTGGTGGACTGGAAGGAGACTTTGTTTCATTTGATGGAGACATTGGGTCGTTCATCGGGGTTTTAGTTATCTCGAGTTCTTGCTTCATCATGAAGTACTGCAGATCTTCATCAAGGCTCATTTGATAATCGATTGGATGATCAAGATGAATTCCCATTGGTAGAAAGTAATGACCGCGCATGCCATGCTTTGACAGAATAATGGACTGGTACTTGAAAATTCGCTGTCGTAGATGCTCATGCAAAGTATTCGCAGTCACGAGTGGATGAACATCGTTAGACATATTGGCGTCGAAATCATAGTAGTGTCCGCCGTGTGTAGAGGAACTTGCACTGGTCATCATGTGTATTTCTTTAAGAGGGTTTCGGCTGAGCATGTCGGCAAGAGTATTCTTCGTACCCTTTAAATAGAATGATTCGAAATCATATTTCGAGAACCATTCACTCCATCGTAAGAGTTGTTGATGTGGGACCATCTTCTGTTTGAATTGTAACATCTTCGGAAAGGAAGACATGTCCATTTCGATACGAAATTTATGTCCTATCAGATGGAACTCGAATTTTTCGATAGCTTTTTTGACTGCCAAAATTTCCTTGAACGTAGAGTGATAATGCATCTCCGCGTCTTTAAAGCGTCCGCTTTTGTATCCGCAGATTTGACGTTTGCCATTGATTTTTTCGAACAGTATGGCACCCCAATACTTATCACTTGCATCAGTTTGTAGAACACGTGTCCCCGAAGAAGGAATCTGTAGAGGTGGTAGTTTCTGTATTGCTAGTTTTAGCCTTTTGACCGCTTCGGTTTGTCGTGTTGCCCATGGTAGTGGATTCTTTGTCAGCATCTTCTGGAGTGGTCTTGTCAATTGCGAAAGTTGCGGGATAAAGTCGCTTACATAATTAATGACTCCAAGAAACTGCTGTACTTGTCGCTTTGTGAGATGATCGTCTGGAAAATCGAGAAGCGTCTTAGCCAAATGGGCTTGTGGTGTAAATTGTCCATTCGCGATTTCCATTCCTAGAAATTCAATGTTGGGTTGGGCTATGATCATCTTACGGGCCGAGAGCATTATTCCATATTGCTGCACAATGCTTTGAAATTTCTTGAGAGATCGGATATGCTCTTTGTCATCGGACGAGAATAGGAGGATATCGTCGATGTATATCAACGCCGTATGGAGAAGTGGCTTGAATATCCTTAGCATCGCTTGTTGGAATAGCGATGGTGCGGTTTTGAGACCGAACTGTAGAACATTCCATTGTAGATGACGATTTGGTAGACAAAACGCCGTCTTGTACCTTTCGTTTGGACTAACTCCGAGTTGCCAGAATCCCGATTTGAGTTCGAACTTAGAAAATATGGTTGCGCCCTGAAGATGTTGAATGAGTGCTCGCTTGTTTGGTAGAGGAAATTTGACGTCTTGGAGATATTGATTTAAAGGTTTATAATCAATGACCAGTCGAAGTTTTCCTCGTGCTTGATCTGCTCGATTGTTGACGTAGAACGCTTTAAGAATTGTTCTCATCAACATCTCTCATAAGTTCTGATTTCTTTCTTTCATTCGTAAGTTGGCGATTATGTTCTCTGTTCTTTACTTGAGTATTCCGGTTAGTCAATACGACGGCCAATACGATATTCGGGGGGAAAGAGGATTCCTAACAGAAGGGTTGAGCCCATAGGCGAGAGAATGCCTATTTTGCTCCCCGTTACCTGGAACCCTTAGACCCTCGTCTATCAACACGGCTTAGTCAATACGACTGATCGGAGTCCTCTTGTATTGATATGGTATCAGAGCCAACGACTTACGTTATGGGAGAATGAATCATTGTTTATGATTGATTGTTTTGAATGTTCTGAAAAACAATTTCTTATCATGTCTATTTCTAATCCTTCTACTATCGATTCCCAATTTGCTATTTCTACTTTACCAAAAACTAAAAATCGTTCCTCTTCTTTATCCAGCATAAATTCCCTGTATGAAATCGAGTATGTTCCAGGCGATCAGCTACCTGAAACTACTCTTCCCCTAGTAAATCCGTATGAATACTTCTCTAAAAAACCCAGCACTTTCTCGGTAAAAGGTGTTCGTGAACTAATCCGCCCCTCATCCAGCAAAAGAGTTATGGAGTATGTTCAGTCCAGCAAATTCTCATCTTGCCAGGTCCCAGCCACGGAAAAAGAACAATTCATCTCGCTAAATATACCCGAACACTTACCACGACTGTGGCAACAACATGGCTTTACACATCTCCACTTTGGAGTTGTCCGAATTGGTCTAACCTTACACGCACGTAAAGGTTTACCAGTTGTCGCACGGATCGCTTTGGTTGATTCACGACTAAAGTCATATCAACAAGCCTGCATCGGGACGGTTCAAACAACATTAAACGCCGGAACAGTATTTGTAACACTGTTTCCAAACTTTAATGTCTCTTTGCAAAATCCCAATCTTCTCAAGACGCTCAAAGTACAGCTACAACTCGTCGGAGCATCCATGCAAGAAAAGAGTGTCGTCGCAACCCTTCATCATCAAATTGTCTACCGGATCCAAGACCATGCTCTTGATCTACAACTACCCTCCTCAGATGAAGCGTTATATCTCGAAGTCACCTCTGCCTCCCAAGCACCCAACGCTGTTCAAATTCCTCGACAAATTTCTCGAGAAGAACTATTACGTCGACTACCGGAATCTTGGGTTACGAGTTATGAAAAACTACATCAAGCAGCTCAGTCAGCTGTTCAAACATCTGAAGCCAGCTTTCATTCTCGAAGTGATGGTACGACAGAAATCAAGTTCGAGAAACCACGATCTTCATCGTTTCGAAAGCAGCTGTTCACCCAATTTGCTATCCAAATTGATGACCAAGTTTCATTCGAAGATCAAAATCTTCAACCAATCTCTTTTGGTCAAGATAGAACAATTCTTTATCCTTTCATGGATGAGAACGGACATCAATACTTTGATGTATGTTCATGCTCTGCTTGTACGGATGCACCTTATGAATCCGATGAAGAAATACGACAGCGAAGGCGTAAAAAGAAGGATCCACTCTACAAACGATATCTCGACGGAGATCCTACAGTTGGTCCATTAGGTGATGGCAAATATGACTATATTGTCAGATACTCCGAGGAAAAGAAGGAACCTACACAAATCTTAATGATGTAACCAGAAGAGTTCCCTCCACTGGAAGATTTCATCAGACATAATATTGCTCATAGTCCAAAGATTCTTACAAAAGCCGTCAATTCATCTGGCACAGATCAGCTCAGTCGTATTGACTAAGCCGTGTTGATAGACGAGGGTCTAAGGGTTCCAGGTAACGGGGAGCAAAATAGGCATTCTCTTGCCTCTGGGCTCAACCCTTCTGTTAGGAATCCCCTTTCCCCCCGAATATCGTATTAGCCGTCGTATTGACTAACCGGAATACTCAAGTAAAGAACAGAGAACAGAATCGCCATATCAATACAAGAGGACTCCGATCAGTCGTATTGACTAAGCCGTGTTGATAGACGAGAGTCAACATCTATGGCCTCTTCCAATCAACCCCATAAATTGTTTCATGTAATATGTAGTTAAAGTTTTAGTCTCCTACGCTTCCAACAGTGAAATATGGATTATCATATTTTAAGGTTTTTGTTTGTGTATTATACGGAAATGTCATGATTAATTATTGAATTTCATGGATTTTGAAGTCCAAAACTAATTAGTTCAATGGAATATCATGATTTATTACAAAAAATGATTAACTAGTATAGACGAAATTTTGATCATCAATAAATAAATTAAAAATTAAAATTTAATAAATTAGTAGGCAATAACTCATGTCATGCTCGGGTAAATTTGATGCTAGTTAATTTTAGGGAAATTGTTAGAAATGTCCATTTTCCAATACCTTTTTTTCAAAATTGCCCCTTCACTAAAACATTTTCAAAAATGTCTCTAAAAATATAAGATATATTCAAATCACTTTATAAAACGTTTTAAATACCTTGTATTTTTTTTTTATATAAAAGCATACAAAACTACTTTTATTCGTGTGTAAAATCTTATAAAGCCCCATAAATATCTTATAAATACCTTATAATACCTTACAAAACCTTTTAAGTACTTTATAAAACATTATAAAATTGCGTCTCAAACGGCGAGATTTGGATAGGTTATGAGATTATAAGGTTAAATTGTCTCAAGGGTAATTTAGTTAGTTTCAGGTTTTATAAGGGGTATTTTGAAAAATAGACAATTAAAGGGAACATTTTTGCAAATCCCCATAATTTTATGAATATTTATATTTATAGTAAAAAAATATAATTTTCTTAGCTTACTAAGGATTTTCACTATATTTGAAGATTATATAGTGGTTGTGTTTTTCTTCTTCTTAGAATTCTAATTGGATTATTTTTGAGTCATCAAATCTCCGAGTTGAGTTGGTCCGACTTTGTAGTTGTGAGCTAAATTTTTTATAGGTTTCTATTAAAAATTCTAATATATATATATATATATAAACACATATATTTGGACAGTACATTTAACTTTTTATATATATAAATATAAAAGTAGGCATATACAAATATGTACATATATATATATATATATAAAATTTTAATCAAAAAGTATATGTGTAAGTTATGTTAATTTGTTTTTCTCCAAAGGCAATTTTAATAAGCATTGGAAATTCTAAAAATAAATTGTTATGTTTGTTGGATCCAAATTAAAATGATTTTAATTAACCAAAAAATAAAATAAAATGATTTAAAAGAAACATAATATTTTTATAATTTACTTCTGAAATGTTACAATCCAATCTTTTATGAGTGTTAAATGCACACAATACGTGATATTTATAGAAGAAATTATTGTATAAATTTTAGACAATATAATTTATTGTAATTTAAAAAATAATATTTTAGTAAATAAGGAAAGAATTAATTTCAAATTAAAAATTTAATGTAGATCATACATAAAGAATCTTTATACATAACTAAAGTATTTGAAAATCAAAAATATTAGTTTTGATAAGTTTATTTAATATTAAAATGTGTTTGGCTTTTGGTTTTAATATAATAAATATAATGATACTATAATTAAAAGTGTTTGACAAATAGAATAATAAAACAAAAAAAGAAAAATTGTTGTCAAAAAATATAAACTTGCCCCATAAGTGCTAAAAAAATTTTGTTTTTTAATATATAGAGGATTATTGATCGCATAAACCTAAGAGAATTATTAAAAAAAAATGGCATTGAAATTTGGCAAATAATGTTTTTTTATTTTTTCTCGTTTGAGTTGGAAAATATCAAAAGCCGAATAAACAAAACATCATTCGGCAAGTCCATTGATTCCACTAATCGAAAAAAACGATGAGGCTTAGTGGGGAGTCGGGTCCGGGTCAGGATGAACCGGGTTCGAGCGGGTTTCACGGCGGAATCAGGCAATTCCCGTTAGCAGCTCAGCCGGAGATTATGAGAGCTGCTGAGAAAGACGATCAATACGCTTCTTTCATCCACGAAGCTTGCCGCGATGCCTTCCGTCACCTTTTCGGTACTAATCTCCCAAAATTTGTGAAATTGTTTCATCGAATTGCATTGATTTATCCAAATTAAGCACTAAATTTTGATCACTGTTAGGTACAAGAATCGCTCTAGCTTACCAGAAGGAGGTAATATACAGTTTCCTGGACTAAGTTAGAGTTTCCATGAGATTTGTGATTAGAGCTTTGTGTTGTTTGTTTTCATTTGTGGGCAGATGAAGCTTCTTGGGCAGATGCTTTACTATGTTCTGACAACAGGTTCAGGGCAGCAAACCTTAGGAGAAGAGTACTGTGACATTATACAGGTTTTATTGCTTTACTCAATCTTCTTTTGAGGCTGCTTACACAAACCCATTTTGCCTTATGAGGCTATTTTTTGAATGTTCTAGTTGTTTTTTTATCCCTAGGTGAACAATTTGATATAAGTCCCGTATTAGACGAAGATCTTCCTATCGATAGATAGATTGTGCTGTTTTTTTCCGTATCAAGAATGCTCCCTTTGAGGGTTTTGGTGGAAAGATTGGTCTTTTCTGATGAAGAATGATCTAATTTAGGTTGCAGGACCTTATGGACTCTCTCCCACACCAGCTAGACGTGCTTTATTCATTTTGTACCAGACTGCAGTTCCATATATCGCTGAGAGAATCAGGTTTCATCGCCTTTTCTTATTGTTGTTTACAATGAAAGATTTTAATCTTGCGAGTTAAGTATCGCTAATATTAATATAATTGTTTGCAGCACTCGAGCTGCCACGCAAGCAGTCACTTTTGATGAGTCTGATGAGTTTTTTGGTGATAGTCCCCGGGAGAGTGGTAGTCATATCCGGTCACTTACAATGATAGATCTTCCGTCTTCATCCCAAATTGAAACTTCAGCTTCTTTAGTATCTAGGTTAAAAGATAGACTTAAGAGAATGTGGCACCGAGCTATTCAGAGATGGCCTGTGGTAATGTATACCCGTGGTTTTATTTCTCGTGGTTAAGTTGTTATCTGCCTAGCGAATATTTTATTCAAAGGTGTGCTTTCAGGTTCTTCCTGTTGCTCGTGAAGTCTTACAACTGGTTCTGCGTGCGAATCTGATGCTCTTCTACTTTGAAGGTGAAATTTGTGAGAAATATGTAACACATGTACAGAGCCTGTGCAGACTCTTTTTTTGTAATGTTCTGTATTAGGAATCTTCGTTTCTTTTCAGGTTTGTATTATCATATATCAAAACGTGCATCCGGCGTTCGTTATGTTTTCATAGGAAAGCAACTGAATCAGAGACCTAGGTAATGATTTTTCTGCCTTCTTCCACCTGTAACTCTTGACTTTTACTGTCACTAAGTAACTGAACTCCCTTAAGTCTTGCTAAGCAGATACCAAATTCTTGGGGTTTTCCTTCTAATCCAATTGTGCATCCTTGCTGCTGAGGGCTTGCGTCGGAGTAATTTATCATCTATCACAAGCTCAGTTCAGCGGGCGTCTATAGGATCTTATCAAACTTCAGGAGGTCTGTCTTTTATGTCCTTGATTATGAATGTTAGTGATCTAGAAATTCCCAACATTAAGGATATTCGTGGAGGATTTGTATGTGAGATTGTCAATATTAAAATTTCAATAAATTATGGTCTGAATTGGCACCACAGTAAAAGCTCTCTAGAAAGGAATATGAGAGAAGATGGTAGCATAGGCTGGAATATATTGCGTGTTATGCATCACCTAATTTCACATTACAACAAAATAATTTTGGTATTGTTCTTGCAGGAAGAGGGTTACCTGTTTTAAACGAAGAGGGAAATTTGATAACTTCAGAAGCTGAAAAGGGAAACTTGTCCACCTCCGATTCAACTTCAACTATGGAGGTAAAATAATTATAAACAAGTTAGAAACCTCTGTTACATTGAAATGGCTGATATCCTGAATAGTAATCATTGTTGGACAAGAACAAAAGGTATATACTTGGAAGAGAGGCACATACCTCTTAGCAAAATCCATGCCCTTACGCAAAGGTTATTTTGTATAAGTGTAATTAAGAAAAACAAAATGTTAGTTTAGTCTCATGATATCTGATAAGAATAGATGGCCACTTGACTGATGACTGATCCCTCTCTACATATAGTTTCTTGTGAGACGAGGTTATATGTTAATCCTACTTTGGGACTATTCTGTTGCTTGTCTGAATTAAAAATCCAGAGGGGGTTATTTTTCTCTTGTTTTGATGAAATCAATATGTTACACTTGTGATGTTAGATGTTTACCTTGTTATGTACTGTGGTTGCAGGCAGTAGGGAAATGCACTCTCTGCTTAAGCAACCGTCAGCACCCGACTGCCACACCTTGTGGTCATGTGTTTTGTTGGTAATAAACCTTCCTCTTCTGTAATTGCTTCTCTTTTCCTGGGGCTGATCTTGAACTAGTTTACAATGTGGTACCTCCAAACCTTAATAAGTTTCAAATTCTGAAGAATTTCAACGTCTTGGTGTCCAACTGGTTCAAACTGCTTTGATAAGTTGAACCTTGTATCGACAAGACACATTCACTAGAATTACAGAACCAAAGATCCAAAATGGACACTTACACAGTGAAACATTGTGCTCATGTTAAAAGAGTCATCTGTCATGTGCAGGAGCTGCATTATGGAGTGGTGCAATGAGAAGCAAGAATGTCCACTTTGTCGAACGCCCAATACCCACTCAAGTTTGGTTTGTTTGTATCATTCTGATTTTTAAGCACAATGGATCAACTAGGACAGCACACTACAGAAAGGGGAAGCAGCTAAGACGATGACAATCAAAGAAACAAAACAAGCTCAAGGAGTTTCCGTTTCTCCTTAGCCCACGCAAGCTTATTAGGTGACAACTTTGGACAGTGCATCTGGTACAAGAATGGACTCTGTTTTGGCTTCAGACTTTGAGAGTCGGATCAGCAAGTTATGTGAAGACAGAATAAATGTATTTCAGATTTCTTTCTCGATCCCATGTCTACCCTTTTTTTTATGATATTTAGTGCAGAAACCACAGAGGTTTAGAGTTTTACATTTCATCAAAAAAAGAGTTTGAGATGTCAGGTGGTTTTGGACATTCTACATTACCTATGATAATCTCAGTTGGAGATCTATTAGAAGACAAGAATAATCTCGTATTAGACACGATACGGTTTTAAATGTTAATGATACAAACTTAACATTGGATTTAACAAGTCCTGTTTTTGGAGATATATAAAGATATGTTTAAACGACGGGAAATCAAAATTGAGAACTAGAGCTAAAGAATGTCAGCCACAATATTGTTAGAAATTTGAGAAATTCTAGTGAATGATTTTGCCTTACAATTTTGTTCTATCCTCCTAAAAAGCAAACTTAAACGTGAAGATAGTTGCATTCAGATCTTTCCTCAACGTAGAAACATGAAGGATTTTGCTCTACAATTGGTTCTGTTTTACATCTAAGCTGTTTTGGCTTTCGTCTAAAAGACAATGAAGTTGGCAGTTGCAAGTTTTAGACCTGTTTCTTCTATGATAGGGTTAACAATTGATAGAGAAACATTAGTGTGTCATCAACTAGCGAAATAAGTGGTTTAAGCTTAGTATATGCCGTTTTGTTTTGCAGATTCTGCATTGGTAAAACCTGTCATGCTGCTGCACCGGTAAGTGCCTGTGGATCATGTCATGTCACCGACTTTAGCAGCACGATGTTCTGGTTTTAATATATGCAAAAACCTTTATCAATTGAAGTTAACAATACAGGATATACACGGAATCAGAAGAGTTTGATACCAATGTTGTAAGATCAACAACTGTTTTTGGATCGTAAAAGTCCCATGACCTGCCTCACAGTATGGACTGGAGCTGTTTTATCTCAGAGGATTCTAAAACATCATCACTTCCCGCATCTTGTTCAGATGCTGATCTGTAGACTTCCACCATAGCTTTCCCTTTATCAAGCACTTGAGAAGGAACCGTTTGTAGAAGGCTGCAAGTGCGGTTTGGTTAAGCAAACATTCTCCGGTGTGTACACGCTGTGTATGCTTGTATATACAATATTACCTGTCTAGAGCAGTTAACGCTGTTCCAAGCTGCGACTTCATCAACTCAACAGTTGCATTTGAATCTTTCCTCGATGCACGTAGAAACAAAGAATCCAGTTCTTCCAATGCTCTTTTTACCCCCAACATACATTACACCCGCAAAGGTTATCATTTGCTCTGTAAACTTAAACTAAAAACTAGAAACATGAGTACCTTAGACATCGATCAACATCATCCGTCGCAGTTTTGGAAAAACCATCATCTGAAGCATACTGAGCAACCTGAGAGAGTTCCGATTACATATTTTATCAACCAAACAGTAGCAAAAAGAATATAGTGAGTGACACATCAAATGAGCTCTAAACTTACAGCTCGAATGTTTACACGCAAAGAGCTAGCAGGACCAGACCGCAATTGGCGTCTACACGCCTCGAATTCAGGTTTCTCCGCATTCAAAAACCCCTCTCCAACATCATAAATTAGACACAATGTTAGTTATACTCCAAGAGTTTTATGAACAAATGTGTAGCAAAACACACAGAAAATTACCAAGATCTTTGATCTGTAGCTGAGCTAGAATCACTGGTGGTACATAAGCTTCAAGTGGATCAAGTTTTTTCCTATTCAAAAACTAGTTTTAAGTTCAATATTTCACCAAACATTGTACTTATTTATCAATTACCTACCTCTTCACGTATTTATCAATTAAGCTACCAGCCATGGCATCTGCTCAACATAAAAAATACAAAACTCGAATCAACGAATTTCAAATCGAATTGGTGAAATTGAGAATCGGATATGTGTACCGTTAGGGAGGAGGAGGAGGCGTGAGAGGAAGAAGGAGATGGAGATAACTCGCCGGCTCTGTTTCCATGGCGGAGGTGATAATGTAGCTGCGCACGTTAGCTTTGTGCGGTTCGAATAGTGGCAGAGTGGGAGACTCGTCGACGTAGCGTGGAGTGATGTCATTCGGGATAACACTAGAGGCATCTTATCACTAATGGGCTGTGCTATGCACATCATATTATTATAACTGATTAGATATTTATTTACTAGGTGACTGGCTTGCGCGTCCATTAAACCTTGTTAGACAGAAAATTGCATACAATTGATGGATCGAAAGAGATCAAAATCCAGTTAGATTTCTAAACATCTAAATTTTTTTAAGTTTCTGGTAAACGATAGTGCTGGGCAAAATACCCGGACCCGAAGATCCAAACCGAATCCGGCTTAAAATATCCGTTCCGAATCTGAACCCGAATTTTAAAATATCCGAACGGGTTTTAGAAGCCAGAACTTTTGGGTACTCGAAAAAATCCAACCCATACGGGTACCCGAAAAAACCCAATTATAACTAACCCATCAACTCATTTTACCTAATTTTTTGGTATTTCATTAACTTTGAGTATTTTAAATAGTTTGGGTACTTCTATTACCGATATTTCGGTTAGTTTGGATACTTTTAAATAGTTTGAGTTTTTTTACCAGAATTTTTGAGTAGTTCGGATAATTTTGAATTGTTTTAGATATTTCTGGGTAGTTTTAACCCCGAAATATAATTATAAATAAAAAATATCAATTATTTTTAAACCAAAATAACTAAAATACCAAATAACTGAAATATCCAAAAAATTTTAACTATATTTATCAAAATTTAACCCAATTTTTTCCAAACCTAACCAATTTTTTAGATTTTTCGATATTTTGGATACCAAAATTCGAACCGAAATAATCCGAACCGAATCCAACCTGAACATATAAAATATTCGAATGGATCTTAAACCCGAAAATCTGAAATCCGAACCGAACGCCGAGACCTAGTAAACGATATGTTAGAAGCTAGAAAACTATATATATAGATATATATATATATATATGTATAAAAGATGCATAAATATCAAAAACAATAATTAAAAAACACAACAACATTCAACCAAACAATTATTAGAAAACACAAAATAGTAGCAGATTGTTTTCCTAAATAGACAAACTAACATACTAAGATAATTCTTGTAAAATCCATCAGCGAATTAACATCTGCGAGAAATAGGAAATACAGAATAATTATTAGAAAACTAAAGTTACATTTTTTTTTCATTCCTATTGGAAGAAAGATAAATTCTCCAACATCCAATATCATTAATAAGACATGGTTTACCTACAACAGATAAACCTTTTAATGTTACAATCCAAAACCTAACCACACAAAAAATTAGTTCCTTATATGCAGAGGTAGAAGCACTAATCTGGACAATGAGATGTATGATTGGTCAAGATAAGCGAGAAGTAGCCTTCCTAATAGATTGTTCAGAATTTGTGAAGATGGTATCATCTCCGGAAGAGTGGCCAGCGTTCACACCCTATCTGGAAGCGATTAAATGTGAGAAGGATGAGTTTTCTTACTTTTCTTTATCTTTGGTCTCCCGAAATGCCAATGTGAAAGCAGATAAGTTGGCACGAAATGTGCGATCAGAATCGTATCTCACTACATATGTAAACAATACTCCGCATTATTAGTTGATTTGAAAGTTGTTGACAAAAAAAAAAAAATTTAGTTCCTTTTTAAATTCAAGATCATGTTCGGCTGTTACTAACATTAGAAAAATTAGGAAATATCTGTAAATTTAATAGATCCGAATATATAAAATTGAAAAGGACAAATATAATTTTTTAATTGTTAACTCTTTTTTAATATATCTTGCTAATTTAATTTTAACCTTTTTATTATTAACTCATATTTTTATTATTTTTATGTTGTATTAGAGATATATTTCCCAGTATTATAAAATATGATTTTATAAAGTATTAAATTTTAATATATTTAAATACATTTGAGAAAGAAAAAAAAGATTTTAGTTTGGATAAATCATTATATGTCTTTGTTATTTTTATTCAATAAGAAAATATAAAATTTTAAATAGAAAATATAATCAGAGATAAATCCAAAAATATTTTAGAAAAACATAATTTGCAAAAAATTTGATTAGTCATCGTTTGTAATATCTTGTACTATTAAAAGGGAAGTACATTTATATAAACAACATTTAGTTTGATTAAAATTATATATTATGTCATTGGTTTTTTTCTCAACATATTATGTCATTGGTTATAAGAATTAAATAAATATTCTCAATAAGGGTAAACTTTTCTAAACAGTTTATAATACTATTTATATAACTAAACAAAAACTACAAATATATATCCTACTATGTCTAAAGCCAAATAAATCTAGTTTTTTTTAAAAATATATATATTTAGAAACAAAATCTTCGCAAAATCCATTTTTCAACTTTATTTCAAATTTTCTTAAATAAATTAATAAGTTAAAACAAAAATAATAATTTAAAAAGAAGTAGATATATTAATTAATATTAACTAATTATCCATTTCTAAAATAAAATAAAATATATTTCTACGGATATATGTTTACTATTATATGTTGAAAACATAAAATATTTAAATGGATAATAATATGGATTAATTAAAACATTTAGTGAATATTTGAGTAACGTTAGTGTATTTTTTTTTTTTTGAACTTCTTATGCATCCATTACATTGTATTTAAATATAAAATACTCCACTCTATCTTTAACTAATAAAAATATTGATATCATTATCGACCTATTATCTTATCCTTTAGAATATACCAAAAAGGTCACTGTTTAAACGGAAATGTGAATAAAAGATGAGCACATATCGGAAGAAAGAACACGCCATGAAGTAAATCACATATATATAATTGTAAATTATTGTATTAAAACATGAACTATATATTATAGATTAAGTTTTTTTGGGTATTTTTATTTATAAAACAAAATCCAAAAAACCGAATAATTATACAAAATCGGATTGAACACCCTTAATCATAAGATTATAGAAGTCAAGAAAATATACCTTTAACACCAGTTAAACTAAAATTGAAAAAACATGAAATCCTAATAACAACAATATATTACATAACTTTGTCTACTTACATTACCAAAAGGCAAAAGGGTTATACAAAAGATTAAAATTGGTTGTAGTTGCAAAAGATTCTTGCTTAAACAAATGCTTACACAGCCTAAAGATTATTGTTAATCACTACAGTCTAATAACAAGTACTATCATACAAAAGATTATATCTAACACATACAAAAGAAAAACACAAACTTAAATTCCTAGTGAAGCACACCAAGCATCTAAGTTGCTTTGTTGTGTACCTGTACTAGGGACGGTTGGAGTAGTCGTTGTCGGAGGAGACACAACAGCAGCAGCAGGAGACGCATCAGGGGACGCAACACCAGCAACAGTGGCACCAGGAGCAGCAGCAGCAGGTTGAGGTATTTGAACTCCAAGAGACTACATAATCGCAGTGAGCGCAAGTCGAGCTGTAGCCAACTCGTCCACTACCTTGCCCATGCCAGCCTTCAACACCACCATGTCTTCGTTGAGTGTCTCATTATTTGCTTCCAAACCAGAGATGCGCATCTCATTATCAAGGTTCCGAAACATAAAAACTGCCACTTTCTCGGATGGATTGATATCTCGGTATTGAGCACTACCTATTTCGTAGATGTACCATTTACTAGTCTTACCACGCTGCAAAAAAGAAAAACAAATGAGAATAAACCAAGATTCAAAATCAAACACAATTTCAGATGAATAAACTTAACTAAACTAATCAAACAAATGAGCACTTCAGATGGATAAACCAAACTGAACCAATTCAAAATCAAATAAATGAGAATAAACTAATAAACCAAACTGAACCAATCAAACAAACCTAACAAAAACAGACATAAGTCGTTTCATACATAGTCATGTTATTATTAGATATCATGAGGCAGTAAGATAAATAATATATTGTGGTGAGAGTACCTTGACATATTCTATGTTCAACACAATTCGAGATTGAACAACAACAGATGAGCCTGTTTGGCTGAGGCCATTGGGAGAATCATCTTCTGCCATAAGTTGTGCAGCCGCTTCTTCTACATCGAGTACAAGAGACTCAGAACGAGGGTTAATGAAAGAACCATCTTTACGTGTGTGAGTCTTCCTCACTAGTTCTGTGAAGGCAGGTGGTTCATCCAAACCAGACTCAACCATCTACAAAAATAAAGAGGAATATTAGTCCAAATATGAAACTAGATAATAATAACATAGGAAAATTAGAAGAACACATATACTCAATCTGTACAAAAGATCGAGGAACTGCACAATGCTTGTGAATCTCTTTATTTTCAGGATCAGATAAGCGGCAACCAGCAGCTGACTTGCTCTTCTTTTGAGCTGGTTCTGTATCCCAATACTCCATTAGAATGGCCCAATCACTTTCACCAATGTACTTGGGCTTCTTGTTATTCCTCTTCTTCTTGCTGATACGATCACCAATTGATCTCATTGTCTCCTTCTTCCAATGAAAGTAGACCAAGTCATGAAAACGAGATGCCCAGTAGTATTGTTGCTAAAAACAACCCTGAAATTAATAGTTATAAGGTAAGTTAAAAAAGTAAGTTAACTTAGAGAAAAGAAACACTTATTACCACAAATGTGTGCCACCAAGTATTTTGCCTATCCTCGGGAACATCTGACCAATTCTTCCATGGTCCCATAGAATTGTTTTGCCATGTTGTTCGAACAAACTTGTAGACAGAGGGGTCAATACCAAACCTGAGAAAAGAAAATGTAACATCAGATTCAGAGATAGTGAATAAACTTACACAAACCAAACAAACATAGTTCTAATTATTGCAAACTTACCATAAAGCTCCATTGAGCTTCCTTGGGTGGAGGTGTGGTTGGGATTCTCTTGCAGGAGCACTCAGTAATGCATCAAGAGTTCTTTGGCTGTAGTTGTTTGCGTGTGAAGAAGCAGCGCTTGGAGGACTTGTGGCTGCTAGTGGTACAGTTCCATTTGGGACGGCTCCAGGAGGTACCCTTTTGTGTTGGAGCTCTTGTAAAAAGAATTAGAAGCACAAAAATAAATGTTAGGTTCTTAACAGAAAAAGTTTAGAACAAAGAACAAATATACACAAAAGTCGTAGACAAGACTGTAAATGTCAGATGAATTTGCTTTTTTTTTTTTTTATCAACCACACATTAATTAAAAAGAGACTCCAAGATTGGTAGCCCAATCCGGAGGAAAAGAGTTTACAAAATAAATTTCAGAAGGAAGTAATCTGGAAGATCTAGCTAGACAATCTGCTTGAACATTAAAAGTGCGAGAGATAAAAGATATAGAGAAAAGAGGAAAGAACACTCGGAGCAGACCAAACTCGTCTAGAAGATTGGAAAAGTTGGCCACTCATCAGGAGATTGCACCATTGCAACTAGTTCTGTACTATCTGTTTCAAACTCTTGACAGTCAATCCTTCTTGAAAGGATATTCGTCATAGCCCATAATAAAGCTTCCATCTCCGAGTGTAAAGGGGAGGCACTCCTTCGCTGACACTTTGCCCCAATTAGTATTGTCTGGCAATCTCCTCGAAAACACCACCATCCCAACCCTATAGTAGGGTCCGAAAATTTCCAGGAACCGTCAATTCAACACTTTAATGTCTGGGGATTATATTCCACTGAGACCCTAAAATCAGAAGAAATTAGTTTATTTGTTTGAGCTTCTTCTCACAATAGTTGTTCACTTACCGCCTGATTTAATATGTCCACTGGTTCCGATTGTAATCCTTTGAAAACCTTTTTGTTCCTATCTTTCCATAAAAACCATAAAATCCAAGGGTAACAATGCTTCTTATGATGATCATCTAGGTAAGATGATAATCTATAAAATAAGAAATCTAAATTTGAATACACCGATTCGGTAGGAAAAATTCCTCGTAATAATGGAATCGAAGACAATTTTCCCATATTTGTCAAGAATGAGGGCAATAAAAAAAAGCATGATTAATTGTTTCTTCAGATGTTTGACATCTTTGACACAATGTATCACATCGTATTCCTCGGTGAACTAAGCATGAAGTAACTAGCAAAGATCCCGTAACAATCTGCCAAATAAAATGTTTGATTTTTGGTGGCGCCTTAATTTTCCAAGCTTGTGCTTTTAATACTTTACAATTTGGACCCCACTCTTCAACCTCCGACATAGCCTGAGTAAGCAGATATCCCCGACTTGACTATATATTTTCCTGATTTTGTATAATGCCATATTAACCTATGTGGTTTATAAACTCGGCTTATACTCATACTCCTAATAATCCATATATCTTCTATATCCATAAATTCATTCAGAATGGGTAAGTGCCAATCTTTTGTAATCGGATTAATTAAATGATTAACCATTAGATTTAGGTGGAGAAATTTTCCCCTTCCATTTGCGGAGCGTGGATTAGTATCAGGTATCCAAGGATCTTGCCAGACCGATAAACTTAAACATGATCCTAAAGACCATCTAGCTCATTTTTCCAACAGGATCTTGGTGGAAAGAATACTCTTCCAACCAAAAGAAGGAGAATATGGGGTTTTTGCTTTTAAAGGATGAGTATTTTTGAAATACCTATCCTTTAACACCCGAGCTACCAAAGAATCCGGGTATTGAATTAATCGCCAATACTGTTTGGCCAGCATTGCATCATTCATTTTTTCTAGAACCCGAAAACCTATCCCTCCATCGTTTTTAGCTTTACACATCTTTTCCCAAGCTATCCAATGGATACCCCTGTCTTTCCCATTAGAACTCCACCAATAATTTGAAATTGCACTTGTTAGTTTGGATATCAACTCCTTCGGAAGTTTAAAACAGGACATGACATATAATGGAAGGGCCAAAGCAATTGATTTGATCAGTGTCTCTTTCCCCCCTTTCGATAAAAATTTCGCTAACCAGCCATTAATTCGATCATTAAGTCTCTCACAGACATAATTAAATATTTTACTTTTTGAACCTCCAAGGCTTTCTGGAATACCCAAATAGGACTCCATTCCCCCTTCTTTATTGATTCCAAGAATATTTTTTAATCTTACTTTAGTTTGACTTACTATGTTTTTGCCAAACGAAACAGATGATTTACTAAAGTTTATCTCTTACCCTGAAGCTTTCCCATATTTCCGGATAATATCTATGACAGTTTGACATTGATCATCATCTGCTTTACAAAAGAAAAGACTATCATCAGATGAATTTGCTTTTAATTTGGAATTTTATAACCAAGATGAGGTACACAAGTTATAATGGGTCTAGCTTTTTGTTGAGAATGGACATAATTAAGTAACAAATTAACTATCGTTGGACCCTCTGGCGGCTAGTAAAATAAATTACAAAAAAAAAAACAAATTAAAACTCGATTTGATCGATCTACCAACATAACAAAAACAAACACTTAGCAAAAGTAAATCCTAAAAGTGGACCTCACTTAAGCTCAAACAAAAACGCTTCACGAAAACAATACAATATTTGTGGTTCAACCTTTCAACAATCCACGTGAAATAATTTGAAAGACCCAAAGAATTAAAAGACCAATAGAATATAAACATCATCTGAAAGTAAGGTTAGATCAAAGCTTGAAATCGAAGCACTTATTCAGTTTAAAAAAAAAATAGAATACGCATAGAATTAGAACACAAACGTGAACACAGTTGAGTAGATTAGAATCGACACATAATCTGCAAATCCAAACACTTCTTCAGATAAAAATCCGGACATAATCATAAATAAACATTATCTGAAACTAAGCTTTAATCAAAGCTTAAAATCAAAATAGTCCTAGACAACCTTAAACAACAACAGAAACAAAAGATCTATAATCCTAGACAAAGAGAGATATCGAGCACAGAGAGAAATCGAGCAAAGACATGGACTAATCAAACCTTAGACAGCCCTAAACATAAAAAAATAACAACAGATCTAACAAAAAATAAAGCAAAAAAAACAAATCGAGCAAAGTAACTTATGTTATAGCGAGAAGGAGAAGAAGATACGGAGACTATACCTGCCGGACCGGAGCTGGAGAGTCGTTGATGACGGCGGTCTAGCTGTCGGCAGGAGGAAGCCATTGCGGTTAGTGGATTAGGTGATTTGAGAGTGAAGGTCCGATGAAGAGAGGAGAGTGAGGGTTCTAAGTTAGGGTTCCGATGAAGAGACGAAGAGATGAGAGAGGAGAGTTTAGGTTTCAGAATTTTTCTAAGTGTCTAGTTGCTTTGTCGAGAGTCTGAATATAATGGGTTCATTAGCAAATATTTTGGCCCAAATATTTGGGTTGTGTATAGGTGGGAAACCAAAAACAATTTTGGGTTTTGGGAGGGAAACTAAAATTTTGGGTTTTGGATTAAAAGAATTAAATGAATTGGTATCTAATTAGGCAAATATTTTGGCCCAAATTTTGTAGAATTTGATATATTTTGGGGATAAAATTAATTTGTTGAGATTAATATTACATTAATCAATTAGTTTATTTAAAAATACATATGCTAAATACTATTGTGATGATATTTATTAGTTAAGATTAGTGAAATATTATTCATTACCCAATATATAAAGCTTTTTAATTTTTTTTGGAAAAGATTATTATGTCATTTACTGTTTTCTTTTATATTATAAAATATTTATTTTTACAATTTTGAATAATTGCAAATTAAATAACCTAATAAATTGAAACTATCAACCGAAATACAAAAAAAAAAAATTTGTCTCGCAGTGTACCACGGGTTAAAACCTAATTAAAATTCTAAATTACTCTATAAATGATTTAATTATATGTTTTATCTATAATTATATGGATTATGTTGATTTTAAAAACAAATTACAAAACATAATTATTTCAATCTTAAAACAAAACCAAAAAACCTTTATTTCATGAAATTTTACAATGTGAAATTGTATAACTAAAAAATGACAATGAATATTAAAAAGATATAATTATTCATACATAAAAAAAGAAAAAAAATTACGCGGAACTGGAATCGGAATCAGAATCAGAATCGTCACATGAGTCTTCCAATTCTTCTCAGAAATGTATTCGTCATTTGGAGGAGGCACATGTAAAATATCATAATCGGCATCATCTTCTATGACATGTGATTCAATACGAACAATCCTACTTGGTGCGACAATTTGATTGTGTGTATCGTCTTGAAGAGCAATTAGTGCATCTTCCGCTGTCTTACGAACACCTCATGGCATAACTTTCGTACATGCCCACCAATCATTTGCTATGGTATCTCGGACGCGTGGATAAGGAATGAAACAAACTTGATCACAATTACCAGATAATATAAAATGATCATATTCTCATAATATCTGCGCGGTGCCACATCAGTGATACCTGATGGATGTTTCCTTATTCCATGACCTATGGTTGTGTCAAACCACCGGCATTTGAATACCACGGCCTTCAACCCAACACCATGGTACTGGATCATCATTATCTTTTCTATCAATTCATAATAATCTGTGTCAGTGATTCCATGAACATAGACACCGTAATTTTGAGTTTTTTTTTTAATTTTCCCCATGGTTATGCGTGTGGAAACAATATCCTCGTGAATAGTATATAGGCCAAGATGTATAACTGCGGTTAGGATCTTGCACGAAATCTAGCATCCACCGTGGAAATTGATAAGATTCTGTGGCGTCATTAATCAGAAAACCACATAATATATAATAATTATAAAGTACAATTCATATAGTATTAATTATAAATATTCATTTCATAATTATACTTACATAGTCTTTACACCATTCTGCAAAGTGTCCATTTTTCGCTTTCTCCATTTCGTTACTTGTAATTTGATATTGTAATATTGTGTATCACACCCAATTAAATTATCGAACCTCAAGGAGTAGGCATTAACGCACTAAGACTACAAGTTAACAACTTAATCTAAGCTTAAATGGATGGTTTTGTTCTTCTAAATTCTACTAACTCTCAAACTTAAACAAGACAAAATAAAACAAGACTAAAGAGATCAACTAGCAAAAGACTAACAAGGTTCGAATCCAAAATAAACGGGAAACTAAAGAGATTCTAGCAAATGATTAAAAAGCGAATTCTCGGGTCAAGGTGATTTGTTAAAACAAGTAGAGATAGGTTATGGAGCTTCTAACAACTTCTAACAAACAATGATCCTTAAGCAATAAAACACTAAACAAGACTAACACATTTCCATGACATTAATCACTTAACCAATCCATCAATCATCAACTTTTTCCAAAGGCAATTAATTGATTAATAAGCAATAATAACAAGTCTATCTAGCCACTAATCACCCTAATCAACACTTTCCAAAGGCAAGGAATGAAAAGCACTTTAAGGTTTTGGTTCGGGAATTTCATCAAACACCTTCACGGCATGAAATTCCTAGAGTTTAAATCAACATGATCAATGTTAATCTAGCCTTACTAACAACCCATAAGCAAGGATCTTAACCAAATCTAACCTAAAACTCCATAACCTAACATCTAACTCATCCTAATCTACCTTAACCTAAGAACCCTAAAAGATTACTCACTCATGACCATGAAAACACAAAACAATGGGTTTGTTCTTTGCATAGTCATGATTATAGAAGGTAGCTAAGAAGATTTTAAAAGAAAAAACAGATTACTCAACTCAAAATATCAAGATTCATTCAAGAACTTAGCAAACACCTTAAAAGAGGGAAATAGTTTTCAAAGGCAAATCCCCACCCCGTAAGAAAATAGGTTAAAATTGTATTTATAGACAAATTGTATGGAGCGGGTCAACCCGAGACAAACCGGGTCAAACCCGCAAAGTTTGTGCGAAATGGCCTTGCAATCGACCTCCCAATCGACCGAGTGGTCGATCGTCGTGTCCGTGTCCCATCGATCGATCGCGTGACCGATTGTCGTACGTCTGTGAGTTGCTGTCCCATTCTGATCGACCGCGTGATCGACCGGTCGGTCGATCAACTTGTCCTGAAGCTGGTCGATTGCTGGGTCGATGGCGTTTTGTCCGTGTGCCCCTGTTGGATCCAATCGATCACTCCATCGACCGCGTGGTCGACCGTACCTCATTTTCTCTTGGTCAATCTTTTTTTGTCTCCTCTTCTTATCTCTTGATTCTTCCTTCACTCATTTGATTCATTCACTCTCTTTTGGCTCAAAAATCTCTTAAAAGAACTCCAAATTTCTTGATCCATTCCATGGTACCTAAAGAAAAAAGGAAATGCAATGCAAATGCATCCTACCAAGACTAAATGCAAAGATAAATGAATCAAAATGAATAGAATGAACGCCTTTAAAACACTAAAAACACAAGATATCATAATTCTTGGGATACGCTCAGGAGACATATGTTCAGCATGTCATCGCATAGCCGTTGTAGTAGTCTCTAACTGGTATAACCGCTTCAACCGATATGTAATCGACATGTAAAACATTCTTTGCTTAGCTCTCTTTTTCCCTTTTCCATTGTTGGGTGGTATCTATCTTTATCACAAAACTGACACCGCAACAGCTCTCGATCTTCTCCTTTCCAAAAAAGCATGCAATTATCCTCGCAAACATCAATCTTACATACTGGCAGGCCAAGCGCTTGTGTCAACTTCTTTGTCTCGTAATATGATGCAGGAGCTTTATTTGGTGTGGGCAGAACAGCTTTGAAAGTCTGTGATAGCTCATCTACGCAAGCCTCCACCATATTGTAATCAGATTTTGCTTTCAGCATACGCGAAGATAGATATAACTGAGAAATTCCTTCTAGACACCCATCGTAAAGAGGTTCCTTTGCGGCTTCAAAAGCTTCGAATACGCTATCATGATATGGTTCTTCGTTTGTTGTTTCCATCATACACTACAAGAAAAATGGTTTATTGTATCACTTATATAGTATCACAAAAATAAATTATATAATTATACAAAATTGATATCAACAATAAAATGTTCTATCACGTACTTAAAATAATCCTAGATATCAGTTCGAAAAATTTGATATAAAATATATATTTACATCAGTTAAAATACTGATACAAATTATATATCAATTAAATAAATGGTTTATTACTTTTTATATATGTCGAAAACTTTTTACCTTTTATTGTTTATATTCCTTACTTTTTAATGGTTTATTAAAACTGTTTTATTTTTTAAAACAAAAACTGAAAATTTGTTATTCAATTTAGTTTTTCCAACCAACCCACGATATCTATAACTACTCAACTAAAAATAATGTATGCGATTATATACATGCGAAAATTCTTCTCCAAAATCAGCAAAAACAAACGAAAAAAATTTAAGTCATTTATAAAAAAAATGACACAATTAATTAAATGATGTAAACAAATAAAACAAATGACACAACAAACCTCATTTCTTGCAGTGATATTCTCTAATACATGTGGAGCCCCCATGTCTTGTTCAATGTTAACATCTCCATATGGAAAATACTCGTATTTATTACCTGGAACTTGGAAATGTGTAGCATTTGGTGGCAACGTTGCTTCTTCACCGGTAAAATGATTTGTTCCTGATGATTCTCCAACGTCATAATAATGTTCTCCATGGCTCAACCAAAAATAGTAATTTTCCTTAAATCCCACTCGAAAAAGATGTTTAATGACCGTTTTTTTATCACGCTGCGTTCCGATTTTACAACGCGCACAAGGACACTAAATAGTGTTGGTCTCTTGGTAAGAAGCTTAATTACAAGCAAATTCAATAAATATATTAACCACCTCTGAAAAATCATTTGAAACACGATTTGTTAATGGATCAACACGTTGATCCATCCACTCTCGATATTGAAAATAGTAAGACATTTGATGATGATAAAGAAAATATAATAGAACGCTCAAACTTTTTTTTTACTTCTCTATTATACTTTGATGAATGATGGAGAAACGCATTTGCTTTTATAGAAAAGAATAGGCACGAATGTGTTAGGAAAAATGAGTGGCTACATATAGCCACAAATTTGTCACTGTCTTAGATAGTGGCTATATATAGCCACGCATTTTTCACTGTTTTATATCGTGGCTATATATAGCGACGATTAAGCCGCATACGTAATTCGTGGCTACAGTTTTTGAATCTTTTCCGACAACGCGCAGTGAACAACTTGACTGACGGGACATAACTTTCGGTGCATAAGCCACGATGAAGCTACAAATACTTTCATGGTTATAGTGTCGAATCTTTTCCAACGAGGTCGACAAAACTTTGTGCAGAAGCCACGGAATGGCAAAGAAAAGCATTAGTGGCTATATAGTCACGCATTTGTCACTGTTTTGTATCGTGGCTATATATAGCCACGCATTTGTCATTGTTTTGTATCGCGGCTATATATAGCCACGCATTCATCACTGCTATATATAGTGACTATATATAGCCACGCATTCGTCACTTTTATATATAGTGGCTATATATAGCGATAATTAAGCTACATACATAATTCGTGGCTACAGTTTTTGAATCTTTTCCGACAACGCGCAGTGAACAACTTGACTGACAGGACATAACTTTCGGTGCATAAGCCACGATGAAGCTACAAATACTTTCGTGGCTATAGTGTCGAATATTTTCCAACGAAGTCGAAAAAACTTTGTGCAGAAGCCACAGAATGGCAAAGAAAAGCATTAGTGGCTAAATAACCACAAAGTTTCAGTGGCTATTATTGCAACGAATATATGCATGACTATTCCGTGGCTAAATAGCCACGGATTATCCACTAAGAAGTCATGTTTGTTTTGATATGTTTTTAATGGCTATTGCGTGGCTTTTATGTGGGTAGGTATCATTTAGCCACGGATCGTCATGGCAAAAACGTAGCTATATATTATTTTTTTACTAGTGATAGGGCTTGAATGGTTTTAGGGGCGAAGGTAGAGATGAAGATGGAGGTTTTGATGATTGAGCCATGCAATCAACACACAAACCAGAATGTTTGAGTCTTATAAACACACTAGAAACACAATCAAACAAGACTAAGGAATCACACCAATAGACTTGAATTGACAAGAACACAAAAGACTACACGCTTTTGAAGAAAACACAAAGGTAAATTAAAATACTTGAATGAGACTGATTTTTACAAGGGAACGAGCTGAACTTATATAGAGCTTTTTCTTAACGTTCTAAAAGTCTAAGGAAGAAAGCAAATCGAATAATTAAATGAAAATAGAGCTATTGCACTTAATTGACGAAATCAGTCCAAATAAGGCAAGATGGGATGTGTCTTGAGTCTTGAAAGCTTGGGTGTATGACTCTCTGGGACGTCCAGGTTCATTGAGGAAGCACCTAAAATGCAGCAATTTTGAAAAGGAAGGAACCGTTGTAGTTTAAAGTCAAACGGGTCCATAAAAAGAAAGTTGGTCTTTGAGTGAGTCCAACTGATCCTGTGCGTTTTGGCTGTGATAAATTTGCATTGGAGAGCCTCTAATTGATGAAGAATATCTCTTGGTTGCCACACATGGTTCTCCATGGATCTATTTAAGGAAAGTTGCCAATTCGATTGTTTCGGACCCGCGGGATGGATCAAAAAGGCAACTCTCAAACCAACTCAAACTAGCCATGATTTTCCTTGATAAATCTACTTAAAATAGCTGGTTTGCTTGTGAATATCAAATTCTATCTCTTCCAAGTGCTTGGTTAGTTCCATGGTCAAGCTTGCTTCGTTATGCTCCATACCGCCTCTTGTCTTGATAAGCTATGAGGTAATAATGGTACTGAATCTTACATCAACAACCATCATCAAAACACATAAACTTAGACACTAGCAATCACATAACATGCTTTACTTGCTAAACTATAACATAAATGACATCCATCTTGACCATACAAAACATACATACATCGTTTAGTAAAATCATCCTCGTGATGACTAAAACCTCATGAGTGGCGGCTAGCCCTTGTGGCTCAGTCACTCCCATTCCGGGTTCATCAGTCGTTCTTAGCCTGCATGTTAACCCGTAGGTCCATCACAGTCAATAACTAAATCATCTTCATACATAGATCCCCATACTTAACATCCTTATATATAGCATAACATTATCAAACATCATCATCATAAACAAGCATCATCATTAACATTAACTCAACAATCATCAAATCATATTATCAAATAATCACTTCCTAGGCAATCAGATCTAAGCCTATATGTCATGAGTCAAAAAGCATAACAAAAGAAAACGGTACTATGTTTTGCAAATTATATCACCCTCACCTTAGCCATTTGATTTATAACAACTCACCTCTCCTTTCTTCTCATTTATATGAACTTACTATCTTAGCTTCAACCACATACTCATGAGCTCCACATTGATTTTTCCATCAGTCAAGACCTAAGTCCATGATTCATGAAGGCTCCTGCAAAATTTCAGCCCAAACCGAACTCGTTTGTCCAACCAAACTATATAACTTATCACAGTTTATTTGATACAAAACTGTCTTGGAAATACACTATCAACAACTAACTGTTAGAAACGTACTCCTAACATTGAATCTTGAGCCTGTGGAACCATGAAAAATTGTACAAAGCTTCAACCAGATCATACAACGTTTCGACCTCAAAACGTTTCCTTGATTAAACCATCTTGGAATTGCCTCTTAGGGTTTTTGGGGTTTGACAGATTTTGTAGTTACTTGACAAGAAAGCAACGCGTATAACTTCTCGAATATAACTCTCATTAAGGTGTTGTTAGTTCTTATGGATTCTTGACAGCGTGATTTTTCTAGAGACACCTTATTTGAGATCTAAATCCCTCTGGTTCGACGGAAATTAGCCTCACAAACCCCCAACTTGTTTTTTTTTCCTTTATCTTCTTCCTTCTTTGCTTCTATTTTGCTTTGCGCAGCTCCAAAAAGCTTCGATATTCTTCATCCAAGCTTTTCCTTACTGTCACTATCCAAATCTTCCTCTCTTAATGCTTCACATTCATGGTGGTGATAATATCTTCTCCTCTGAGACGTCTCGGCTTCCATCTCTTCTTTCTTCTTCTTTTCTTTTCCTTTCTCTTCTTCTCTGATTTGGTCTGCCTCCTTATCTCTGATGGTTCTGGTGGCTGCAATCTCAACCTTCTCTCTCATTTGGCGGCTCGGGTCTAGCCTCAAAAACTAGTTACGTTCTCTCTCTTCTCCTTCACGAGACTCCACTCTCCTCTCCTCCCTTTCTCTCCCTTTTCTTTTTCATCTCTGATTCTCCTCAAATCTAATCTTTCTCTCTGGTTTCAGTAGGGTCCAGTGGTGTGAGGATGTTGGTGGTGGAACAATTCAAGATCTCTGGTGGTACAAGACATGTACGGAAGCGAAGACGGAGCTGTGGCAGCAACAGAGACGATCTTGGTGGTGAGCTCCGACATCAACAACGGTGGCTTCAAGACAGCAACGACATGGCCATGTCGAGAAAACATGTATATTTCCTACAAAGTTTCCTACGAAAATTTTGGTAGGAAAAATTTCCTACCAAAATTTTACGATTATTCTACGAGAAATAGTTTTCGTATGAAATTGGTATTAAATTTCCTACAAGAATACAATCTGAGAAAATCGTAGGGAATTTCCTACGAAATTCCTACAACACGTATAGTCGTAGGAAAATTCGTAGGAAATTTGAAGGAATTTGATGGGAAAAAACTCGGTAGGTATTTGGTAGGAAATTTCCTATCAATTTCCTACGAAACGTCAACAAATGTAATTTGTAGGAAAAATTCCTATCAATTTCCTACGAAACATCAACAGATGTATTTTGTAGGAATTTGGTAGGAAAATTTCCTACCAATTTCCTACGAAACGTCAACATATATATTTTTTAGGAAATTGGTAGGAAAATTTCCTACCAATTTTCTACGAAAATTGTACCGAACAAATTTCGTAGGAATATAGTAGGAAATATTTTTCTAATTTCCTACGAACATTTTACCGAAGGTATTTCGTAGGAAACTTGTAGAACCATTTTCCAAATAATTTCTTCCACAAGTTAATTGTTTCGTAGGTTTTAGTTATTATAAAAAATATGTTGGAATATAATAAACTTGATGAGTAGGTAGAATATACAAAAAATTTATTTATTTTATATTATGTACTATTTTTTTTATAGTTAACTCTATCTAAACATTATGCGTAATAGTTATATTGGAAAACAATTATATATTTTAAACCTCAAACATAGTCTACCATTTTCCTACGACAATACATATTATTAATTTTTTAAAACTACCAATTTCCTACGAATATTGTAAAACCTAGATTTATGTCTCCCGATGCCCTTACTCAGTCTCAGGCATTTCGCTATTTGCATACATAAAAAAAAAAGCTGGCCGACAACCAAGATCAAAGTCACCGAGAACCGAGATCTAGCACTCCTGTCTCTTCCGTCGCCAAGAACCACCGTCTATTATGTCGCCGAGATCAACCGTCTATTCCCTCGCGATCCATATACACCAACGAAGTCAGTGCTCCATTCTCTTCCGTCACCAATAACTAATCCACCCATCTCTTCCATGTCGATCAAACCAAACCATCGAAGCCACCACCCTTCTCTTCTATAAAATTACGGGCTTCATATCTTTCTCAATTCCTCAAATCCATCTCCTTACTCTCTTCCAGGTTTTGCTCTATTCTGTTAACAAAAACGTAGGCTTTCTCAAGATTATATCGTTTTCTCAATTTTATATCCTTTGCTCAGATTTGTTTCAGAATTTTACCCAAGCTAATTTTATGATAGGTTGAAGATACCATTGGCCTTTATGAGAAAGAAAATGAGATCAAGCAGGAGAAGAGCAAGAGTGTGGGAAGGAAGGAAGAAATCAGTTAGTGGCTGAAGAGAGTCTAAGTGTGAAGAAGACTCTCTATCAGAGAGAAGGTTTGCTATGTTTTGTTAAGTGTTGCATTGTCGTTTTATTAATGTTGGTTGTATTTAATGATTTGAATAGGGTTTGGCAAACATTATGAAAAAACAGTAATCTTAATCTTATTTCTATCTTCTTCTATTCTCTCCGCCGCATAAGGCGCAAATCTCCCTCTCTCTTCACTCTTTCTTTCTCTTCTCTCCTCCTTCGGTGAGTCCGAACTTATCATTTGGTGCTTTCGTTGAGAGTATTGAGAATCGATGGCTCATCCACCACCTGTAGCCGTCGTCTTAGACACGCAAACAGCCGTGACCGAACTCGAGTCCCACAACCCCGATCTAGCTTCGACATCCATTGTTCTGGAGCAACGAATGGAGAAGAGGGATAAGGATATGGCATGGCTTAAGGCAGCCATGAGCAACCTCTTACGCAGACAGATCTATGGAGATGATCGCGAGTCGACCCCTATCGGATTTTCGAGTCCCATTTCGATTTTCGGCGTACAACAGGCGACTCTGGGAACTCCAGCAACCGGGCCTGACCGAAACCATCAACAACCTATGCCGACTCCGGAGACAGCCCCACGACCTTTTGGAGGGTTGCTTCTGGCACCTCCGTCGGAACCCCGCTGGGAGTATTCAGGTCAAAAATCCGAGTTCCATCCGAGGCCTTTGGATTTACCCATGTACGAAGGGAATAACCCCGAAGAGTGGTTGTTTAGGGTTGAGAAGTGCTTTGAAAAAATTGGACGCTAGAAGCTGAAAAACTGGAGTAAGCTTTGTCCTGTTTAACGGGCACTGCAATTAATTGGTGGAAGATGTCTCAAGACAGGGAAAAGATCACCAACTGGAAGGATTTTCGAGACCGTTTCTGAGTCACATTCAAACCAAGTCGTGGCTCGTCAACGGTGGATTAGTTGTTGAGTATGTTGCAGTAGGGTAGTGTGGATGACTACCGTGACCGATTCGAAGAACTTGTGGTAGAATTACCACACGTCTCAAATGATGTGATAGAGTCAGCCTTCCTAAAAAGTTTGAAGCATCACATACGAGACCAGGTGTTGAGGAGCAGGCCAGCAAACATGACGGACATAGTGGAAATGGTGCGTCTCATTGAATCTCAGGAAAATGAGAACGCTAGTTACCAGGTCATGTCTTTTCCGCGAAACATGACTTCTCCTTTGATGGTGCAGACAAATCAAGGCTCAAACCAGTTTGCACGCAAGCCCTATGAGGCAAGCTGGGAAGTTAAAAAACCTATGGGGGGTGTTGAGATCCGGAATAGCAATCCGTGCAGGCAGTGTGGGGATAGATGGTTTCATGGGCATAAGTGTAGGCTACAGAAACTGAAATGTATAGAAGTAGATGATGGGGAGGAACATAACCAGATGGAGGATGATTGTCAGAATGAACAAGTTGCCGAGGCTGACCTGGAGGAGGTTCAGGAGATGGTAACCTTGACCTTAGGGTCCATGGCGGGGCTAACGACAGAAAAGTCGATGAAGATGAAAGGGAAAGTCGAAGATTGAGAAGTGGTAGTGCTGGTAGATTCAGGAGCCACCAGTTGTTTTATATCCTCAAGGTTGGTGACTGAAATGGGCTTGACAGTGACGGAAACCAAAGGGTTTGGTGTGAGGATAGCAGGGGGACAGCTTATCCGTAGGAGGGGCAAGTGCACGGGTTTGTTGCTCGAGATTCAGGGAGTAGAAATCTCAGCCGATTTTTGTCTGTTTGAATTGGGTGAGACAGACGTGATTCTGGGATTTTCGTGGTTAACCACTTTGGGGGATACAAGGACTAATTGGGGCCTTCTTAAACTGAGTTAGAAGATTGGATCGTATTGGGTTACAATTGTAGGGGATCCAGCATTAAGTAAGGCACAAGTATCTCTCAACACCATGGAGCGAATTGCAAAAAGACAAAGGGTAGGGTACTTACTGGAGTTGACTACACTTTTTGCAGATCTAGAGCCACGACCTGAGCAGGGGTATGCAACAGAAGTGGGTCACCTATTGGGAAGGTATAAAGGGGTTTTCGAAATGCCTAAGACACTCCCACGAGTTAGGAACAGGGAACATGCCATCACTTTACAAGAAGGAGCTGGTCCTGTCAACCTACGTCCCTATCGATACTCATTTGTTCAGAAGAACGAGATTGAGAAGCTAGTGCAGGAGATGCTGGAAGCTCAGGTCATTCAGCCAAGTGTAAGCCCCTACTCGAGCCCAGTATTGTTGGTAAAAAAAAGAGATGGGGGGTGGAGGTTTTGTGTTGATTATCGCACATTGAACAAGGCCACAGTTCCGGATAGATACCCCATCCCCGTCATTGAGGAGCTGTTGGATGAGTTGAATGGAGCAACAGTTTTCTCAAAGCTGGATTTAAAATCAGGATATCACCAAATTCGAATGAAGGCAAGCGATATAGCAAAGACTGCCTTCAAGACACACCAAGGACATTACGAGTTCTTGGTGATGCCTTTTGGCCTTACCAATGCGCCCTCAACCTTCCAGTGTGTGATGAATGATCTGTTCAGACCGTATCTCAGAAGTTTATGGAGGGAACCGCCAAAACTACTCCACTATGGTGACACTCTCACTGCAAACGCTCATGTGGACGAACTTCTTAAGGATAGAGACAGTTTATTGGTGGAATTGAGAGAAAACTTGGAAGTTGCACAGCAAAGTATGCAAAGGTCAGCCAATAAGCATCGTCGGGATGTGGAGTTCCAAGTAGGAGACTGAGTTTATTTGAAACTGAGGCCATATAGGCAGCAGTCACTGAAACAGAGGAGAAATGAGAAGTTGTCTAAGCGCTACTTTGGTCCTTATGAGATTCTGGAGCGGCTTGGACGTGTGGCTTACAGCTCACACTGCCCAACCACTGCCTCCAATACACACGCCTAATCTCGAATGGGAAACTGAGCCGGAAACCATCGTGGACATCCGTAAGAGTAACAGCAACAAGAATGAGTCTAAGGTTCTGGTACAGTGGAAGGGGTTACCTGTAGAGGAATCAACTTGGGAGTCTCTTTCGTCCTTGGTGAATCAATTTCCAGCATTTAACCTTGAGGACAAGGTTAGCTTATTACGGGGGAGTATTGATAGGTTGAAGATACCATTGGCCTTTATGAGAAAGAAAATGAGATCAAGCGGGAGAAGAGCAAGAGTGTGGGAAAGAAGGAAGAAATCAGTTAGTGGCTGAAGAGAGTCTAAGTGTAGAGAAGACTCTCTATCAGAGAGAAGGTTTGCTATGTTTTGTTAAGTGTTGCATTGTCGTTTTATTAATGTTGGTTGTATTTAATGATTGGAATAGGGTTTGGCAAACATTATGAAAAAAACAGTAATCTTAATCTTATTTCTATCTTCTTTTATTCTCTCTGCCGCAGAAGTCGCAAATCACTCTCTCTCTCTTCACTCTTTCTTTCTCTTTTCTCCTCTTTCGGCGAGTCTGAACTTATCATTTTATTTTTGTTTTGTTTTGGGTCATGGGCATGATTAAGATGTGAGAGAGATTAGTGTTGGGTTTGAAGGTCGTGTTTAATTAATCGATCTGTTTCGTAATTTTCTCTAAAAGTGTTTCGCTTTGGGTCATGGGCATGAGTAAGATGTGAGAGAGATTAGTGTTGGGTTTGAAGGTCGTGTTTAATTCATCGATCTGTTTCGTTATTTTCTCTAAAAGTCATTCGTTATCTGATCGTGGTATAATTATTGATCTGCTTCAAGTAGAAGTACTGCTCTTTTCAATTAAAATCACAAAAAATGTCTGAATTTAGCAGTGCCTTTACATGTGTATTGTTTCTTTAACCGTATAAGATTTGTGATTCAGTACTTGTTACTGTAGGATGTAATTAAATGGGAAATTGGGAATCAAGGTTTTACTAAAATTAGGGGCGCTATATGCCATCGTTTTAAATTTCTTTCTCTCGCGACGCAAGACGCAACATTCTGTTTATCTCACCAACCTTCTGTTTCTCTTCCAGTGCCAAAGACTGAAGCAAAATGCCGCGTAAGAAGAGTGTATCAACCCCATCCAACTTCGAGTTATCCCCACCGGCAATCATGCTCAAACACTATCACAGAAGAGGAGATTAACGCAATCATGCTCGAAGTAAGTAAATTTGCTGAGTTTCATTTCTCCCATGGTTTTTGCTTTGCATCATGTAACATTCTGTTTTTATATATGTGATGAAACTGTTTTTCTTTGTCTAGTTTCTAGCATGACATATTACTAGTATAGACACAAGCAGTAGGGGACAACGATTGAAATGGTTTTAAGAAAAAATTGAATATTAGATATTTTTAGTCTAGTCTCATGCATAGTTGGCCGATGTTGAATATAAAAAATTGAAGGCGAGATTTATCATGGCAGCAGGAAGAGTTGGTCTCATGCATTGTATAGTCTCATGATTCGTACGAATCATGCATACTAAACGCGTTTAGTCTCATACTTCGTTTAGTCTAGTCTCATGCATACTAAACTTACAAATGAGTTGGCCGATGTTGACTTTTTAAATAGTGGCAACGGGAATAATGCCCCCACCCCCATAATACGTTAATGAACATGCATAAAGAAAATTACTTTGCTTCTATATGCTTACATACCTAAGTTACATACCTAAAACATGTAACCATCTATTTTCTTGATATGTGATGCATCCAATATCAGGAAGTTCCCTTGGTGAGAGGACGCTGCTATGGGTTTGGCAAATTGTTGTATGATGGAAGCTCGACATCTTCATTAACTCAACGCCATACCACGAAGTTACAAGATGAGATTCAAACACTTAGGAACGTGAAATTGAGTAGGACGCACATATCAAGTATCTCATGGAATGCAACAAACTCCTCCTCGAGCAGTTTCCACAAATTCAACCACTTGGTTTTCCGACAACCTCACCCATCCAAAACCTTGATTTAGACGAGACGCAACCGTAGACTTTTTTTAATTTTTTTTAAAAACTAAATTTAATTTTTCTTGTAAGAACTTATTTGATTTTATATACTATTTTTATTATCTATTAAAGTTTCTTTTATTATAAACGTTTTTTGGCTTAATTAATTTCAAAGAAAAAAATTATTTATATATAATTTTTTTTTTTGGAAACAAAACTTTGGTAGGAAATTTGTAGGAGACAATTGGTAAAAAAATCGGAGGAAACTATTTGGTAGGAAACCGGTAAGAAATATTTGGTAGGAAAATAGTAGGACATATTTGTAGGAATTTGGTAGGAAATATTTGGTAGAAAACTGGAAGGAATGATTTGGTAGGAAATAATTGGTAGGAAAACAGTAGAAAATATTTGGTAGGAAAATGGTAGGAAATAGTTGGTAGGAACATCGTAGATTTCTATTTCCTACGAATATTTGGTAGGAAAATGGTCAAAATTTTCCTTCTAATTCTCTACGAAATTTCCTACGAATCTTCCTATGAACTTATTTCTACGAATTTCCTACCAAACTCAATTTCCTACGGAACATTTCCTACGAGTTGTTTTCGTAGGAAAACAATACATTTCTTGTAGTGTGGTAATGATCTTTGGTTCACGAAAGCTTAGTTTAGGGTTCTCTGGTTGCTTGAGGTTCTCTTGGGGCTTCAAACGAAGAGGAATATATATAGATGCTTATTTACATATCCACGAACACATACAACAAAACCTTTATCGCTTTAAAAAATAAACTGGCTCAATAATGTGGGAGCGGGGTGTTATAGTATTTGGAAACATGTTAGCAGTTTTAAAAACAACAAATAACTTGTTTTAAAAAGATTTTTGTTTCGTGAAAAAATGACATTTCTTGAAAATAACACTGAATGAGACTCTAAATCAAGGACTTTGTATTCTTTATAACCAGATGTATAACCAAGAAACACACAAAATTTGGCACTATGAGAACATTTATGTCTATCTTGTATATAAGTAGACACATAACATAAACAACGATTATATTTTGTTAAAGAAGAAGTTCAAAATGAGATTTGTCATTTATAATGGTGATGACAATTGATTTATTAAAAATATAGCAGCAAGAACACAATCACTCCAATATTGCAAATGCACATTTGACTGAAAAAGTAAAGATCTAACCACATTTAGCAACTGTTGATGCTTACGCTCAACAACAAAATTATGTTGAGAAGTATAAGCACAATAAAAGTAATGTAACATGCCTTGTTGTTTAATAATATTGGTAAAGGCAAGTTTAGGAGCATTATGAGATGAAATTGCTTTTATTTTTGAATCATACTGAGTTGATAGAATCTTGAGAAAGGCATGAAAAAACATTAGAAATTTCTCTTTTTTTTCTCCCCATATAAACCCATGTAAATCGAGTATAGCTCGATTATCAAATGGAATTGCTTTTATTTTTGAATCATACTGAGTTGATAGAATCTTGAGAAAGGCATGAAAAACATTAGCAATTTCTCTTTTCTTTCTCCCCATATAAACCCATGTAAATCGAGTATAGCTCGATTATCAGATGGAATTGCTTTTATTTTTGAATCATACTGAGTTGATAGAATCTTAAGAAAGGCATGAAAAACATTAGAAATTTCTCTTTTCTTTTCTCCCCATATAAACGTTGGGCATAGGGGATCATATCCAAGGATTATGGCTCTCAATAATTCCGGCAATCATCATTTAATTTTCTTAGATGGATTCTAGAACTCGCAACATTAAATTTGACAATAACAAATGTCCAATCAAATCACTTTTGATAATTCAATTAACTATGTCTACACAACTCTGAAACCTAACTATCACTGGCCACGATCATAGGAAGACATGCATTATATTCTGGAGGTCTTAATGCACATCACTCAATGACTAAAATTACGATGGCCATGGGAGAAATTCTATTCGCACAAAACTAGATCGGGGGAAAAGAGATCTGCTCTTTTTTGGAGGGTCCTTCTCCTAGGATCAATTACAAGTGATCAATCAATCAATAAGCGATATGAATAATTTCAAGCAAAGAATCCTAATGATATGATGAAAATCAAAATCTAACAAACTAGCATAATCGAACCATAAATCCCCTTCAAGTCACCCCACTAAACCCAACAAAGAAACCACTCACACATGACTAAGCAAACTAAAACTATAGATGTAAAAGAATGCGTAATCGAGTATGGAAGTAAAAGGTTTTTAGGGATCTTCTCTATAGTGATAGAGTGAATGATTTTCTCCCTTAAACACTAGGAAATCGAAATTAAAGCGTGAAAATATGAGAAACAAGATAAGAAATGAACTCGATGGAGGCTCCTGGAGCTTGAACGTCGATGTTGTCCCTTCTAAGTTGCATAAGGACTTGTAATTATAGTGTTGGAGGCATAAAAATTAGGTCTAGGGTTTCTCGGGTCGAAGTAATCGAAGTGATGTTGTTTTGGGCTTGATGAGGCACGGATGGGCTTCGCGACAGTATCGGTAGTACTTGGCGTGGTGAGGGATGTCTTAGCTGTGGCATCGCTTTGTTTGGCGTGGTGGGAGCTTCTCTGGCCGTGGCAATCTCTTTTTTGGTGCGGTCGGACATATGTCCATTGGAACGGGTATATCTTCTGATCGGCTAAACGAATTCGGGTGATTCCACTTTGAGGCGAATCTTGACTCTTCTAGCTTTTCATCAAAACCAAGAATGTTAAATTTGGCAATCGGGAAGGTCTTAAAAAAGTGGCTTGCAATATGAGGCTCCGAAACTGCCTAAAACCTTGTTTTGCTCCTTTTTGTTGATTTTTGCCCAAAAACCTGTAAAGATTATAAATTCCGCAATTACTTGAAAATCCTTTAGAAAACATTAGTTTCGCTTGAAGTCTTTATTAAAAACATATAGAAATATAGTAAAAATAGGTAAAAATACGATGTTATCAGCATCTTTGGTTAAAACTGATTATGAGTGTTAATTTTGTAGTTATAACTAGAAGCATTAGTCTTATAGCCTAGAGGAAAACCATGAAGCTTGAAACACTTCTGGACAGTATGTCCCACCTTCCCACAGTGAGTACAAACCGGTTTCTAAGTTGGTCTTATCGTGTTATAAGCTACTATATATGCATTTCCTAGATCACTATCCACAAAAGCAAGTATTTGTGCCTATCATAGAAGAAGGACTAATTGAATTTTTCCTTTCATCTTGAGTGACAATATTAAAGGTTCTTCAATAGTAGGAATTGACTTCAACATCAAAATGTGATGCTTTGTCAATCCCATAACAAACGTAATCACACGACTTCTCTGTTGTAATCTTTCCCATGTAACAGCTGCTTCACACTCACATCTACCACAAATACAAACTAGAAGATCAACATAATTCTTATGCTCTTCGCCTCTTCCCACAAAGTGAGTAATTTAGTATAGTAAGTAAAAATAAAACCATATAGCCTTGTTCAATCTTATTAAAACGTTAGTCAATATCAGAGGCTCTAGGTGAATCATCTTGTTTGAATATAGTCAACATATTCTTCCAAAAGTGTCAACAATTGATATAAAAAGCAAACTCTGACTTATCTTCTTAGATACAGAATTCATTAACCAAGTAGCAACAATATCATTACATCTACCACAACTTTCATAGTTTCGATTATTTACAGGTGGTTAAGAGATCGTACGGTTAATAAAACAAAGTTTATTCCTCATGTACAAAATCATCCAAACAGAAAGTGTCTAAGAATGAAACTATGAAGTTGTTGTAAGTCGATCCGCAAACAAGAACAAGACCAAAGTGGTCATTGTTAGGCAAATAGTCAGGATTCTCATACTGATCAGCTTTATATTGTGTTTGATCTAGAAGAATTGTTCTATGGTGGGGGAAGATTCACCGGATACTCCATAGAAGACAGTGGAGGTACATAAGATCCCATTCATAGTGTAAGGATTGAGAAATTACAAAGAAGTGTGAGACAAAATTAGGTCAAGAAAGTAAAAAATTCGTCAACACATAAATCAATCAAAGAGGAGCAAAGAAAATCTTAACGGAAAACCAAAGTAAGATTTAGGTGAACAGTACATAAATCACGATAACAAGAATTTGCACAATCCACAAACAAGAAACGATTGAACAACTCATCTCCGACGATTATAAAGGAAGCGGAAGATCGATGGTTCAGCTCTATACCATATTAAGTTCTGATACATCCGAAAAAAAGAAAAAAACAAATCGAAAATGTAACAAAATAAGAATTTGTTATTTGTTATAACCTAATTAACTAATTAACGTATACCTAAAATAACAAGTATAAAAGACAAACTTGAACAAATTTTTTTTTTTTTTTTTTTTTCAAATAACAAGTAACTAAAACTTTTTTGTGAACTCAGATTATTACTGTAGCAATCGAATTACATATGAGACAATCTAATCCGTAAGAAGAACATGGTAAATAAATGTAAGCATAGTGACACTAAATCATAAAAACGAATTTACGAAACTACCCATCATAATGATTTTATTGATATGGGTCATCTGTGAAATGAGAGACAGACTCGTAAGTATTGGCAGCGAAAGCGACCTCCTTTATTCACCACTGCTATGAACATGTTCTTCTTCAACATTTATTATGACCGTTTTACCCCTCAAATAGAGAGAGAGAACAAATATGCAAAACAAAGGACGTCTCTCTCTCTCTCTACTGCAAAGCTTCAGAACTCTGGCAGAGATAAAAGATGATGGGGTTTTTAACTTTATCCTCCCAAATAATTCTTCTTCCCTTCGTCTCTCTCTCCTACACAGTCCCTACATTTGTACAAATCCCCTCTCTTTAAACCACATTTAACACTTTCTCTCTCCATCTCTATCTCAGTCTGTGTTTCTGTCGTCTGAGCACTCAATGAAACCACACTGTAAATTTGCGTCAGTAAGGATGTGATGGAACGATAAAAATCGAGACTTTTTTATTTTCTCGGTGAAAGTAAAAAAAAAAAAACAAATTTGAGTAGAAATCTAATGTCGGTACATAATACGGTTCTTTTCTCTATCCTCTGTTTCTTCTTCTTCTTCATGGAGACTTAAGGCTGTATGTGAGAAATGGCTCTGTTTGGAGATATTGTTCTTCTGGGTTTTCTCATCTGTTTGAGCTTAGGGGCTACTGTGAATTCAGATGAGGGTAAGTTATTATACTTCTGCATGCTTCTTGAACTTCAAAATTCTGATAAAGATTCAAGATTTCGTCTTTTGGTTGAGGAAGAAAAATATTTTTTTAAGTGAAAGAATTGAAATGAGGTTTTTATTTGGTTTTGAAGTTTCTTAAGGAGTTTTGTGGTGAAAACGAGATCTGGGTACTTGTTATTTTATTTTTTGCTTTTTGTAATGGTTTTTTTTGACTTTGTGCGTATTCTATAGAATCAAAAGAAGCTTTGAATAAATTTGGGTTTTGAATATTTTTTTTTGTTTTCTTGGAAGTTGAAGTTTTAAGGACTTTTAATTTTCTTCTCAAGAACTGACAAATATTTGTTTTTGTTTCTGTGCGTGTGTTAATAAAATATCCTAAAAAAAAAAAAAAAAGGAGCAACGTTGCTGGAGATTAAGAAGTCATTCAAAGATGTGAACAATGTTCTCTATGACTGGACAGCGTCACCTTCTTCGGATTATTGTGTCTGGAGAGGAGTGACTTGTGAAAATGTCACCTTCAATGTTGTTGCTCTGTAAGTTTCATCCCTTTTTTTATTTGGTTGTTAGGTTTCTATTTTAGTTTATAACAGAGATTTTTCGTGTTCTTGTGGAAAAAGTTGTAATTTGTTTTGTGTGTTTCTATGTTGTGTAGTAATTTGTCAGATTTGAATCTTGATGGAGAAATCTCACCTGCTATTGGAGATCTCAAGAGCCTCTTATCCATGTACTGTAGCATAAGATAAAGTATCTACTTTTTTGTACTCTTTGATGTGTGACTCAGTGCTAATTACTTTTGTCTTCTGGTTTTTCTAACGTAGTGATCTGCGAGGTAATCGCTTGTCTGGACAAATCCCTGATGAGATTGGTGACTGTTCTTCTTTGCAAAACTTGTAAGAACAGTGATAGGCGTGACTACCATTAGTTTTGTTCTTAGAAGTTCAGTGGATGAAGTGTGTTCATGTTGTTTATTCAGGGACTTGTCTTTCAATGAATTAAGTGGGGACATACCGTTTTCGATTTCGAAGTTGAAGCAACTTGAGCAGCTGTAAGTAGCTAGTTATTCTGCTACCAGGCTTCATATGTTATCACTAAATATACTCACCATGTGGAATATAAATTTTACTTTCTCCAGGATTCTGAAGAATAACCAATTGATAGGACCAATCCCTTCAACGCTTTCCCAGATTCCAAACCTGAAAATTCTGTATGTTCCCTCTGATGCTTTTAGCTATATAGATGATCAAAATATGAAATTTGGATTGTCTGTGAAAACTTGCAGGGACCTGGCACAGAATAAACTCAGTGGTGAGATACCAAGACTTATATACTGGAATGAAGTTCTTCAGTATCTGTAAGTGCCCATGTTTTTGAAGTCTGTCAATGTCTCTTCATTGCCTGGTGATAATTGTTGTAATATGATGAGCAGTGGGTTGAGAGGAAACAACTTGGTTGGTAACATTTCTCCAGATTTGTGTCAGCTGACAGGTCTTTGGTATTTGTGAGTCTATGAATCTCTTCTTGGTTATCTAAATAGTATGATGAGTTCTTTTTCCAATATGAAATTTCTGACTTTGTTTTTCTCTGTTGAATCAGTGACGTGAGAAACAACAGTTTGACGGGTAGTATCCCTGAGACGATAGGAAATTGCACTGCCTTCCAGGTTTTGTATGTGCCTCTCTCTCTGCTACTATACATCCTTACTGCAGTTTGGTTGCTTGGGAAAATTTACATAATTGATTTGCTTATTATGAACCCAGGGACTTGTCCTACAATCAGCTTACTGGTGAGATCCCTTTTGACATCGGCTTCCTGCAAGTTGCAACATTGTTAGTCCTCACTTCTATACTGTTACCATATCGTCCCGATCTGCGCAAATCTTTTGCTTTAAATTTTGGCTAGCTTTTGTTTTCTTTTAAAGATCATTTTATCATCTTAGATCATTGCAAGGCAATCAGCTTTCTGGGAAGATTCCATCAGTGATTGGTCTCATGCAAGCCCTTGCGGTATTGTAAGTACTTTTCTTCTAATCAACGAAGCTACTTATAACATTTTCATGAACTTAAAGGTTCCATTTTTTCTTTTACAGAGATCTAAGTGGCAACTTGTTGAGTGGACCTATTCCTCCGATTCTGGGAAATCTGACTTTCACCGAGAAACTGTAATTCTTTACCTTCATTGTCTCATTACTATATATGGATGTCTAATGACTCATTAGAGTGATTATCAATATGGCTTTATCTCTAGGTATTTGCACAGTAACAAGCTGACTGGTTCAATTCCACCTGAGCTTGGAAACATGTCAAAACTCCATTACCTGTACGACCAACCTTTTCTTCACTTCTCTTTGCTACACAGTTAATATTAACTTTTGTTTAATCATCAATAATTTGTACAATATTTTTTGCAGAGAGCTCAACGATAACCATCTTACAGGGCATATACCACCGGAGCTTGGGAAGCTTACTGACTTGTTTGATCTGTAAGTAGTCTCCCTATGCTTGACATGTTTTGATGTTCTTATATTGATGTGAACTGTTTACATATAGGAATGTGGCCAACAATGATCTAGAAGGACCTATACCTGATCATCTGAGCTCCTGTACAAACCTAATCAGCTTGTATGTATCTCTTTCGCTTAAAACTTCACACTGGAATGTTCAAGATTGTTGCTTTGTACGATTTTGTGTCTCATTAATGTAACTGTAGAAATGTTCATGGGAACAAGTTTAGCGGCACCATACCCCGAGCGTTTCAAAAGCTAGAAAGCATGACTTACCTGTAAGTATTGGCGCTGAGAATCTTTCTGATAATATATGATATGGTTCAGCTTTTGTTTTATGATTTTAAAGCCATTAACTACCGAGTTTTTGGTTGCATTTGATTTATCGGTTCAACCAGTAATCTGTCCAACAACAATATCAAAGGTCCAATCCCAGTTGAGCTATCTCGTATCGGTAACTTAGATACATTGTAAGCGTTTCTTGTTTTCTGTGAAGTATTCATCTTCATGTGCCTTGTCCCACAGTTATTTAATTTCTGACATTTGAAGGGATCTTTCCAACAACAAGATAAATGGCATCATTCCTTCTTCCCTTGGTGATTTAGAGCATCTTCTCAAGATGTGAGCATCCGTGAGACTTCTAATTTATTGTTTTGTTTTAGTAAAAGATGAAAATGGTTTGTGAAATCTTGCATTTTTCTTGTAGGAACTTAAGCAGAAATCATATAACTGGTGTAGTTCCAGGCGACTTTGGAAATCTAAGAAGCATCGTGGAAATGTAAGAAGTATCTTCTATTTGCTTGGTTAGAGTTTTTCCATATATCGTGTTACTGTTCTGAATTTGTGTTTTGTGGTTGCAGAGATCTTTCAAATAATGATATCTCGGGCCCAATTCCAGAAGAGCTTAACCAATTGCAGAATATGTTTTTGCTGTTAGCATTCTTCCTCTTACCCCTTACATGCTTTTGAGAACTTTTTTCAGTGACTTCTGTTAAATGAGTAAAATGAAGATAAAAATCTGAACATAATCGATGGGGCCACTATGTGGGATCCAGAAACAGATAATGTCTTGGTGATTATCTAATGTTGTGTTTCTTGAAATTGCTTGCAGGAGACTGGAAAATAATAACTTGACTGGTAATGTTGGTTCATTAGCCAACTGCCTCAGTCTGACTGTATTGTAAGTAGACACCATTGGTTCTAAAACACTATTTGTCTCTCTCTGTGCATCTTGTGCTAAGAATTTACCCCTGCAATCTTCACTAAATCTTATAGAAATGTATCTCACAACAACCTCGTCGGCGATATCCCTAAGAGCAATAACTTCTCAAGATTTTCACCAGACAGGTATGATAATTTAGCAGGTTTTGGTATCCACATTTTGTTTTGTTGGCTAATGTTTGTTCATAGCTATGTTTATCTCTGTTTTGTTGGTTTTGGATAAAGCTTCATTGGCAATCCTGGTCTTTGTGGTAGTTGGCTAAATTCGCCCTGTCATGTTTCTCATCCAACTGTACGAGGTGATTATGCTCTTCTATAAGCTTCCATTCACAAAACCTAAGGTAATAGAAGCTTATGTTTCTATCCTTGTTTTGTCTGCAGTGTCAATCTCTAGAGCAGCTATTCTTGGGATAGCTATTGGGGGACTTGTGATCCTTCTTATGGTCTTAATAGCAGCTTGCCGGCCGCATAATCCTCCTCCTTTTCTTGATGGATCACTTGACAAACCAGGTCTACTCTCCAAACCACTTTATGAATGTTCTTCACCTACCACTATTGTAATCCGATAGCTAATCCTTAAATTTCTTGGTGACATCAGTAACCTATTCAACCCCGAAGCTCGTCATCCTTCATATGAATATGGCACTCCATGTTTACGAGGATATTATGAGAATGACAGAGAATCTGAGTGAGAAGTATATCATTGGGCACGGAGCATATAGCACTGTATATAAATGTGTTTTGAAGAACTGCAAACCGGTTGCGATTAAGCGGCTTTACTCTCACAACCCACAGTCAATGAAACAGTTTGAGACAGAACTCGAGATGCTAAGTAGCATCAAACACAGAAACCTTGTGAGCTTACAAGCCTATTCCCTGTCTCCCTTGGGGAGTCTTCTGTTCTATGACTACATGGAAAATGGTAGCCTCTGGGATCTTCTTCACGGTAAGTCTCATCGCCCAAAACACAAACTTCATTTGTTTCGTCTGTTACATAACATATTTGCTTGTGTTTTGTAAAGGCCCTACAAAGAAAAAAACTCTTGATTGGGATACACGGCTTAAGATAGCATATGGTGCAGCACAAGGACTAGCGTATCTACATCATGACTGTAGTCCAAGGATCATACACAGAGACGTGAAGTCGTCCAATATTCTCTTGGACAAAGATTTAGAGGCTCGTTTGACAGATTTTGGAATTGCGAAAAGCCTGTGTGTGTCAAAGTCACATACTTCAACTTACGTAATGGGCACGATTGGTTACATAGACCCCGAGTATGCTCGCACTTCACGTCTCACCGAGAAATCTGATGTCTACAGTTATGGAATAGTGCTGCTTGAGTTGTTAACCCGAAGGAAAGCCGTCGATGACGAATCCAATCTCCACCATCTGGTTTGTCCTTTCTTGCCTCTCTCACTCTCAGCTGTTCTGTTTAGGTCAAAGTCAATCGGTTTTTCTGTTATGTTTTAGTTTTGATTTGAGGAACTTCGGCTTGGTTTGGTATGACTTTTTGGTTCTAATCTTGTTTTCATTGGTTCACTTTCACATCATGATAGATCATGTCAAAGACAGGGAACAATGAAGTGATGGAAATGGCAGATCCAGACATCACATCGACGTGTAAGGATCTCGGTGTGGTGAAGAAAGTTTTCCAACTGGCACTCCTATGCACCAAAAGACAGCCGAGTGATCGACCTACAATGCACCAGGTGACTCGCGTCCTCGGCAGCTTCATGCTGTCGGAACAACCACCTGCTGCGACAGACACGTCAGCAACGCTGGCTGGTTCGTGCTACGTTGATGAGTATGCAAATCTCAAGACTCCTCACTCTGTCATTTGCTCTTCCATGAGTGCCTCTGATGCTCAACTCTTTCTTCGGTTTGGACAAGTTATTTCTCAGAACAGCGAGTAGTGTGTATTACTTTTTCTTAGGAGGAAAATATTTAAAACGGTATCGTTTTTGTTGCATTAAGCTGTTAGAAAACCAATGTCTCATGTAAAAAATTTATGCACTGCCTTAGTATTTATTAGACAAGTGTGTGAATATATCCTCAGACTGGCACTTATTTCTGTTTTCGGTAGGTATAGTTCAATGATATATTTATTTTGTTGCAACGTGTATTTTGATCCCCACTTGTGTGTCACAAAAACAAAATGCATTGTGTTTTATGGAATACCAGTGTTCAAAAAAAATTGTCCATTCTTGCTTAGAAATTTTCCATTTATTCAGATATGGCTGGAGCGACATCATCGACTCCACCACCAAACCTCTCGATCAGTCGATGCTACTATCTCCCATATGGGCTCTCTGGTTTGGAATAAAACAAAATATCTAGTTTTAGAGGATCTAAATCGTCTTTTGCATGTGATCTTTTCTCACTTTAGTTTGGTGGTTAAGCAATATGACTACACCTTAAGATTCTCCAATCGAATACAAAGTTCAATTGGTTGATACGTGATATGCTCAAATTAACCCTAGAGCTACTCTCTCAAATTAAGAGATCACTGTAGTAATTAGGGATCGAATCCACAGGGACTCAGTTACTCAATAGGTTATCAATTTTAGATTAAGCTAAACCAAAAAGATGAAATTAAAAAGACAAATCGCAGAATGTAAATAGGGTTGTAGACAAATCAGAGAAAACGTTAGATCCAGGGAATTCTCAGGAAATCAGGAATGATGAATGAATGACTAGTCAGGATAAATTAAGAACAGTTCTAGAACTCAAACACGAAATTCAAACCAATCAACTTTCGTTGCAGAGATTATCTATGTCTATAACAGTGAATCCCAAATTTCTTTGCAAATTCAACAATCAAAACATGCATTAAATCCAAGTTCGATATGTTCACAAAATCTCTAAATCAAATGTCTTTGCAGATAGGTATTTTGCTCATCAGAGTTTAATTTAGGGAATCAATAACACTTTTGTGTCTACCAATTATCCTATGATCATATTCCAGGTAGCTAAACTAGAATAAGCAATAAGAACAACCACAAATGAAGAACAATATGATAGACAATCCTTAACTAATCAATCCATTCAATCAAACCATCAAACCCTTATGAGAAACCCTAAATCTAACAGGTGAATTACTCAGACATAATCAAAATAAACACACAAGAGATAAAGAAAGATATCATCATTAAAAGTAAGGAGAAGAAGTAACAGGGGTTCAAAATCAGAACTACAGAAGAACAGGTTACAGAAAGATCTCCCCAAAGCTCTCCTCTCTAAAACCTCAAACAATCGCTCCCCCTTCACTTCTAAGACATAAAAAATGATATATACACGGCTAAGGACGTGCTGGGCTTCGATCATAACGATTGTGGGCTTCTCGGTATCGATTTGGGCTTCGAACCTCAAGTTGCAGTCTGTTCTCACGATGAGTGTCGATCGACACTGGTAAGTGGCGTCGATCGACACCGGCTCCGATTCTGGACACTGTTGACTGCAAACCTTCTTAAGTCTTCAAATCTTCAATTAAGCTCCAAGATACACCGAATTCCATAGTTTTGCTCCAAGTAAGCTTCAAGCATTACCTAACCTGTAAACATACCAAAACACTAAAAAGACTCTAAAAACTAATCCTAAAACATAAGTAAAATAGGTAAAATACTGGATATATCAACTCCCCCAAACTTAGCGTTTGCTTGCCCTCAAGCAAAACAGAAACTAAACCTGTAGAAAAAGGTTTGAAAATCGCGGAAACTCCCTTTCTCTTAAACCAATGCATTGAGAATTCAAACCAAATCCATATGCTTAGCGGACTAATTCAAATTCAACCTCCATGTACTTCTCCGTAAGCTTTTCTGTACCCCAGATTCTCCCCACAATTTTACAACAATTTCCATTAGCCTTCATCGCTGGGTCTCATCAATGAAATCATTGCCCAAGAACCTTTTAGACTCATTCCCGTGCAATACCATGACAAACCATCCAATTTTTCACACTCTTTAGTACTCTTTCTCTCCCCCAGACTTATTCTCTTCTCAACATCTTTTGTGTTGTTTCTCATTTTTTTTATATTCTCTCAAAAGTGTAAGCGAATAATGGTATCATAGGAAATTTTCCTAACCTCGCATCCAACTTTTGTGTGATCATTCCTTTCGAAGTAAAATAATGGGGTCGTTGGAAATGTTCCTATCCCTTTACTTTAAAGAAAATCATATCATCTTTTCTGCGAATAAACACACTCTTTTATTAAACAAGGGAGAGGAGTACCATCACTTTTTCAATTAGGCTTTTTGTTTGTCAGGTAAGAACGAGGAGCCAAGCCCTAAGAACACCAGCTGCATTGATGAGGTAAAAGGAAGAACTCAGAAATTAGCTCCAGCTTGTGTGGAAACTGTTGCAAAACATGGGTCTCTCTAGAATATTGATCAGCTTTTGGATTTTTCATTAGTCGCATCTGAATTAAATCTGCATCATTAATCACTCAAGCACATAGAAATAAGAAGAAAGATCGTAATTTCCTAACCAGTTTTGACTCAATAAAACAGAGGAAAAAGACTCAAAAGACTCAAATGGTTAGTCAAAAATCAAAAACCAAAACAAAGAGAAATACATCAGTATATTCCTCCCCCAGACTTAAGTAACACTGTCCCCAGTGGTAAAAAGTCATAGGATTGGAAAGAAAAATAAAGAAAACAAAAAGAACTTGGAATTAAAATTGTTGAACTGGGGCAGAAAAATGGTGAACCTGTTTACCCGTGAGGTGTCGATCGACACAGACAGTGGTGTCGATCGACACCATGTCCGAAATCAGACAGACCAGAGGCAAATATCTGCAGATTGTCGAGATTTTGAATTGAAGTTTTCACACATGATTCCTGCCTAAGCTGTAGAAGACACTCAAACAACATTTCAAAAACAACAATCTCAATAGATAAGCATTAGTTCAACATAATCCAAACCAAGTTAGAGAAATCAAGAGTAAAAATCCTAAAAACTGAAAAAGAAAAAGATCAACAACAAGAGGAAAAAGGGATAGAAACTCTCTAATCATCCTCTAAATCGGCACCATCTGGAGTAGGAGAACGATGACGTCGGGTGCAAACAGGGTGGGCACAGATGAAGCGAGTCATGACAGTCCACATGGAATCAAGCCGCTGAAAAACAAGCTGCTGGAATGTATGCGGGTCAAGCTCAGTAGTGGGATATGGAGGCCAAGCAGGGAGGGTATCATCCTCTGTGGTGGAAGCAGCAGCTGAAGAAAAAGCACCACGACGACGACGAGCAGGAGGCTGGGATCTGACCTCTCGCGGATCAGGAACAAACTGAAGGAGTCTCATGCTATCACCGATGTGGGTGAGACTCTGCTGCGGCAACTGAATCTGAAGGTACGCACCTCTGCTCGTGTACTGCCAATACAAATTATTCTTCAACCAACCAGCCTTCTTCAAGTAAGCCTCATCCATGTACCTGCGAGTAGTCACAACTGAGGCGAGAGAGAGATCAACCTGACAATGCTGAAACAGAGGAGTAAGCAAACTCCCAATACTCTCAATCTTCTTCTTCGCGTTGCCAATGAAGGGCTTGGTCTTCAGAGAAACCAAATGATGGGCAAAAATAGCTCCCATGTTGATGTTGATCTCTAACTCAGGGCTGGGAAGCTCATCACCCACAGCATCGCGCAAAGAATAGTAGAGAAGGATCAACTCAGATAATCGCATCTTCCCTGGCTCGGTTTTGCACAAGAATGTGTTACTGACAATGCGAACCAAATACCGAAGCGCTGGGTGTCTGATATCAGTCTGAGTGGACTTCTTGGAGTCATAAACACCCTCACCAAAAAGCTGCCAAAAATCTGTGGCTTTCTCAAATGTAGTAGGAAGTGCAACAGCTGTACCATCTGCAGGGAAATGATAAACACCACAGAGATCGCGCAGAGAGATACTACGGCGAACGCCCCAAGCAAAGAAAGACAAAGTACCCTCTTGAGCATTCTTAAGAAACTCGTTCCTGTAATCAACCCTCACAGAAGCCATGAACTGCCTAACCAAATCAGGATAGAGATCGCAATCCATAAACGGTGTATTACCTAAACCCATATCATCCATCAAACGCATCATAGGAACCATCATCCGCGTTCTCCTCAAAATATCGCTATCCATGAACCTAGTGGGTTGGATATCTACCCGCAGCCAAGCATTGTAAAACAATGTATCATACTCATCCCAATAATCACTAAGCGGTCTATTGATATACTCCGGTTGCGTAAATTCCCCTAAAACATTCCTATCCCAAATTCGATTAGAAGGAATTGCCAAACCTTCTTCTTTAGGCCATGGGGATCGAAAAATAGGAGGGGAAAAACCTCCTTGAGACTCAGAAGGGCTCACTGGAGCGCCTGGAGGAGGAGGCAGAGGCGCGGTGGAGCAGGAGGCGGTGGGATCGCGGCGGAGTCGCTTCCGGTTTGAAGCCATTGGTGCGCAGATCGATGAAATTGAGTCGGGGGTGTTGTAAAAGGAAGAGAGACGAAACTTTAGCACCTGGAATCAAGGAAAACGATCAAGAAATGAGAGAGTTATGCAGAGGATTGAAATCGCCGGCGAAGAGAAAGAAAAGAGAAGAATGAGGAAGAAGAAGAAGCTGTCGGGTTTTTGTTTCTGCGCGAGTGGTGTCGATCGACACCACTAAAGGGTGTCGATCGACACATTTTGTATTTGTCGACAGTCCAATCTATTTTCCTGCATCTCTTGTTGTAATAATTTTTTTTTTTTTTTTTTTTTTTTTAAGAAACTAATAAAACCAAAACCAAAAATTAGAAATTAGTAAAAATAGAATAAAAGGAAAATCAAAACAAAATGAAGAAAAATAAAAATCCTAAGTATTCAGTGGGTTGCCTCCCACTCAGCGCTTGTTTTGAGTCATTAGCTGGACTGTAGCGGAGTTCAAGTATCAGGTGGAGCAGAGGGTGGCAATAAATGCTTCCACGAGATTAGTCTCATCATCCATGGTGGTGTATTGGCATTGGGTGCGTGAAAACGACCAAAGAAGTGAGAAATAGGAGCAGGGCGAGACTTAATCTTGGTTGAGACACTCCTTTTTCCTGCACAATCATCAAAAGAAGAAACAAGCGCTCGACGATAATCTCGTGGCTTGGTTAACTGCAAAGCAGGTCTTGTACCTTTGAAATTCGTATTGATGAAAGGTGATGGTTTGGGATCAGGATGTGCATACCTTTGCTTTCCCTGAGGTGAATGGAGTGTGGGATGTGGAGCGTTCTGTCGTACAATAGGTCTCGGACGAGCAGCAAGAGAACCAACCCGAAAACAATGCTCTGGAGGTAGATTCGGGTTGACTCGTGGCGCGTGTCGAGCGACACCAGTGGTGGTGTCGATCGACACTATGTTTGTAGCTCGGATCGCAGCATCTTTTCTGTAACCCTCCCTTGCAATCCCTATCTCCATCGTAAAAACATCATCTTCTGGAAACTTGTCACTGAGTAGAACCTCTTCCTGAAGCCTAGTACCAGCAGTAGTGTCTGTGGAGATCTCGACAGAGAATGTCTGCCCATCAATGGTGTGTAACTTCCTCATCTTGTCGATGTCGAAATTCATGACCAGATCACCCACATTCAGAGCTATGCGTCCCTGTTTCACATCAATCAGAGCTCCAGCTGTAGCTAAAAAGGGTCATCCCAAAATCAAAGGATCCTTGGGTTCCTCCTTATATTCCAAGATCACAAAATTTGTAGGAATCGTACATTCACCAATTTGTACTGGAACATCTTCTAAGATACCTTCTGGAATCCTTCTGGATCTATCTGCTAAGATGAGGGAGATCCTGGTCAGCTTGAAATTAATCATCCCCAAATGTACAGCAACAGAGTGAGGCATCAAGTTAATACCAGAACCCAGATCACAGAGAGAATGCATAAATCTTCCTGTGAAGATCGAGCAATCTAACACAAAATTTCCTGGATCAGGTAACTTCTCCGGAATCTTACTCTGAATCATGGCACTGACCTGTTCAGAGACAACCACAACTTCCCGCATCTTTTCTTTTGTCGTCTTAGGACCCTGAATTAAGAAGACTGCGCTGATATCACGTGTAAGCAAAGCTCCCTCGTCAGGAGTTAGACCATTCAAAACCATTCTCTTCACTGAACGCTTCATTGGAGGTGAAGTGTCATTTGTGTCAAATTGTGGAATTTTGGCTTTGATCTTATCAAACATCGCCTTACACTTTTCATCTTCGATCTCTTGCTTGGATCGACGTGTCCTGGGATAGGGAGCCTTAGGTGTGTACTCAGTGGACTGAACGGATGGTGGAATCACAACGTAAGGCAGCTCTGCATATGTATAGTGTCGATCGACACTATGTATGGGGTGTCGCTCGACACCATCATCGGATGTCGAAGAATCCTCAGAAGGTTTGCTTCTGCTTGCAGGTTCAAATCCCGAGTGGTGTCGATCGACACCAGGAGAGGTGTGTCGATCGACACTAACCTGTTTCAGCTGCTGGCAAGCAGAAACAGTAGCGATTTCTTGGCGTTTCAAAGATCTTGACTTAGCCAAAGTGGAGATACTGACTCCAGAAGTCTCATTGGAAGCATCCTCAGCAAACTCGTCTTCATCACTCTCGTCTTCTTCCCAAACATCATCACTTTCACGGATCAAAATTGCGTTGCAGGTGTGCTTAGGGTTTGGATCGGTTCTTCCTGGACGAAAACCCTCTTGGCGTTTCACAGACTCAGCAGTCTGAGCAACTTGAATGTCAAGTTTCTTAACATGAGTGTTTAGAGCTTCAATCTTGTCATTCAGATTTGTGTAGACATTATCAAGCTTGCCATTAATAGAGACAGTGAGCTTCTGTTGGCCTTCTATTAACTGCGCTAACATGGCTGTGATGTCGCTCGCTGCATTCTGAGGTGGTGGAGCTTGGTAAGAAGAGTTGCCGTAGTTCCTGGTGTAGCTAGTGTTGTTGTGATTAGGCTGGAAGGTCTTTTGATAGTCTGGCTTGGGAACATAACCTGGTGAATCCTGAAAACCGGTAGAAACGCTTCTCTGACCACCTGTGTTGTAGCTTCTGTTTCCCTGCTGAATACCAAACCTCTGTCCCTGATAACCTGCACCATTCACAAAATTGACATTCTCATCCTCACAGACCTGTTGTGCTGGCTCAAGTGTCTCAACATGTTCAGCAAATTGAACCGATTTCTTGCCCACAAGAAGTTTGTGAACTGAATCTATCTTAGCTTTAACCTCAGCAATTTCGTTTCCACACATGCCTCCTGCTAGCTTCTTTCTCTCAAAGTCCGCATTCTTGGTACTATTGCTAGAAGCCAAGTTTTCGATCAGAATCAAAGCATCGTCAGGATATCTGGTGTTGAAATTAGACAAAATACTAAACTGGAACCTAATGGTAAACAAAATCCCCGGCAACAGCGCCAAAATTTGATATGCTCAAATTAACCCTAGAGCTACTCTCTCAAATTAAGAGATCACTGTAGTAATTAGGGATCGAATCCACAGGGACTCAGTTACTCAATAGGTTATCAATTTTAGATTAAGCTAAACCAAAAAAATGAAATTAAAAAGACAAATCGCAAAATGTAAATAGGGTTGTAGACAAATCAGAGAAAACGTTAAATCCAGGGAATTCTCAGGAAATCAGGAATGATGAATGAATGACTAGTCAGGATAAATTAAGAACAGTTCTAGAACTCAAACACGAAATTCAAACCAATCAACTTTCGTTGCAGAGATTATCTATGTCTATAACAGTGAATCCCAAATTTCTTTGCAAATTCAACAATCAAAACATGCACTAAATCCAAGTTCGATATGTTCACAAAATCCCTAAATCAAATGTCTTTGCAGATAGGTATTTTGCTCATCAGAGTTTAATTCAGGGAATCAATAACACTTTTGTGTCTACCAATTATCCTATGATCATATTCCAGGTAGCTAAACTAGAATAAGCAATAAGAACAACCACAAATGAAGAACAATATGATAGACAATCCTTAACTAATCAATCCATTCAATCAAACCATCAAACCCTTATGAGAAACCCTAAATCTAACAGGTGAATTACTCAGACATAATCAAAATAAACACACAAGAGATAAAGAAAGATATCATCATTAAAAGTAAGGAGAAGAAGTAACAGGGGTTCAAAATCAGAACTACAGAAGAACAGGTTACAGAAAGATCTCCCCAAAGCTCTCCTCTCTAAAACCTCAAACAATCGCTCCCCCCTTCACTTCTAAGACATAAAAAACGATATATACACGGCTAAGGACGTGCTGGGCTTCGATCATAACGATTGTGGGCTTCTCGGTATCGATTTGGGCTTCGAACCTCAAGTTGCAGTCTGTTCTCACGATGAGTGTCGATCGACACTGGTAAGTGGCGTCGATCGACATCGGCTCCGATTCTGGACACTGTTGACTGCAAACCTTCTTAAGTCTTCAAATCTTCAATTAAGCTCCAAGATACACCGAATTCCATAGTTTTGCTCCAAGTAAGCTTCAAGCATTACCTAACCTGTAAACATACCAAAACACTAAAAAGACTCTAAAAACTAATCCTAAAACATAAGTAAAATAGGTAAAATACTGGATATATCAATGGCCTCTTTTATGAGCTTTATTTCAAAGTATGGGCTCAACCTGACCTATCTAACAAATTTTAGTTCTCATGCTTTAAATAGAAAACTATTTAACAAAAATAAACTTATTTAAAAAGTAAAAACCTCGGAAATGAATTTAAAGATTTTGAATTTCATTTTTTCAGTTTTTCTTTAGAATGATTTTTTCTTCAGTTAGAAAAATAAAATAAAATGAAGAAGTGATATTAGAAGTATTAGATCTGAGACTTATTATCTGGTATGCGGAATCCGATCCGAAATCCATTCTGATCCGCTCCAGAAAACAGGATATCCGGTAAGGCCGGATCCGGATCTAAATAATAAAATTTCAGATCCGGCTGGATACGGATAGTAAAAAAAACAAAACCGGATATCCAGAATATTAATATTATAATAATATTTTAATTATTTATATTATAAAATATATATTTTTTAATTTTTTTCTCAGATTATATATTATAATAATATTTTTAATTATTTATATAATATTAATATATTTTAAAAAAAATTACATTCAAATTTCTTATAATAATAAAAAAAAAAATTTTAATAAAAAAGCCGGATCCGGATATCCTGATTCAGATCCGGATATCAAAACTACGGATCCGGATCCGGATATCCCCAAAAACCCAGGATATTCGGATCCGGCCAAGGCCTAAGAAGTATTATGAAATTTTAATTTAAGAAATTAGTTTACCAAATTAAAAAAGGAGTTTAGTTTCACAAGACCTTTCTAAACTAGGGTTATCATCTAACTTCTTTTAGATTTAGTGTTATTTTTGTAACACCCGATATCTCGAAATATAAGGTGCATGTTGAAAGAGTTAAAATAATTGATTTGACTACCTATATTACCAAAGTGCACTTATTGTTTCAGTCAAAAATCATGTTAGAACTCTAGAGTTGAGTGTGCTTGAGCATGAGTAATTTCAGAATGGGTGACTTACTTGGAAGTAATTTTCAGTACCGTATAAGTGAGGACAAAATACATAGAATGATCATGTGGTAATTTGTAGGATCAAAAACAAGTTTTTAAAGCCTCCAGAAGTAGCCAATCGAATGTCGGATGAGGATGGAGCCCATGAGCCGAGAGTGGCCATGGGCCATGGACGGTGGCGGTCAAGACGTCACTTTGATAATTTTTTTTTTTGAATGTGTAATTGATTGATCCAAGTAAATATGTACAATAGGGTAGCTAACAGAAAGAAAAAACAGAGCTTAACAATGTAGCTCTGCAATTACAAGGCACAAAGAGTTGGAAACAAGAAATAAATGGTCCATCCGATTAGTTGTTTCCCACGGCCTGAGGCGAGACAAGAACCCATTGTTGGAAGAGATCTCGGAGATTCGGTCTGGTCATGTAATCGAGTGAGAAAATTCTATTTCGAATGAGCTTTTCAATATGCGTAACAAGATGATGAGCTTTGAGTATCCACTTTGATGGATCCTCCCATTCTTCTCCTTCTAAATTATATAGATTGTCGTTTGAAAACAGAGGTGGAGAAGGATGTCACATGCTTGTCAATGTTTCCTTCCAATTTGGATCTTGTCGGTTCCATAAGACAGATCCCGCAACGGCCGACGAAGTTGTGAAAGAGTAAGGACATGCGAAATATAGATGATCCTTTAATTCATCCGGCTTTCCACACAAGACACATGGTTGATGCTGGCCCCAAATACGCATTCGAGCTCCCATGGAGAGACGGTTGCGCACCACCAGCCATGTTATAAACTTGCAGCGAGGGATACTTTTTCCAAACCATACTGCTCTACTAAATACAACCGTTGGAGATTTATCTCTAAAATGCTCCCACGTTTTATGTGTTGAGAATTGTGCGCGAAATTCTTCAACTCCATGATGCCAAAGGAATTAAGCTGGGCCATTGGAAGGAACATGAGAAGGGTAAGCTCTTAGCTGCTCTAATAACAACACCAAATGTGGGGATCTACTCCTTCGAAGTCGTTAACCTCTCAGACCTGAGCTTCTTTAACTGATGCTTGGAGTGGTATCCCGAGAAGCCTCGGCACATTTGAGCCTATTATGTCCAGTAATCGATCTGCAGGTAGCTAGTGATCATACCAAAAGGAAACCAAAACGCTATCATTTACTAATGTCCGAATGAAAGGTTTGATCGCATCACGGAACTTCAGTAGCTTACGCAAAATCAAGGAGCCCGTTGTGGTGCAAGGGGTTGTATAGAAAAAACCATTCCTTATTGGGAGATTTAGTCTCATCTATGTAATTAGGGATTACTTAAGTCTAGTTTAGTAATATCTCAAGAATGTATTTCCGATATGTATATAAGGCAAAACCTTAACACGTTTAATACCAAGAAAGCTTTTATACTAATTAGGTTTTCTTGACATGGTATCAGAGGTATAACCTATTTTTTTTTAGGGTTCTTATCGATCTCTGCCTCCTCTCTATCAAACAAAAAGCTTGTTTGATCTCTGATTATCTTTCGATTTTGTTCTTCTCTTTGACCTAGGATTCAGGATCCTTCTGTCGTAATCCTTTTCTATCTTAACGATGTCGTCTGAATCAAGTAGCCATACCCAAGAAGGCTCGACTCCTCAATTAAAGGTGCGATCTGAGACAACTCGTCGAAGGATCGATCCTTATGATCTCTCTTCAGGTGATATTCCTGGCTCTATCATCTCCTAGCCAGAACTTCAAGGCTCTAACTACGATGAATGGGCTTTGAACATTCGACTTGCTTTGCGTGCAAGAAAGAAATTTGGTTTTGTAGATGGTACTATCGCCCGACCTGCTGAGAACTCGAAGGATCTTAAAGATTGGTGGGCAAACAATGCTATGGTGGTCTCCTGGATCAAACTCACAATTGCTCCCGACCTTAGCAGTTTGTTGTCTCACCACGAAATTGCTCATGATTTATGGACACATATACAGAAGCGGTTTTCCGTCAAGAATGGCCAACAAGTTCAACATATCAAAACGGAACTAGCTACCTACCAACAGAGAGGCTTAGCCGTATAAGTATACTACGGTAAGCTTACTAAACTGTGGACTTGTCTTGCGGATTTTCAGCATGCCAAAACTGCTGAAGAAATTGCCAAAGAAAAGGAAGAAGACAAGTTACATCAATTCTTAATGGGGTTAGATGACTCTGTTTTTGGTGCTGTTAAGTCATCTCTCTTATCAAGAGATCCTCTACCATCTCTTGATGAAGCGTATCAACTGGTGGTTCAAGATGAAGAATCGTAAAGTGGGGGTCGGATGTTCGTGGAACGCAACGATGGGTAAGTTTCGCCATTCAAGCTTTTTCTCGGCCACGTCAACAACCTGAACTCCGAGATCCAACGGCTGTGTCTACGCTTTGTGGGAGAATGGGAAATCTTGCCTCACATTGTTTCTGTAAAATTGGATATCCAACATGGTGGAAGGATCAACCACGTTCTAAACTTCCTAGTGCTCACGACACCTCGCTTGTGGTTAGGGGTGACAACCGTGGATCTTTGTTGCAACAAAAACGAGTGGAACCAGCACGGGTTAATCAAGTCACGACTTCAGTATCTCCGTTTGCAGCTCATTCCACCATAACGAGTGCTGATCGTGTTGGTTTTTCTGGGCTGAATGATAAAGATTGGGAGTTATTGGTTGCTATGCTTAAAGAACGACAAGCGACAAGTCATGAACGTCTTTCGGGTAAGTACTTTTTTAAATCATGGATTGTTGATACAAGTGCTTCGAACCATATGACTGGTAGCATTGATTTTCTCATGGATGTTTGTGATATGGCACCAATGCATATAAAGTTACCAGATGGTCGGTTCACTATCTCTACGAAACAAGGGAAAGTGGTTTTAGGATCTACACTCTAGTTGCTAAATGTGTGCTTTGTTGATGGATTACAATGTCATCTCATCTTTGTTCCTCAGTTAACAAGAGATCGCAGTTGTATCTTCCTGATTTCTGATAGACTTTGTGTTGTTCAGGACCGCATCACACAGATGCTGATTGGAGCAGGTGAACAAGTGAATCGTCTTTATTTCTTTCGGGGAGTAGCTGAGGTAGCTTTGACACAAACGGTGGAGACGCAAACAGAGGATTTGTGGCACCAGCGTCTTGGTCACCTTTCCTTGAAGGCGATGGAGATGATGAAACCATTGATTTCTACTAGTAGTGGTGTTTTTGATTTTAAGACTTGTGACGTTTGTATTCGGGCCAAGCAAACTTGAGATACTTTTCATCGGACTATTACTAAAACTTCTGCGATTTTTGAATTAGTTCACTGCGATTTATGGGGTCCTTACCGTACTACGTCGTTATGTGGTTCAAAGTATTTCCTTACGATTGCTGACGACTACTCAAGAGCTATTTGGATTTACTTACTTCCAAATAAAATGGAGACTGCATCTACTCTTCGTAATTTTATAGCTCTTGTTGAACGACAGTTTGCGGTTTTGGTTAAGACAATTAGGAGTGATAATGGCTCCGAATTTCTTTGTCTTACTGATTATTTTCGGGAAAAAGGGATTTTTCATGAAACGTCTTGTGTTGGCACACCACAACAAAATGAAAGGGTGGAGCAAAAACATAGACACATTCTTAATGTGGCTCGAGCTCTTCGTTTTCAGTCTAATCTTCCAATCGAGTTTTGGAGTTTTGCGTGCTCACGGCCGGATATTTGATAAATCGCACACCTACAACGATTATACATGGTAAAACACATTTTGAAGTGTTGTATAATCGTCCTCCTCCTGTGAATCATTTGAGAGTTTTTGGTTGTTTGTGTTACGTTCACAACCAACGTCACGGTGGTGATAAGTTTGAAACATGTAGTAATCGATCAGTGTTTATTGGCTATCCTTATGGAAAAAAGGGTTGGAAGGTGTATAATTTAGAGAGTGGTATAATCACAACATCTCGGGATGTCATTTTTTGTGAGCAGAAGTTTCCATATGCCGAAGCCTTGCTGGACACGTATGTTTCTCGTTTATCATCTACCATGGCCTATCCGCAGGATGATGATGGTGTTTCACCCTTGTCGAGTATCTTTGAGGAACCTATTATATCAATGGATTCGTTGGTCCATACGCCTATCCCTGTATCGGTTTCGATGGATCCTGTCTCCCATTTCGAAAACGATTTGTCACCAGTTCTACTTGAGCCTACACTAGATGAAAATATCACACCGTGCGTACCCGACATTGTAACTCCACCAGAGGCCGTGTTGCCATCTTATGTGTCGCCATCTTCAGCTTCTTCACTTTCAGCTCCTTCACCTTTAGCTCCTTCACCTTCAGCTTCTTCACCTTCAGTTTCGCCGGAATGTTCTTCTTCCTCGTCTTCGGGTTCTGCTGATGGTGCGATCGACCCGCCAACTAAACCAATGGGGAAGGGCTGCCGTGAGAAGTTTGCTTCTGTTAAGCTTCATGATTATGTAACACACACAACTTATGTGGGGTATGATAGTGATTTTGTGGATTCAACTTGGTATCCAATTGATGATTACGTTGATTGTTCCCGTTTTTCGGATCATCACCATGCATTCTTTGTCACATTCCTCTATCTTATGCTGAAGCCTTCACAGATGAAAATTGGCGTCAGGCTGTCCGCACCGAAATTGACGCTCTTGAAGAAAACGGGACATGGACAGTGGAGACATTGCCTCCTGGTAAGAAGGCACTAGGTTGTAAGTTGGTATTTACATTAAAATATCGGTATGATGGTATCCTTGAGAGGTATAAGGCACGTCTTGTGGTTCTTGGTAGTAATCAAACAGAAGGCCTCGACTATGAGGAAACATTTTCACCAGTTTGTAAGATGGTTACAATGCGATCTTTCTTGGAGGTCGCGGTTTCTCGGGATTGGGAAGTGCACCAAATGGACGTCCACAATGCGTTTTTACATGGTGACTTAACTGAAGAAGTGTTCATTAGGTTCTCACCGGGGTTTTGGACTGAGGATAAATTACAAGTGTGTCGCCTTCACAAGTCTCTCTATGGTCTACGACAGGCTCCTCGATGTTGGTTTGCAAAGTTATCCCAAGCGCTCAAGGAGTATGGTTTTCAACAGGATCTTTCGGATTACTCATTGTTTATAATGGTCCATGGTGATATTCGTCTTCATGTTCTCGTCTATGTTGATGATCTTATTATCACCGGGAGCACTCTTATGGTAATTGACGAGTTTAAACATTATTTGAGTTCTTGTTTCCACATGAAGGATCTTGGTCTGTTGAAATATTTTTTGGGGATTGAGGTTGCTCGTAGTCCGTTTAGAATGTACCTGTGTCAACGGAAATATACGTTGGACATAATCACAGAAATGAGATTACTAGGAGCTCGCCCAGCTTCTCATCCTATCGAGCAAAACCATAGTCTCGCGTTGGCCGTTGGTGATCATTTTCCTGAACCATCACACTATCGATGCTTGGTGGGACGGCTCATTTACCTCGTTGTCACGTGACCTTAACTTGCCTATGCTATTCATGTGTTATCGCAGTTCATGCAAGCACCACAAACAGAGCATTGGAATGCGGCGGTTCACGTGGTTCGATATTTGAAACAATGCCCTGGTCAAGGAATATTGTTAAGAGCTGATTCCGATTTGCGTTTGGTTGCGTGGTGTGATGCAGACTTGTCGGGGTACCCTTTGTCTCGGCGATCTCTTACGGGTTGGTTTATTCAGTTAGGTGGTTCTCCGATTTTGTGGAAGACACGCAAAGAACGTGTGGTGTCGCGTTCATAAACGAAGGCTGAATATAGAGCCATGGCTGATACTGTAAGTGAAATTCTCTGGATTCGTGAGCTGCTGATCTCGCTTGGTCGCAAGGAGTTTGATGGTTTTCTTCGCAAGTTGGGTATTTGTGACCTCCATACTCCAACTTTTGGGGGGTTATTGGGAGATTTAGTCTCATCTATGTAATTAGGGATTACTTAAGTCTAGTTTAGTAATATCCCAAGAATGTATTTCCGATATGTATATAAGGCAAAGCCTTAACACGTTTAATACCAAGAAAGCTTTTATACCAATTAGGTTTTCTTGACATTCCTCATTAAATTTTGTTTTGTCCAAACGATCCATAGCGATCCCGATAGCGTGAACAGTTTCCAGATTAGACGGAAAGCAAAAAACCATGAGACATCTTTCAGCCTCCTCAAGCCAAGATCTTCCTCTGATTTTGGCCGACAAAAATCCTCCCATGAAAGTTTGGCTCTTGTCGTAGTATTTGTATTACCTGACCATAAGAAAGCCCCACATAACCTTTATATTTCATCGAAGCATCTATGCGGTAACCGAAAAACAGAGCACTAAAAACCCGATATACTTTCTATCACTGAGGAGATTAGTTGGAGACGGCTAGCATATGATACATGCTTACTTTTCCATGATAATAGTCGTGTACGGATCTTATATATCAATGGAGCATAGTCGTGGGATGTCATTGACTTTTTTCGTGAATGGAAGCCCTAAATACCGAATAGGGAGATGGTCTACTTGGAGCCCACGCCCTAAAGCTTCTTGTATAAGTGCATGTTGATGCTGACCACCTACAAACAGAGCTGACTTTGTGGCATTTATGTGCAACCAAGAGATATGCGCAAACTCCTGGAAAACTGGAAGTGTTTCGCGGAGTGAGCCTGGGGATCCATCAGTAAAAACCAAAATGTCATTACCAAAAATTAAATGACTAACATTCAGTTGATCACAACGAGGGTGCATACCAATCCTCCCATTATGAGCTGCCTTATTCAGGAGACGGGACAGAGCATTCTTCACCATAACAAATATATAATGTGATAATGAGCAGCCTTGACGGATTCTCCTGTGACTCGCTAAGAAGCCCTCTAAATCACCATTAACCACGACCAAAAATAAGCTGTAGAGATAAAGACAATTAATGAATAGGTCTAGAACCAAGAGCTCAAAAAATCCCAACAATGAAAGGCCATTGCACGATATCAAATGCTTTTGAAATATCAAACTTTATAGCACTTCTTGACGCAATTGATTCCTTGTGATAATCCTTCACGAGTTCTGTTGAGTGCATCTATAGTCCAACAGTTCAAAAAGGTATTCAGGACAACCTCAATGAAATCAGTATCCTCATGCTAAAGAAAATCACGAAAATGACGAGCTGCTTTAGCTTTGATGTCATCTAGATTTGTTAAAATTGTTCCATCTGTCATAGTAAAACCCCGAATTGCATTTCTAGAAGCATTTGACTGTGCCATACGATGAAAATAAGATGTGTTTTGGTCGTCGCATCGTAACCACTGGACACAAGACTTTTGCTTAAAGAACCTCTTCTCTGCACTTGCAAAATTATTCCATGTGTCTAATGCTTTTGAAACAACCTCTAAATTTGCTGTAGTTGGATATGAATACAGCCATTTGTAGAGGGCAAAATCTGTTGTAAGCCTTTGCAACTCTTCTTGGTAAGTCACCAAATTTTGTACGGTTTAAAGCACGGAGATGAAACTTTAAGCTTTTCATTTTTTGATGAAACTTTAAGCTTTTCATTTTTTGATGAAACATGGAGAGGGCTGCTCTTACACGACGCATAGGTCTTTTATCCGACCAATCTTGGGCCACAGTTGGAAGAAACATAGAGTGAGAGGCCATGAAATTAAAGAATTTGAATGGCTTACGATGCTCTACATTCATAGATGACAAATGGATTACATAGCGAGAATGGTAACTTTGATAATTTTTTAATGATGTATATAAGATTAGCATTGTCCATGTGCAAGGATCACTAACATGAATCGAGAAATGGTATCAGAGGCAAACCCAAACAAGTGTAGAGTCAAGTGGACTCACACCATCGTGGGTAATGATTTTGATACCTAACGAGGACGTTGCGTTATATGAAAAGGGTGATTGTAATACCTTGATTTCTGGAAATATAGTAGTTCATGAAAAACGCTTAAGAGATTTGATTTGGTTACCGATGTCCCCAATGTGCTATCTTTTCGTTCAAACGTCTTGTCAGTATTCCAAAGTTAAGTATGTTTGAGCTGGAGCGATTTCAAAATAGGTGACCTACCAGAAATTGATTTCCGGTACCGTGTAAATGAGTACAAAACACGAAGAAATATCATGTGGTGATTTGTAGGATCGGCAAACAACTTTTTTAAGTCTCTGTAAATAGCACACCGACCATTAGAAAAGGGTGGAGTCCACGAGACGAGAGAAGACGTGGTGTCCACAAAAATTAGCGGTGGGAGTGTAACAATTTTGGTTTTCTTTATAATCAACAATTAAAAATGGAAGACAATCTGAATATTATTTATGAAAATGTATTTACAAAATATTAGTTAAAGTTTAGAAATGTATAATTATAGTGACACACCAATTATGATTATTTAATTTTGTGCTATGTGATCATATAATATTATGAATATTTAGTTTTGTGCGACATGTCTTTTGATCCAACTAAATTTATATTAAGAGTCAAAATGAACATAATCAAGATTCACTTTTGTGTCAAAAAAAAGAAAATATATATTGTTTTTCTTGTGGGGCACTAATGAAATCAATTAAAATATGTGAAACCAAATCTAAAAGTATCAAAGACAATAAAAGCTATTAAATAACACTTTAATCTAATGAAGATTCTCCTTTAATGACATCTTTAATGACCCCGAGATAAACTTCCTCCAAAACCCTATTTATATAAATGTGAGTATAGCACTTAAAAAAAAAAGAAAAAAAAGAAAAGAAAAGAATAGTCGAAGAAAAAATGGGGAGAAAGAAAATAGAACTGAAGAGAATAGAATCCCAAAAAGAGAGAAGAAGCAAATACTCAAAACGTAAAAAGGGGATTTTAAAAAAAGCAGAAGAATTAGCACTGTTGTGCGATGTTGATATTATTATGGTTCTCGTCTCTCCCACCGATAAGCCTACCATTTTCCATACTCGTTCTAGGTTAATCTCTATATACTATTTTTTTTTAATATATAAATTTTATACCTAGTCCCATACACCAATTCTTTATTAATCAATTTACAATAAGCCTACTCTTTTCCATACTCATTCTAGGTCTAATCTCTCTTTAATAATTTTCGTTTGTTTACAAAATTGTAAAATATTTGAACAGATTTTTTTTAAAAAAATCATGTATTTTGAACATAACATATATACTATCATGTTTCAACTTAGAATAAACAAATTAAAAAAACTATTGTTGTATTTAGAGGTGTTCTATTTTTTTTCTAATCTATATGTTTCAGATCTTGACCCATACATCAATTATTAATTAATCAACTTTTATTAAATTGGTTCACTTTGATCTTTTATTTTTTATTTGTTTTGAAACTATTTAGGAGTGACATGGTAACTAGTAGCAATTTATAAGAAATATAAAAAATGATGAATTAAAAAAAGGAATAGAGAGTGTAATTTTTTCCAACAACATGCACCATTAAGCTACATGTCCAATAGGAAATGTTATTATAAATAATTAGTTTGTTGGTTATTAATTCAAATTACCAATATTTGCTTAAAAATATGCTTATGAAATTGCAGATCTCTGAGTCAAATCTTGAAGAAGTTTTGCATGAGTTCATTACAAGAACGGGAAGAGAGGTTTGATCTTTTTGATTTTTATATTATTATGACATAAGTACATTGGCATGTTCTTTTTTTGTTCTTTTTGTTTTATAAAACGACTAATAAATATCTGCTATCTTTGATGTTGTATGTCCGCATTTAGGAGAGCCTACACAATAAAGGTTTGATATACGATTTTTCACTTGCCAATTTCTTATTTTTCACTTGCCAATTTCGTACGCACTTCATATTTTTCACTTGCCAATTTCTTTCTCACGATGAGTTATATGGTTTTGAAATTAAAGCAAAAGCAATTTAAGCCTATATGATGTACAATTATTTTTGTACTTTATTGGTTCTATATTCATATCTAAGTTTATGCATGTGATATTCGTTTCTTTAACAAAAATAAAAACTGAAAACAAAATTTGAATACCAGAAGATTAACCCAACTTAAGCTAGCTAGTAACGAACAACTAAGTTATATTCCTTTCGGTTTTGTTTAAAACCTTTATTTTTGTGTTCTCTACATATATAGACGTTGAAGAAGTTAGTGTACAAAAACAACACAGAAGTTCCCATTGAAATTAATCATCTCTCGTCTGAAAGGTATAATACTTTTTATACACAAACATAGACAAATAGATTATTCACTAGACTAGATCTAATTTTGTTACATTTATTGCAGAGATGAAGTGATCCAGGTACGAAAATATTTCTTGCATAAAATATTTGAAAGAATTGTCTTTTGCTTTAAATAAATATTTATTTGATACAATATTTTTAAAATTTTAGGATGATAAAAAGATCACCGAACTCAAAGAAGTCAATGAATTGCTTGATGAGAAGAAGTCAATTTTGAAGTAATGATAAAAAGAAAACCACTAATGAGATTCAATATAAATATTTTCTAATTATAATTAGTTATTTATAACCACTATTTGATTTTTTTTGGGCCAAAAGACCACTATTTGTTTACTAAACAAGTATTTATTAATCTGTAAGGGACTGGGAAAAACCGCAAGAAATTAATGATTTGGATCGCCTCAATATCATGGAAAACTATTTAGTTTCTTCTGTCATCCATATCAAAAATATCATAAAGGTAATTGCATGTTAACATATAATAAATAAGATTTATTCTAAAAGTCAAATGTGATTGGAATCTTACACAAAATTAATATCTTGTTTCAGATTAAAATTCAAGAAGAGCAGCAAAGTCTTAAATAATTTAAAAGTGGAAATTTCTTTTGTACCTACCCGATTGAATATCATAATAAATAATATAGAGTCTCATATTATGTTTCTTTTTTTTAACGACTCATATGTGATATGTTAATTACCTTTTTACCATTTATATAGTACAATACTATTTGTGGTTTTTTCGGACCATTATCTTCAGAAACAATAAATAAAAAACGAACGAAAAATTTACAAATAATATAATACCATACTTTTTATTTGACAGGGCGTTAATTACATATGATTTTTAAGTTTTAATTTTTAGTCTTGCTTAAAAAAAAACGAAATGTTCTATTATTTTATAAAAAAACGAAATATTCTATTATTTTGAAAATATAATGTTGTGAAAATAGCACACCGACCATTAGAAAATGGTGGAGTCTACAAGAAGAGAGAAGACGTAGTGCCCACAGAAGTTGGTGGTGAGAATGTAACAATTTTGGTTTTCTTTATAATATATCAACCATTGAAAATGGAAGAAAATCTGATTATTATTTATGAAAATATATTTACAAAATATTAGTTAAAGTTTAGAAATGAATAATTATAGTGTCACACCAATTATGACTATTTAATTTTGTGCTATATGATCATATAATATTATGAATATTTAGTTTTGTGCGACATGCCTTTTCATCCAACTAAATTTAGATTAAAAGTCAAAATGAACATAATCAAGATTCACTTTTGTGTCAAAAAAAAATTAAAAAATCATAATTTTTCTTTTGGGGTACTAATGAAATCAATTAAAATATGTGAAACCAAATCTAAAGGTATCAAAGACAATAATAGCTATTAAATAACACTTTAATGTAATGAAGATTCTCCTTTAATCACATCTTTAATGACCCCGAGATAAACTTCCTCCAAAACCCTATTTATATAAATGTGAGGATAGCAATTAAAAAAAAAAAGTTGAAGAAAAAATGGGGAGAAAGAAAATAGAACTGAAGAGAATAAAATCTCACAAGAGTGAAGAAGCAAATACCCAAAACGTAAAAAAGGGATTTTAAAGAAAGCAGAAGAATTAGCACTGTTGTGCGATGTTGATATTGTTATGGTTCTCGTCTCTCCCACCGATAAGCCTACCATTTTCCATACTCGGTCTAGGTTAATCTCTATGTACTTCTTTTTTTTAATCTATAAATTTTGTACCTAGTTCCATACATCAATTATTTATTAATCAATTTACAATAAGTCTACCCTTTTCCATACTCATTCTAGGTCTAATCTTTTTTGTTTTTGAAATTTTAAATTGATTTATCAACAAAAAAAGTATTTTTGGTACAAATATGTAGAGTTTTGATCTAGATCAAGTGCATTTACAACTGTAAAAAGAAAAAGTTAAAACCTTACAAATTAGAATAGCTAAGCAAAGGGGAAACGAAATACAAGGAAATATTGAAATTTTCACATGTATCGGAGAAGTGCTGACCAACGTAGTGATATAGTAGAGTCCATACCATATATCGTTTGAGAGCGTAAACTCTTTAGACGATCAGTGACATCTTTTTGTATCTGAGTTTGAAGCAGTCGAGATGACATGTAAGAGGAGTTGTGAATTCTGCGATTCCGTTCCCTCCATATAGTGTAAATGGTTGTCTGAAAAATCATACGAAGAATGATAGCATCCTTTGTTGGAGAGGTCTTGCGTGTGATTGATGTCAAAGTGGAAGTCCAATCTGGGCTAGTTTGGCATCGCAGAAGAGGTTGACATAAGACGGAACGGATGGAGTATGAGTATGGGCAAGCAAAAAATAAATGATCTCTACTTTCGTTTCTCTCACCACACAAAGGACAAGATTGGGACTGACCCCAATCTCTCATACGCTGCCTTGTAGAGAGTCGATCACGAATGGAAAGCCATGCAATGAAAGAGTATCGTGGGACCGCTTCCTGAAACCAAACAACCCTAGACCACACGACCTTTGGTGATTGTACTCGAATCAGTTCCCACGTACACTTAGGGGAGAATGTGTTTTTGAATTCGGTACCAATTGTTTTCCACTTAAAGACATCGGACCCTAAGGTTGGGGATGGTCCATTTAGTGCAGCTAAAGTCTCTGAGATTGTGTGAGACCCTCGTCCCCTTCTTTGCCTTATTAGCCATCCTTGGTCGTCATTATAAACCAAAGCATCTGTCGCACAGCTTGGGACGCCACTGTGGACCGTTTTCACCAACTACATCAAGTAACCTTCCCTTTCCTGTCCAGTTGTCCCACCAAAAATGAGTAGATTCTCCATTATTGACCTTACTACGCAGGAGAGAAGCAGCTAAAGGTCGAAGCTTCAAGAGCTTTCTCCAAATCCAAGAACCAACTGTTCCCTCACGGACACTCCAAAAAGAGGCAAATTTAAGGTTGTAACGCCTTGACCAAGCCACCCTACCCGAAAAAGCGCCAAATATTAGGCTCAAAGCAAACACACTAGACGTATCCCGAAGCCTCCGAATGCCTATCCCACCCTCTAATTTCGGCTTACAAACATCCTCCCAAGAAACTTTTGTTTTCGTGTTATCCATTGGTGACCCCGACCAAAGGAAAGCATTGCACATGCGCCCAATCACGTCAAAACAGCCTTTAGTTAACCTAAAAACTGAGGACAAAAAGTTTGTTATAATTGTGATTACCGATTAGATAAGCTGAAGTCGACCCGCAAAAGATAGCCTTTTCGATGACCATAAGATGAGTTTAGAACGGATCCTGTCCACCAGTGGTTCAAAATTCTGTCTAGTCATAGTCTTAGTAGTAAGAGGCATGCCAAGGTACCTTATAGGGAGAGTATCAATCGGAATGCCTATAGTGTCAGTAACATGCATTATCGCAGCTCTGTTTCGTCCAGCAACAAAAATAGAAGACTTTGACTTGTTTACCAATAGTCCCAAGCACTTTCCAAACTCAAGGAGAACTAACATGACTCCAAGGAGGGAATTTTGATGACCATCAGTGAAAAAAAGTATGTCATCAGCGAAACTCAAATGGGTGAGCTTCATGTCTTTACAACGCGGATGGTAACCAAACACCCCCTGAGTGGCAGCTTTATTGAGGAGACAAGAGAGAACATTGTTTACAATAATATATAGATATGGTGACAATGCACAGCCCTGACGCATACCCCTTGAGCTCGTGAAAAAACCCTCTAGCTCACCATTAATCGCAACCGAAAAAGCCGCTGTCGAAAGACATGTATAAATCCATAAGACGAACCGTTAAGGAATTCCAAGCGCTTGAAGAACTGAAATAATGAATTGCCATTCGATTGAATCAAAAGCCTTTGAGATGTCGAGTTTGATGACACAACGGTCTGAACCAGTTGATTTGTGGTAGTCTTTTACTAGTTCTGAGGCCAGCAATACGTTTTCCAGAAGAAGTCGGTCCTTAATAAAAGTGGTTTGGTTTGGCTCAATTAAATCTGGAAGTATAGATTTCAAGCAATGGGCCTGTAATCATTGATGTGACCCGGACCAGTTTTCTTAGGAATCATTGAGAGAATGGTTGAGTTGACACCTCTTGGCATGAAACCAAATTGGAAAAAAGATTGTATTGGAACAATAAAATCTTTCCCTATTATAGACCAAGCCGATTTATAAAATTCAACAGGGTATCCATCAGGTCCGGGTGCTGTGTTTGCTGGCATTGAAAACAGTACCGATTTAATTTCCTCTGGCGGATTTCTGAGATTAGCACAGTTCCAGCTTCACTACTATAACGAACAGGCAACAGGTCCAAGAGAAAAGGCTCACTAACCTCTTGGATATATTCTGGCCTCGCTTGCAGAAAGTCTTTGAAGTGAGTTGAGGCCTCTTGCTTAATATCCATAAGCGATGTAAGAACACTCCCATTAATAGTTGTAAGTCTTCTGATGGCGTTTCGGGAGGAACGTGCCTGGGCAGAATGGTGAAAGAACAAAGTGTTATGATCACCACACCTTAGCCAATCCAACCGCGATTCTTGGTAGTAAAAGTTTTCCTCAACCAATGCTAGATGGTTCCAAGTACTTGAGGTGACTTCTACAGCACCAAAGTTTTCTGAAGTTGGAGCAGAGAGTGCTCTGTTTTGGGCATCACAAAGGGAAGCAAACACCTCTCTTGTTTTCTGGGGTATGTCACCATATTTGTCCTTGTTTAAAGCTCTCAAGCTAAACTTCAGTTTCTTGAGCTTCTTGTGGAATAAGAAAAGAGCAGATCTTGACCAGTACAGGGGTTCAGAATCATCCTAGACACGCCTTACTGTTATAGCAAATTTTGAATGGAAGACGTGTGTTAGGAGTAGTTTATGTTAGACGAACAAAGCATCTGCAATGGTCAGAAACACCACACATCTCAAATGAGGCTGAAGAGTTTGGGAAAACCTGTCCCCAAGAGCTATGTACAAGAGCTCTATCAAGCTTCGTCCCAATAGGGTTGCTGATTTGGTTATTCCACCAGGTGAACTGTGGGCCAACATAAGCCAAATCAGCAAGCTCGCAGTTGGCGATAAGCGACTGAAAATCTCTCATTCCGGTTTGAGATGGTTGAAATGAATTCCTTGAGTTTTCTGAAGAAGCTAAAGTTTCATTGAAGTCTCCCATAATAATCCAAGGGACGTGTCCTTGAACAAAATGGTTGTTGTTGAGCTTAATCTCCTCCCACAACAACTGCCGATCAGCCTGAAAATTTGAGGCATAGACACAAGATACCATAAACTGATCTCCTGAGTCCAACAATACCAAGCAAGTGATTATTTGTGAACTTTTATAAAGGATGCGGACCGTCAACCCCGCAATCCAACAAACCCAAATCCGTCCAAGGCGGTGATAGTCGTAATTAGTTACCACATTCCAACCGGGGAAAGTATTATCAAAAAATTTCTGAAAATTTTCTTCTTGTACATGAGTCTCAAGAAGACATCCAAAGATAGGCTTAGAAGAGCAACACCATTGTCTTACCACATTTTGTTTGCGCATTTTGTTGTAACCTCTTATGTTCCACGCAAATATAGTCGACATAATCATCAGTGCCTCCCAAGGGAAGCTTTCTTTTTGTTTTGGTTTGTGGCCCTTTGGTTGTGATCTTTTAAGTTGGCTCGATTGGACGAGCGAGTACGCGATTTGTTGCGTTGAGCCCTTGACCTAGGCAGCTTTGGGTCAGATTCATCGCGAGAGCTTGAGTCCTCCTGAGGTTCAACTACCATTTCCTCCAAAGAGTCATCCTTTAGATGCAACCTGTCGTGGTCAACCTGAGGAATGAGCCGGCTATGTCTTGTGAATCAGGGATTAAATCACCCTCTTCATGAACATCACCAAGAATGTGGAACCGTGAAGGAGGAGAGCCTTCAATAGATTTTCCGGCCTTAACAGGGGAGAGTTTGCCTTTCTTCTTCACCACAGACCAACCTGCGTTCAATTCAACCTGTGGCACCGCTTCAGACGTTGTACTATCCAAAACCTCAGATTGAACCAAGCGATCTGTGTATTGAGAGCTCGTCAGTTCTGCAGCGCTTGAGGAGCTTGGTTTCTTGAGCAGAACAACATCCCCTTTCTTCATACGGATACAATCTTTGTCACAATGACCCCATTCAAGACAGGTGGAGCACCTTGATGGGAGCCATATGTCTAATCTCTCTTTAATAATTTTCGTTTGTTTACAAAATAGTAAAATATTTGAACATATTTTCTAAAAAAATATCATGTATTTTGAACATAACATATATACTATCATGTTTCAACTTAGAATAAATAAATTAAAAAACCTATTGTTGTATTTAGAGGTGTTCTATAACTTTCATTTTAATCTATATGTTTCGGATCTTGACCCATACATCAACTATTAATTATTCAACTTTTATTAAATTGGTTCACATTTATCTTTTATTTTTCATTTGTATTGAAACTATTTAGGAGTGACATGGTAACTAGTAGCAATTTATAAGAAATATAAAAAATGATGAATTAAAAAAAGGAATCGAGAGTGTAATTTTTTCCAACAATATGTGATATGCTCAAATTATCCCTAGAGCTACTCTCTCAAATTAAGAGATCAGTGCAGTACTTAGGGGTCGAATCCACAGAGACTGATGTTCACACAATAGATTAGAAGTTTGGATCTTAGCTAAATAGTAAATAACGAAATGGAAAACAAGCTAACAAAAGTAAAAGTAATGAATTCAATATGGAAAAGGCTAGACTTAGGAAAATTCTTCAGAAATTCAGAATTGTTAAGCAGATAGACAATGCAGGGTTGGTTAAGAACCGTTCTTGAACTCAAAACACAAAATTCAAATCAATCAACTTTCGTTGCAGAGATTATCTATGTCTATAACAGTGAATCCCAAATTTCTTTGCGAATTCAACAATCAAAACATGCATTAAATTCAAGTTTGATATGTTCACAAAATCCCTAAATTAAATGTCTTTGCAGATAGGTATTTTGCTCATCAGGGTTTAATTCAGGGAATCAATAACACTTTCATGTCTATCAATTATCCTATGATCTAAATTCTAGGTGATCAGTCTAGAACTAGCATTAATCTCAACCTAGATGAAGAACCATGTGATGATCCTAACAGAACAATCCAATTCAACAATTCATCCTAACCTTAGAAAATCCCTAAATCTAACAGGTGGATTACTCAGACATCATCAGTGCAAAACAAATCATAATCTGAATAAATTGCATTAAAATAGGAGTAGAAATAAAAGGAGTTCGAAATCTTCTCTCTACAATGAGTTCTGATCTGTCTCTCCCCACAAGCTCTCAAAATCCAATGCCAAAAGTAAAAGATATGTTTTTCAACTCTAAAAACAACTAATTATACTCTAAAATATGTCAGAGACTTGTCTAGCAATTAGGGAAAACTTTTGGGCCACTTTACAATTCTTCAAAAGTTCTTTAAAACTCGTGTGCAACATGTAATCGCGACGAGTGTCAATCGACACTAAGGCACAGTGTCGATCGACACCAACACCCATTGTGGTCTCCAAGTTGCTCTTCTCAGCAATAGAATGCTAAATGCCTCCAATAATCCCAATATGCATCCAATGAGTCCAAACCGTACCTGAACCTACAATGACTCGATAAAGACTCAAACACACCAAAAAGACTCTAAAATAAGACTTATATCATGGTTAAAAACCGTAAAAACCATGATATATCAACTCCCCAGACTTAGCCTTTGCTTGCCCTCAAGACTTAGCCTTGGCAGTTGATTAAGAAGAGGGTGCATCTTCCAAATGGATAATGTGTCCGTCTGGTATTTCCGCATTCGTCCAGTAATGTTTCACCCTTTGTCCATTCACAGTAAACTCCTTGCCGTCAGAATTCATTAGGATTACAGCACCATATGGTCTAACCTCCTTGATGGTGAAAGGACCTGACCAACGAGAACGCAAATTTCCAGGAAATAAAGTTAAACGAGAGTTGTACAGAAGTACCTGGTCATTTGGTTCGAATTTCTTGGAGATGATTTTCTTATCATGATATGCCTTTGTTCTCTCCTTGTACAGCTTAGAGCTCTCATAAGCATGGAATCTGATCTCATCCAACTCGTTTAGCTGAACCATTCTCCTTTCTGCACCAGATCTGATGTCGAAATTCATCATCTTAACAGCCTAGGCTGCTTTGTGCTCTAATTCCACTGGAAGGTGACAGGCTTTCCCATAGAGGAGATGAAACGGTGTGGTGCCCAATGGAGTCTTGAAAGCTGTCCTGTAGGCCCAAAGTGCATCATCCAACTTGGCGGACCAATCCTTCCTGGTCTTGTTCACTGTCTTTTCCAGAATCTCCTTGATCTACCTGTTGGACACTTCCACTTGTCCACTTGTCTTAGGATGATAAGGGGTGGCAACGCGATGATGTACCCCGGGCTTCTTCAGCAGCTTTTTAAAGACCCTTTTGATGAAGTGTGAACCACCATCACTGATCACAATTCGAGGAACTCCAAAGCGAGGAAAGATAATGGACTTAAACAGCTTAAGAACCACCGCAGAATCATTCTTAGGACTAGCAATCGCTTCCACCCACTTTGATACATAATCAACAGCCACTAGAATGTACTTGTTCCCGAAAGATGAGGGAAAATGACCCATGAAGTCAATGCCCCAGCAATCAAAGACTTCACCCTCGAGGATGAAGTTTTGTGGCGTCTCATGTAGTTTGCTGATCTTTCCTCTGCATTGACAGACATCACATGTGGAGATGAATGCATGAGCATCCTTGAACATTGTAGGCCACCAAAACTCTGCTTGAAGAACTTTGGATATTGTCTTGAAGGTAGCGAAGTGTCCTGCATATTCAGACCCGTGACAGTGAAACAGCACATCTGAGACTTCAAATTCCGCAATGCATCTTCTGTAAATCCCGTCAGAACAGTGCTTATACAGGTAAGGCTCATCCCAGTAGAATCGCTTAAGCTCGCGCAAGAACTTCTTCTTAGCATACCCTTTGAAGTTATCTGGCTCGTTATCCGCAGCAAGGTAGTTGGCAATATCAGCGTACCATGGACAATTCTGAATAGCAACAGAAGTTGTGTACCCTTCACGAACAATCTCCGGAGCTTCTCCCGATGGGTGTCGATCGACACTGGAAGTGGTGTCGATTGACACCAAGGCCATGTGTCGATTGCTTTTGTCGAGTGTACCATCGCTTGATCGACAATCGTCCGTCTCGACGTATGTGGTGTCAAGCGATACACTGACCGATCCGTAAGTATTATGCAGATTTTATCGCAAGAAAGCCTGTAGCTCTTGCTGAAATCCAGTTTCTACCAAGTTGATGGTTTCCTCAGGTAGAGAATCATGAATAGGAACACCATCATCAATCCGAATCCTTGAGAGATGATCATCAACATCATTCTCAACCCCTTTCTTGTCTCTGACTTCGATGTCAAATTCCTGGAGTAGAAGAATCCATCTCAACAATCTCGGCTTAGCATCCTTTTTCTGCATCAAGTATTTGAGAGCAGAGTGATCTGTATGGACAATCACCTTAGATCATACCAGGTAGGTACGAAACTTCTCGAAAGCAAACACGACAACCAACAACTCTTTTTCTGTTGTTGCATAATTCCTCTGTGCGTCATCGAGTGTTCTGCTTGCATAGTAGATTGCATGAAGTTTCTTATCTTTCTTCTGTCCAAGAACAGCTCCAACTGCGAAATCGCTAGCATCACACAATACCTCAAAAGGTAGACTTCAATCTGGAGGTTGGACAATGGGAGCACTCACTAATGCTTGCTTGATCTGTTCGAATGCTGAAAGACAATCAGCATCGAACTCAAATTGAACATCCTTACAGAGCAAAGCAGTTAGTAGCCTGGCGATCTTGCTGAAATCCTTGATGTACCTTCTGTAAAAACCTGCATGTCCCAGAAAACTCCTCACTGATTTCACAGAGCTTGGAGGTGGTAAACTCGTCATTACCTTAATCTTAGCATGGTCAACCTCTATCCCAGCTTCTTAAACCCGGTGCCCAAGCATAATAAAATAAAGTGACACTTCTCCCAATTCAGAACCAAATGCTTCTCTTCGCACCTAGCAAGCACTTTGCACAAGTTGTCCAAGCAGTCCTAAAATGAAGACCCATAGACTGAAAAGTCATCCATAAAGAGCTCCATGTAGTCTTCGATCATGTCAGTGAAGATCGACATCATACATCTTCGATCATGTCAGTGAAGATCGACATCATACACCGCTGAAAGGTTGCAGGAGCATTACAAAGTCCAAATGGCATTCTGCGATATGCAAAAGTACCATAGGGACAAGTAAAAGTAGTCTTCTCCTGGTCATCGGGATGGATTAGAATCTGAAAGAACCCTGAGTATCCATCAAAAAAGCAGTAGTACGAGTGACTTGCTAACCTTTCCAACATCTGATTAATGAAGGGCAGAGGAAAATGGTCTTTCCTGGTTGCAGCATTCAGCTTCTTGTAGTCAATACACATTCTGTGCCATGTGACTGTTCTTATAGGGATCAGCTCATCCTTGTCATTTTTAACCACTGTAACCCCTCCTTTCTTAGGAACCACATGTACTGGACTGACCAAATTGCTGTCTGAAATATGATAGATGATACCAGCTTCCAGCAATTTCATGATCTCTTTCTTAACAACGTCTTTCAGATTCGGATTCAGCCTCCTCTGATGCTCAACTGATGATTTTGTCTCATCCTCAAGGTAGATCCGATGCATGCACAAATCTGGAGAGATACCTGCAATGTCATCAAGAGAATAGCCAAGAGCCTTGCGAAACTTGCGCAGCTTACTTGGCAGTAAAGTGAGCTCTGCGTTGTTTAAAGAAGCATTCACAATAACAGGGTAAGAAGAGTTTCCACCAAGACATGCGTACCTTAGCCCTGTAGGGAGTTGCTTGAGATCAACCTTATGAGCTTTCTCTGCACTCCAATCACTAACGGGAGCAACCTTTTCAGAAGTCGCAATAGACTCCTCTGTACCAACCAACTGCAGCATCTGTTCACTCGCATCCATTAGCCTGACATACCAGCAGCATTGTCGTCTAGATGCTCTGTTTCCTCTTTAGGAGTGATCAAAGCCCTTTCCAGAGGGTCCTCAGGATGCATTCCGTGGAAAATTTCCTGAGCAAGATTAGAAAGTGTATCCACATAGAAGGTCTGGCCATCAATGGTAGGTCTCTTGACCAGCTTATCCATATCAAAGTTCATCACCAAGTCTCCCACATTTAGACCAATCCGTTCTTTTCTTACATCAATGATGGCACCAGCTGTAGCTAAGAAAGGTCTTCCCAAAATCAGAAGATCCTTAGGTTCTTCCTCATATTGCAGAACCACGAAGTTAGTGGGAATGAGACAATCTCCTATTGTTATCGGAACATCCTCCAGTATACCATCCGGAATGTGAACAGATCTATCAGCTAGTATAAGCGTGATCCGGGTTGATTAGAAATCGGTCATCCCAAGGTTGACTGCAACTGATCGAAGCATCAAATTGACACTAGAACCCAAATCACACAAAGAACGTGCAAACCTGTCGGAGAAGATGTTGCAGCCCAAAACAAAGCTTCTAGGGTCTGATAGTTTTTCCGGAATCTTGTTCTCGATAACAGCGCTGACATGTGCAGAGATCATCATCACACTTTGCTCAACCTTCAGATCCCTGGTCACCATCCGCTTCACATACCGTCTGATTACAGGAGAAGTCTTCACCGCATCAATCAAAGGAATCTCAACAATGAGCTTATCCATCATGGCCTTGCATCTAGCATCTTCCAACTCCTGCTTAGACTTCCTAAGGTTCCTAGGATAAGGAACCTTAGGCTTGTATACCCGTTTTGCGACTTGAGGAGGAATGTCGATCGATTTTTGAAGTGATCGCTCAGAGTGTCGACCGACACCAGTATGGTGTCGATCGACACTGGTAGTTGGTGTCGACACCTCAGTGTCGATCTTGGTCGATTCTGGTCCGTCAGACGTAGAAATCTCTGTAGCTTCTGGAAGGTATTGATCGACACCCTGGTGGTGTCGGTCGACACTGAGACCATGTGTCGGGTCCTTGGTGTCGACTGTGGTTGATTTCTCTCCATCATACGTCAATTTCTCAGGAAGTTTGACCGGTGTCGATCGACACATAGGAGTGGTATCGACCGACACTGGTCGTTGTTCACCAGATTCATCATCATCTACATCTACCAACTCTTGGAGTTCTTCTGTTGTGAGAGACTTCAACACTGGCTGTAGGGTCTTTTTACTTCTCAATGAGATGGCATTATAGGGATGCTTAGGATTTGCATTAGTCCTTCCAGGAAGGAATCCTTCTTGTCGTTTCACAGACCCAGCAGTCTGGGTAACTTGAGTATCCAGCTTCTTGACATGGGTGCTTAAAGTTTCAAACTTCCCATTCAAGTCAGTGTATAAAGCATCAATCTTTCCATTGAAGTCCACTATAATCTTCTGTTGACCCTCCAGAATCTGCTCTAACATGGATTTAACATTGCTCTCTGGAGTTTGCAGAGGAGGTTTTTGGTATGAGGAATTGCCATAGCTTCTAGTGAAGCTGTTGTTCGGATAAGTCTTCTGATAGTCTGGCCTTGGAGCATAAGCTGAAGAGTTCTGATTACCTGCAAAGTTAGACCGCTGACCGCTTCCACTGTAGCCTTTATTCCCTTGATAGTTACCGTACCTCTGACCCTGAAACCCAGCCTGATTGACAAACTGCACTTGTTCTTCAGATCTTCCATCTAGCTCAAAGGTCTCAACCTCGGCAGCAAAGTGAACAGACTTCTTACCCACAAGGAGGTTGTGAACTGAATCTAACTTGGCCTTGACCTCAGCAATCTGACCACCTTCAGAGTTTCCTGCTAGCTTCTTCCTCTCAAAATCAGCATTTTTCGTGCTGTTGCTCGAAACTAAGTTCTCGATCAAAGTGACTGCATCCTCAAGATATCTGGTGTTGAAGTTGCCATTACTCGCAGCATCTAGAGCCATCTGATACCTCCAATCCACGCCTCTGAAGAAGATACCCAACAGCTGAACCTCACTAAACCCATGATGCGAACAATCTCGCTGATAAGCTCTGAATCGCACCCAAGCAGCCTTGAATGCTTCAGCAGGTTGTTGAGAAAAAGTAGAGATCATTGTTCTCGCATCCTCTGACCGTGCATCATCATAGAAGTTGTTCAAAAATGCATTCTTGGTCTCCCACCAAGTTGTCAGAGATCCTGGCTTCAATTGCTTGAGCCAGTAAGCTGCTTCCCCACCAAGAGAGTAAGGGAAGAGTTTGCAGAAGAGGAAATCAGTAGGGACCCCATTAGCCTTAATGCTTGTAACAAGATCCTCAAACCTCTCAATATGATCCATGGGTTGCTCATGAGGAAGACAATGGAAAGGATGCTGTCCCACAAGAGTGAAGTATGCGGGTTTCAGCTCGAAATCGTTCCTATGAAAGGGTGGGAGAATGATCGCAGATCGATTCGCATAGAACTAATCTGGCCTGTTGTAGTCCCCTAGTGTCCTACCATGAGCAGCAGCAGCAACAGCCTGCACATCCTGTTGGCAGGTGGGTGTTGAGCTTCAATGGTAGGTGGGTGTTGAGCGACACCCTGTTGGTGTCGATCGACACCAATGACGGGTTTGGGCATCACATTGTCCTCAGCATCAAGTTTCTGGCCCTGCTTGTTACGCACGTGGCCCTCTTGATCACGTAGTACCGCAACTTCATCTCTTACCAACACAACGAAGTTATCCATAGTAGCTAGCTTCTTTGTCTTCCTATTCGTTCGTTCGATTATTGCTATGTCCTGATTGGAAGGGTTAGCAAGCTGAAGATCCTTATTGCTCCTGGTTTTGCGATTAGGCATAAACCTGAAACACAAAGAGAAAAGAAAAACAAGAAAAACGTACGTAAATAAGTAACAAAAGAGTTTAGACTAAAATCTAACTGAAATCTAATGGTGAAACAAGAGTCCCCGGCAACAGCGCCAAAATTTGATATGCTCAAATTATCCCTAGAGCTACTCTCTAAAATTAAGAGATCAGTGCAGTACTTAGGAGTCGAATCCATAGAGACTGATGTTCACACAATTGATTAGAAGTTTGGATCTTAGCTAAATAGTAAATAACGAAATGGAAAACAAGCTAACAAAAGTAAAAGTTATGAATTCAATATGGAAAAGGCTAGACTTAGAGAAATTCTTCAGAAATTCAGAATTGTTAAGCAGATAGACAATGCAGGATTGGTTAAGAACCGTTCTTGAACTTAAAACACAAAATTCAAATCAATCAACTTTCGTTGCAGATATTATTTATGTCTATAATAGTAAATCCCAAATTTCTTTGCGAATTCAACAATCAAAACATGCATTAAATTCAAGTTTGATATGTTCACAAAATCTCTAAATCAAATGTCTTTGCAGATAGGTATTTTGCTCATCAGAGTTTAATTCAGGGAATCAATAACACTTTCATGTCTATCAATTATCCTATGATCTAAATTCCAGGTGATCAGTCTAGAACTAACATTAATCTCAACCTAGATGAAGAACCATGTGATGACCCTAACAGAACAATCCAATTCAACAATTCATCCTAACCTTAGAAAAACCCTAAATCTAACAGGTGGATTACTCAAACAGCATCAGTGCAAAACAAATCATAATCTGAATAAATTGCATTAACATAGGAGTAGAAATAAAGAGAGTTCGAAATCTTCTCTCTACAATGAGTTCTGATCTGTCTCTCTCCACAAGCTCTCAAAATCCAATGCCAAAAGTAAAAGATATGTTTTTCAACTCTAAAAACAACTAATTATACTCTAAAATACGTTAGGGACTTGTCTTGCAATTAGGAAAAACTTCTGGGCCACTTTGCAATTCTTTCAAAACTTCTTTAAAACTCGTGTGCAACATGTAATCGCGACGAGTGTCGATCGACACTAAGGCGCAGTGTCGATCGACACCAACACCCATTGTGGTGTCCGAGTTGCTCTTCTCAGCAAGAGAATGCTAAATGCCTCCAATAATCCCAATATGCATCCAATGAGTCCAAACCGTACATGAACCTACAATGACTCGATAAAGACTCAAAAACACCAAAAAGACTCTAAAATAAGAATTATATCATGGTTAAAAACCGGAAAAACCATGATATATCAACATGCACCATTAAGCTACATATCCAATAGGAAATGTTATTATAAATAATTAATTTGTTGGTTATTAATTCAAATTACCAATATTTGCTTAAAAATATGCTTATGAAATTGCAGATCTCTGAGTCAAATCTTGAAGAAGTTTTGCATGAGCTCATTACAAGAACAGGAAGAGAGGTTTGATATTTTTGATTTTTATATTAGTATGACACAAGTACATTGACATGTTCTTTTTTTGTTCCTTTTGTTTTATAAAACGACTAATAAATATCTGCTATCTTTGATGTTGTATGTCCGCATTTAGGAGAGCCTAGACAATAAAGGTTTGATATACGATTTTTCACGTGCCAATTTCTTATTTTTCACTTGCCAATTTCGTACGCACTTCATATTTTTCACTTGCCAATTTCTTTCTCACGATGAGTTATATGGTTTTGAAATTAAAGCAAAAGCAATTTAAGCCTATATGATGTAAACTTATTTTTGTACTTTATTTTTTCTATATTCATATCTAAGTTTATGCATGTGATATTCGTTTCTTTAATAAAAACAAAAACTGGAAACAAAATTTGAATACCAGATAGTAATGAACAACTAAGTTATTTTCATTTTTGTTTTGAAATTAATCATCTCTCGCCTGAAAGGTTTAATACTTTTTATACACAAACATAGACAAATAGATTATTCACTAGACTAGATCTAATTTCGTTACATGTATTGCAGAGATGCAATGATCCAGGTACGACAATATTTCTTGCATAAAATATTTGAAAGAATTGTCTTTTGCTTTTTTGCTTTAAATAAATATTTATTTGATACCATATTTTTAAAATTTTAGGATTAAGAAAAGATCACCAAACTCAGATAAGCAAAGAATTGCTTGATGAGAAGAAGTCAATTTTGAAGTAATGATAAAAAGAAAACCACTAATGAGATTCAATATAAATAATTCTAATTATAATTAGTTATTTATAACCACTATTTGATTTTTTTTTGGGCCAAAAGACCACTATTTGTTATCTAAACAAGTATTTATTAATCTGTAAGGGACTAGGGAAAACCTCAAGAAATTGATGATTGGGATCGTCTCAATATCATGGAAAGCTATTTAGTTTATTCTCTCATCTATATCAAAAATATCATAAAGGTAATTGCATGTTAACATATAATAAATAAGATTTATTCTAAAAGTCAAATGTGATTGGAATCTTACACAAAATTGATATCTTGTTTCAGATTAAAATTCAAGAAGAGAAGCAAAGTCTTAAATAATTTAAAAGTGGAAAATTTATTTGTACCTACCCGATTGAATATCATAATAAATGATATAGAATGTCATATTATGTTTCTTTTTTTTTAACTACTCATATGGGATATGTTAATTACCTTTTTACCATTTATATAGTACAATACTATTTGTTGTTTTTTCGGACCATTACCTTCAGAAATAAGAAATAAAAAACGAACAAAAAAAATTACAAATAATATAATACCATTCTTTTTAGTCTTGTTTAAAAAAAAGGAAATGTTCTATTATTTTATAAAAAAAATTGTTTTCATTAATTTAAATTTCAGTCTAATTTTATTTCATATTTAGAAATTTAAAAATATATATATTAAATGTTGGATACCATTTATCAGCGGAGTTAGGACATCATACCTCTTATTGAAAAATTTAGTTATAGAAAATGATGTTAGATATGGTAAAAGTGCATAGTAACGTAGATAGATGTTCAAAATATGTGTAATTAGTAATATTTTCGCAGTTGGAAACTTGAGACACTACTCTCTTAGCCATGCAAAATCTATTTTTATTGAAAGCACAAAAGATTTTGGCCATTCTCGCGTGAAGTCTTCCATTTAATCGGCATGGCTGGAACGCGATCATCAACTCCACCACCGGTCGATGCAATTATGTCTTATATGAACTCTCTGGTTTAATTCTCTGGTTTGGACCAAACCATCCAATTTAAGAAGATCTACACCGTTTCTTACCTCTACTCTTCTCTAACTTTAGTTTAGTGGTTAAGCAGTGTGACTCATCCCTGCTCAGTGTCCTAATTTCTTTGTCACTCTATCTCATTCCATCTAAAACTAAATTAGGGATATTAAATTATAGTGGAATTTTGGTTTAGAAAAAATAGTTTAGCAAACTTTAAAAGAAACACATAGTTAGTTTCACAGTCTTTCTTGTAACACCCCGGTTTCAGGAAATAAGGTGGTGCACGCGGAGAGATTTAAAATAATTGATTTGGCCACCTATGTCACTAAAGTACACTTATCTTTTCGGTCAACTGTCTTGAGAGAACTCCACAGTTAAGCGTGCTTGTGCTGAAGCAATTTCAGGATGGGTGACCTACCGGGAAGTGATTGTCGGTACCGTGCGAGTGAGGACAAAAACACAGGGAAAGATCACGTGGTGATTTGTAGGGACGGTAAACAAGTCTTTAAAGCCTCCAGGACGTAGCGTACAGACCGTCAGGACAAAGGTGGATCCACGGACCGAGAACAGACGTGGAGTCCATTAAAAGATGGCGATCGGGGCGTTACATTTCTAATTTAGGGTTATTCTTCTAACCTATTTTAGATTTAGTTCTATTTTTAGAGTCTTTAGTTATCAATTCAAAATGGAAGGCAATCTGATTATTACTTATGAATATATAATTACATAATGTTCGTTAAAGTTTAAAAAGATAGTCATAATGTCACATGTACCTTGTTTTGTGCTACGTGATCATATAATGTAGTGAAAATAGCACACCGACCATTAGAAAATGGTGGAGTCTACAAGAAGAGAGAAGACGTGGTGCCCACAGAAGTTGGTGGTGAGAATTAACAATTTTGATTTTTTTTATAATCAACCATTGAAAATGGAAGAAAATCTGATTATTATTTATGAAAATATATTTACAAAATATTAGTTAAAGTTTAGAAATGAATAATTATAGTGTCACACCAATTATGACTATTTAATTTTGTGCTATATGATCATATAATATTATGAATATTTAGTTTTGTGCGACATGCCTTTTCATCCAACTAAATTTAGATTAAAAGTCAAAATGAACATAATCAAGATTCACTTTTGTGTCAAAAAAAAATTAAAAAATCATAATTTTTCTTTTGGGGTACTAATGAAATCAATTAAAATATGTGAAACCAAATCTAAAGGTATCAAAGACAATAATAGCTATTAAATAACACTTTAATGTAATGAAGATTCTCCTTTAATCACATCTTTAATGACCCCGAGATAAACTTCCTCCAAAACCCTATTTATATAAATGTGAGAATAGCAATTAAAAAAAAAAGTTGAAGAAAAAATGGGGAGAAAGAAAATAGAACTGAAGAGAATAAAGTGCTCACAAGAGTGAAGAAGCAAATACCCAAAACGTAAAAAAGGGATTTTAAAGAAAGCAGAAGAATTAGCACTGTTGTGCGATGTTGATATTGTTATGGTTCTCGTCTCTCCCACCGATAAGCCTACCATTTTCCATACTCGGTCTAGGTTAATCTCTATGTACTTCTTTTTTTTAATCTATAAATTTTGTACCTAGTTCCATACATCAATTATTTATTAATCAATTTACAATAAGTCTACCCTTTTCCATACTCATTCTAGGTCTAATTTTTTTTTTTTTGAAATTTTAAATTGATTTATCAACAAAAAAAAGTATTTTTGGTACAAATATGTAGAGTTTTGTTCTAGATCAAGTGCATCTACAACTGTAAAAAGAGAAAGTCAAAACCTTACAAATTAGAATAGCTAAGCAAAGGGGAAACAAAATACAAGGAAATATTGAAATTTTCACATGTATCGGAGAAGTGCTGACCAACGTAGTGAGATAGTAGAGTCCATACCATATATCGTTTGAGAGCGTAAACTCTTTAGACGATCAGTGACATCTTTTTGTATCTGAGTTTGAAGCAGTCGAGATGACATGTAAGAGGAGTTATGAATTCTGCGATTCCGTTCCCTCCATATAGTGTAAATGGTTGTCTGAAAAATCATACGAAGAATGATAGCATCCTTTGTTGGAGAGGTCTTGCGTGTGATTGATGTCAAATTGGAAGTCCAATCTGGGCTAGTTTGGCGTCGCAGAAGAGGTTGACATAAGACGGAACGGATGGAGTATGAGTATGGGCAAGCAAAAAATAAATGATCTCTACTTTCGTTTCTCTCACCACACAAATGACAAGATTGGGACTGACCCCAATCTCTCATACGCTGCCCTGTAGAGAGTCGATCACGAATGGCAAGCCATGCAATGAAAGAGTATCGTGGGATCGCTTCCTGAAACCAAACAACCCTAGACCACACGACCTTTGGTGATTGTAGTCGAATCAGTTCCCATGTACACTTAGGGGAGAATGTGTTTTTGTATTCAGTACCAATTGTTTTCCACTCAAAGACATCATACCCTAAGGTTGGAGATGGTCCATTTAGTGCAGCTAAAGTCTCTGAGATTGTGTGAGACCCTCGTCCCCTTCTTTGCCTTATTAGCCATCCTTGGTCGTCATTATAAACCAAAGCATCTGTCGTACAGCTTGGGACGCCACTGTGGACCGTTTTCACCAACTACATCAAGTAACCTTTCCTTTCCTGTCCAGTTGTCCCACCAAAAATGAGTAGATTCTCCATTATTGACCTTACTACGCAGGAGAGAAGCAGCTAAAGGTCGAAGCTTCAAGAGCTTTCTCCAAATCCAAGAACCAACCGTTCCCTCACGGACACTCCAAAAAGAGGCAAATTTAAGGTTGTAACGCCTTGACCAAGCCAACCATAAAGACCCGAAAAAGCGCCAAATATTAGGCTCAAAGCAAACACACTAGACGTATCCCGAAGCCTCCGAATGCCTAGCCCACCCTCTAATTTCGGCTTACAAACATCCTCCCAAGAAACTTTTGTTTTCGTGTTATCCATTAGTGACCCCGACCAAAGGAAAGCATTGCACATGCGCCCAATCACGTCAAAACAGCCTTTAGTTAACCTAAAAACTAAGGACAAAAAGTTTGTTATAATTGTGATTACCGATTAGATAAGCTGAAGTCGACCCGCAAAAGATAGCCTTTTCGATGACCATAAGATGAGTTTAGAACGGATCATGTCCACCAGTGGTTCAAAATTCTGTCTAGTCATAGTCTTAGTAGTAAGAGGCATGCCAAGGTACCTTATAGGGAGAGTATCAATCGGAATGCCTATGGTGTCAGCAACATGCATTATCGCAGCTCTGTTTCGTCCAGCAACAAAAATAGAAGACTTTGACTTGTTTACCAATAGTCCCAAGCACTTTCCAAACTCAAGGAGAACTAACATGACTCCAAGGAGGGAATTTTGATGACCATCAGTGAAAACAAGTATGTCATCAGCAAAACTCAAATGGGTGAGCTTCATGTCTTTACAACGCGGATGGTAACCAAACACCCCCTGAGTGGCAGCTTTATTGAGGAGACAAGAGAGAACATTGTTTACAATAATATATAGATATGGTGACAATGTACATCCCTGACGCATACCCCTTGAGCTCGTGAAAAAACCTTCTAGCTCACCATTAATCGCAACCGAAAAAGCCGCTGTCGAAAGACATGTATAAATCCATAAGACGAACCGTTAAGGAATTCCAAGCGCTTGAAGAACTGAAATAATGAATGGCCATTCGATTGAATCAAAAGCCTTTGAGATGTCGAGTTTGATGACACAACGGTCTGAACTAGTTGATTTGTGGTAGTCTTTTACTAGTTCTGAGGCCAGCAATACATTTTCCAGAAGAAGCCGGCCCTTAATAAAAGCGGTTTGGTTTGGCTCAATTAAATCTGGAAGTATAGGTTTCAAGCAATGGGCCTGTAATCATTGATGTGAACCGGACCAGTCTTCTTAGGAATCATTGAGAGAATGGTTGAGTTGACACCTCTTGGCATGAAACCAAATTGGAAAAAAGATTGTATTGGAACAATAAAATCTTTCCCTATTATAGACCAAGCCGATTTATAAAATTCAACAGGGTATCCATCAGGTCCGGATGCTTTGTTTGCTGGCATTGAAAACAGTACCGATTTAATTTCATCTGGCGGATTTCTGAGATTAGCACAGTTCCAGCTTCACTACTACAACGAACAGGCAACAGGTCCAAGAGAAAAGGCTCACTAACCTCTTGGATATATTCTGGCCTCGCTTGCAGAAAGTCTTTGAAGTGAGTTGAGGCCTCTTGCTTAATATCCATAAGCGATGTAAGAACACTCCCATTAATAGTTGTAAGTCTTCTGATGGCGTTTCGGGAGGAACGTGCCTGGGTAGAATGGTGAAAGAACAAAGTGTTATGATCACCACACCTTAGCCAATCCAACCGCGATTCTTGGTAGTAAAAGTTTTCCTCAACCAATGCTAGATGGTTCCAAGTACTTGAGGTGACTTCTACAGCACCAAAGTTTTCTGAAGTTGGAGCAGAGAGTGCTCTGTTTTGGGCATCACAAAGGGAAGCAAACGCCTCTCTTGTTTTCTGGGGTATGTCACCATATTTGTCCTTGTTTAAAGCTCTCAAGCTAAACTTCAGTTTCTTGAGCTTCTTGTGGAATATATTTATGAAAATATATTTACAAAATATCAGTTAAAGTTTAGAAATGAATAATTATAGTGTCACACCAATTATGACTATTTAATTTTGTGCTATATGATCATATAATATTATGAATATTTAGTTTTGTGCGACATGCCTTTTCATCCAATTAAATTTAGATTAAAAGTCAAAATGAACATAATCAAGATTCACTTTTGTGTCAAAAAAAAAATTAAAAAAATCATAATTTTTCTTTTGGGGTACTAATGAAATCAATTAAAATATGTGAAACCAAATCTAAAGGTATCAAAGACAATAATAGCTATTAAATAACACTTTAATGTAATGAAGATTCTCCTTTAATCACATCTTTAATGACCCCGAGATAAACTTCCTCCAAAACCCTATTTATATAAATGTGAGGATAGCAATTAAAAAAAAAAAGTTGAAGAAAAAATGGGGAGAAAGAAAATAGAACTGAAGAGAATAAAATCTCACAAGAGTGAAGAAGCAAATACCCAAAACGTAAAAAAGGGATTTTAAAGAAAGCAGAAGAATTAGCACTGTTGTGCGATGTTGATATTGTTATGGTTCTCGTCTCTCCCACCGATAAGCCTACCATTTTCCATACTCGGTCTAGGTTAATCTCTATGTACTTCTTTTTTTTAATCTATAAATTTTGTACCTAATCCAATACATCAATTATTTATTAATCAATTTACTATAAGCCTACCCATTTCCATACTCATTATAGGTCTAATCTCTCTTTAATAATTTTCGTTTGTTTACAAAATAGTAAAATATTTGAACAGATTTTCTAAAAAAATATCATGTATTTTGAACATAACATATATACTATCATGTTTCACCTTAGAATAAACAAATTAAAAAAAACTGTTGTAATTAAAGCAAAAACAATTTAAGCCTATATGATGTACAATTATTTTTGTACTTTATTGGTTCTATATTCATATCTAAGTTTATGCATGTGATATTCGTTTCTTTAATAAAAAATAAAAACTGAAAACAAAATTTAAATACTAGAAGATTAACCCAACTTAAGCTAGCTAGTAACGAACAACTAAGTTATTTTCGTTTTTATTTTGTTTAAAACCTTTATTTTTGTGTTCTCTACATATATAGACGTTGAAGAAATTGGTGTTCAAAAACAACACAGAAGTTCCCATTGAATTAATCATCTCTCGCCTGAAAGGTATATTACAAGAAAACAGAAAAAGCGACAGCAGTATTAGTCGCTTAGTAGTCGCCCAAAGCTTGTTTACGACTAATTAGCGACTAATACATGTAGTCGTAAATCGCTAGTCGGTAAAATTAGTAGTCGTAACATTAGTCGCTAAATAACGACTACGTTACGACTAATTACTGTATTCATTAAAGTAGTCGTAAATTAGTCGTATATATTTATGACTATATTACGACTAGTTTACGATTAATCAGAATGAAGAAAAGTAGTCGTATCGTAGTCGTAAAATAGAGTCACTGTTTAACGACTAAGTTACGACTAAAATGAATGAACAGAAGTGGGTATGACTTAGTCGTAATTTAGTCGTTAAACTTTTGTGACTAATTAGCGACTACGGGGTGACTAATTTGCCGACTGATTTAGCGACTAATTTAGTCGGTAAATATTAGTCGCCGTGTAATGACTAATTAGCGACTACGAGAGGATTAATTTACCGACTGAATTAGCGACTAATATTGTCGTTAAATATTAGTCACTGAGTACCGACTACCTAGCGACTCATTAGCGACTAATTAGCGACTATGCTGGATGACCAAAAAAAATATGGTATACGATTTGTTTCTTTTTTGTAATTTGATTCTAAACCTGTTTTGGAACTACTATTTGTTTGAAACGATGCTCTATATAAAAACGAAAATAGTAATAAATCCAAATACAAGAGGTTCATGTGAGAGAGTGAGAGATACAAATCGAAATACAAGAGGTTCATGTGAGAGAGTGAGGGGTAAGAAATCTAAAAACCATGGAGTTGATCATGGAGCTGTTGCGGGAAGGTTGTTTGAGAGAGGATCCGTGGTCATTGCATCAGCTGAATGAGTCGCCACAAAGTCCAGAAATGCCGGATCCGTCTAGCGTAGATACTCTTCCACCAAAGACAATTGGTTAATCTTGTCCTTTTCCTCAGCCACAACTTGGGCATTCGCTGCTTCTCGGGTAGCAACCTCAGCTTTATAAGCAGCATGCTCTTCGATTTTACGTTGAGATTTCATCAGTTGCTCTTGCAATGCCACAAACGAAGACTCGCCTGGTTGATTGCGTTGGCCACGATCCACAATACTATCCTTAAGGCTTCCAACTCCATAAAGAGTTCCTCGGCAATCCTTCTCAGTGGACTGCGAAAAAACAGAGAAAAACAGTTTATATAAAGCATAATTTATAGTAAATCTACATTTATAAATGTTACTTAACCTGAAGAAAGATGGTTGTATACTCATCTGTGGTGAGCTCCCAAGGTCATGAAGCGCCATCTGAAACAGATGAAGTATCTACCTCAAGCGCAGACAACTTCTCTTGTAAGTTCTTCTCATAAGTTTGAGTGATTCTCTCCGCCTTCCGATCAACATACGTACCATCTGGCTTTGTATGTGTCTTGATGAAAACTTCACCAAGACTGACCGCTCTTCCCAGTTGCTCTTCCTGCAATGTTACAAAATCCAGAAAAGTTAAGAAAGTATTTACAGGTACAAAGGAATTAGAAAAATATTTAGATATTTAAAATTACTAACCATTTCATCTTGGATTTGTTGATACGACTTAGGGCCTGATAAGTGGATGTGAGGACCAAGACCATTACAGTCAGACATACGAGCATTTGAATAGATGTGACTCTGTTGCTGTGCTTCATCAGTATCCCACTGCTCAACCATCTGTAGCCAGAGAGTCTCTTTGATCCATTTAGGTCTCTCTCGACTAGTCCTTGAGTTGCTAACCATGTCCTTGAGTCGACGTTGATAGATCTGCTCAAAATAGTGTTGAACTGTCCCTGTTATCAAAGGATCCCAGGTGTGGGTTTTCTATAAAACAAAGAGAAAAATTAAATCATAATGACTGAAAACTGAACACATTCAAGCATAAAGGAGAGAAAACTGTACCACAAACTCGAGGAAGTATCTTTCTTGTCTCTCCCAAGGCACACAAGTCCAACTATAGTAGGGACCATCGAACTTGTTTGTAAAATTTTTTGTAATTTTCTGAACAAGTTGGGACTTTTTGTCTCGAGTAAACCTCGAACCACATTTAAACAAGCAGAGAAAGAATTAGTTATATAAATCAAACCAGAAGACAGTTTGGTAAAGTACAAATGAGTGAAGAAGCAACTTACCAAGTCGTGTTTGGCATCAGATGGGGAGAGAGAACAGTAGTTAACCTCACACGGTCTAGCACCATAAGCAGGGCATTTAGAGCCCGAAGCGTGTCTTCCTGGAGTTCCGGTAGAACTGGATCAGGATCGAAGTTGTTACCTTGAGAAGATGGGTGACTTTGAGCCTGAGAATTATGAAGTGGAGACAGTGGAGCGACCGACTGTGGGTTCGATTGATTCGGTGGATTGTTCTAAACTTCTGGTGATGAAAGAGTAGGTGGTCTTCACGTCCTTGAATGACAGAGTTCTGGAAAAGCATCTGCGGCGGCGGAAAGTTGCGGAAATGTGGAGCTGCTGACGTTGACTGTTGGGAGATAACGTGCACTTGCTCTTGAGGCGTTTGAGGTGGAGGAATTTGGGCCGCCGGCATGAAGTTGTATTGACTCGGTAGACTGGTGGGTCTTTTCGCCGCAGTGGGTAGGTTGGACACTCCGGGTCTCTGAGAAACATTAGGCACCACTTTTCTCTTTCATGCTCGCTTAACTATGGACATCGTGTGCTTTTCTATTTGCTAGTATCTGCAACAACACAAACACAAACATACGACTTTTATCTTCAGTTTCCAAAATCATAGTTTGTGACAAGAGATCAACCAAGCAAGCAGCTTCAGTTTCTAAACAAAAGTTGAATCATAGTTGTTCTTCTTCTACACTAAAGCGTTGACACATTCTATAGTTGCAGGGAGCACAAGTACCAGGATCTAAAAAACTCAAGCTATTAAGCTTTGCAAAAACCAAGATAATTCCAGAAAGTCTTATGATCATATCTACAGAGGCAAACCAATTATTAAAGTGCACAATCTTAATGAAAAACACTCAGACTCGGACTCGGACACACATCACCATTCTAAATCAGACCTGCAACCATACATATAAACTCCATGAAATGATCTCATAGAGCTATAACTCAGACTCGGAGACACATCACCATTCTAAATATACTATGAATCAGATAGAAGAACATGCTCTTAAATCTTTAAGTGAAGGATTCATACCTAGCTCGAGAGATAGAGAAGAGACCGAGAGAGGAGAGAGATGGAGAGGAAGCGAACTTGTACTGAGACAAAAACACAAACAAAAATACTAATAAATCATAAGGAGAACAAAACAACAACATCAGATGAAAGCGAAGAGAGATCGAGAGAGTCAAGGATTCATACCTAGATCGAGAGGAAGCGAAGAGAGATCGAGAGAAGCAGACGGAGGTCGAGAGAGAGAGAGAGAGAGTAGTCGAGGAAGCTAGAGAGATCGAGAGAGAGAGAAGAGACCGAGAGACCGAGAGAGAAGAACGATCGAGAGGAAGCGAGACAAAAACACAAACAAAAATATTGTTAAATCATAAGGAGAACAAAACAACAACAGCAGATGAAAGCGAAGAGAGATCGAGAGAGTCAAGGATTCATACCTAGATCGAGAGGAAGCGAAGAGAGATCAAGAGAAGCAGACGGAGGTCGAGAGAGAGAGAGAGAGAGTAGTCGAGGAAGCCAGAGAGATCGAGAGAGAGGAAGCGAGAGAGACTGAGAGAAGCAGATCCACAAAGAGAGAGATCGCCGCAGATGAAGAGAGAGAGAGAAGCGAGAGAGACTGAGAGAAGCAGATCAACAAAGAGAGAGATCGCCGCAGACGAAGAGAGAGAGAGAGAGAGAGAGAGAGAGAGAGAGAGAGAAAAATTAGGGTTTAATTGGGCCGAATGAAGTGGGCTTGATCTTTGTCGGATTTAAGTGGGCCGATTTAATTAATTGGGTTTGGTGGTTAGCCTGGTTTAATTAGCCCAAATTATTAGAAATTAGTCGTTATTCAGTCGCTATGGTGCATTAAACCTTAAAATTGGATTAGGTTGCTTGGGTTTAATTTGACCAAATTTTTTGAAATTAGCCACTAATTAACTACTAAAATCAATCGCTATAGGAATTAAACAAAAAGAAAATAGATACATATATATTAAATTAAGTCATAATTTAACATCTATATTACACCATACTTTGACATAACCATAAGATACATATTTTAGTAACACAAATTTAACATTATCAAGGTTCTTCGTCTTCTGCTTCTTCATCCGAAGACGATACATCTTCAGGTTCCGCATCTCCGACATCGTAATCAGATTTATTTGGTTTTTCTCCCTCTTCCAAACTGTCAACGACGAGATCTTCTATTGTAGTCATCAATACGACATCATCATTTTCTGTTTGCAAAAGAGTCGGTTCTTTGTTTTCATATTCTCCAGAAATATTTCCCCTCTGATTCACTTTTAGAACATTGAGCCATAATTGCTTCGGTTTCTTTATATCTGGGTACGGAATATAACAAACTTGATGCGCTTGAGAGGCTGTTTGAAATATTAACATGTAGAAGTTACATATTATATATATATGATATCGACAATAATTAATGTGTATATATATATATACGTACCTAGAATAAATTGTTCGTATTTAATGTATTTTCGTGATGAAAGAACGTCGACAACGCCACCATTGCTCCTCCGAGTGCCTCTACCGATAACAGGGTCATACCACTTACACTTAAAAAGTGTGATTCTCAAATTGACCATACCCTCATATTCAAGTTCTATGATATTAGTTAAGGTCCCGTAGAAATCCGCTACGTTAGATGCATCCGTGTAATTTTCACCTTTAACACAGACCCCATAGTTACATGTCTTTCGTCCAGCGCCGTGATTCTCTGTATGAAACAAATAGCCTCTTGTGAAATATATTGGCAATGATTCAACCTTGTTCAAAGGTCCATGCACTATCTTTTGAACCCAAATAGGAAATGGATTCGTGGTGTTCCAGTAAGTAATCTGCATATATATATGTTAAACAATAGCAACAACTAAAATATATAATATATATATACAATGAATATATATTTTGACTTATATATTCTTTAACCCATAAATGATATTCGTCAGCTCTTCTCGCAGAGAGTTATTTTTCGGTAAGTCCTGGATATTTTGCTGAAATAAATTCCTCGAACATACTATATATACAAGACCAACAATAATATATGAGAAATCATAGTGGATTATATATATTAAAACGTAAGTAATTTGACAGATGCCAACTTATATATATACCTCTCAATTGGCTGAAAATAGTCACAATTTCGTAAAACGTATGCATGTGCGCAATGAAGGTCTCTCTCCGAAAGCCATATTTCATGTATTTCCCCACTTGGTCAGCCAACCTGAGTAAATATAGAAAGAACTCCAGGGACATGATATACAGGGACTTCACCTTCATCAAATCTTGTTAACCTAACCAAAATGAGTGAAAAGTAATTATTCATATTAACATAGCTCAATAAAAGTAGTCTACCTGACTTTAATAAATTAATTAGACCTTCCTTGATTAATTTTGTAATTTACCTATATTTTGTTCGTATATTCGTGGCAAACTAGTGCTCTAAGAAATAAGCAATCTCGTCATTGATATATGATTCAACAGTTGATCCTGCCGCATATCTTTTGTTCTTTGCTTTTCCTTTCAGCTTTTTGAAAAATCTTTCAAAAGGATACATCCACCTATATTAGACCGGTCCTCCTAATTCAGCTTCGTAGGGGAGATGTATAGGTAGGTGCTCCATCACATCGAAAAATGATGGTGGAAAGATCTTCTCCAAATTGCATAGGATTAAAACTATGTTCTGTTTTAGAATTTGAACGCGACTTGTATGCAAAGTTCTCGAACATAAGTTCCGGAAAAATGCTCCAATCCCTACAATATATTCAAAATTCATCACGTTAATTACTATAAAAAAAATAATTACTATAGAAATTTAAGTAATTAATTAGTACCTGATAACGTAAGATGGACGTTCCGGTCTAGTAGTTCTGCAAAGATAAATGGAAGTAACCGCTCCATAAAAACATAGCAGTCGTGACTCTTCATACCTGAAAACTTTCCATTTTTCATATCAACACAACTAGCTAAGTCTGACGAATACCCATCTGGAAATTTAACCGAATGTTTCACACATTCCAGTAAACTTGTTCTTGCTTCTTCTGTCAATGTGAAGGCTGTGAAATGTGTTTTACCCTCACTATCAATATGTAAGTGTGGTCGAGAACAAAATTTTTCTATATCCAATCTTAACATGATGGTATCTTTTGATTTACCATTCACACGCATAAGAGTATACATGATGTTGTCCAAAAAATTCTTCTCTGTATGCATCACATCAATATTATGTCGTAGATTGAGGTCCCTCCAGTATGGCAGCTCCCACAATATGCTTTCCTTGTGCCAGTTATGTTGCTTCCCATAGCCAGGCTTCTTCCGTTCATGACCATTTCCACCGACGTCCTTGGTTTTCGGTGGATTTACACCATTCAACCGCTCGGAATAAACTTGCTACCCGGTCAAAGACTCAGGTGGATACTCTCTCGAAGCGTCTTTTCCCTTCAGGAAGTCTTTTTTATTCCTCCTTAGAGGATGACCATAAGGAAGAAATCTTCGGTGACAGTCAAACTAACACGTCTTCCTTCCATTAGGTAGATAAAAAGACTTTGTATCATCCATGCAAACTAGACAAGACAATTTACCATGGGTGGTCCATCCATATAACATGCCATACGCCGGAAAGTCGCTTATCGTCCACAGAAGGATTGCTTTTAAATAAAAGTTTTGACCCAACGACACATCGTATGCATCGACTCCATTAGACCACAACTCTTTTAACTCCTCAATAAGCGGTTGGAGGAAGATATCGAGACTAGCTTGCAAATGATTTGGCCTAGAATTCAGAATTGTAAGAAACAAGTACTATGTATTCATGCACATACCAGGAGGTAGGTTATATGGAGTCAAGATCACAGGCCATAACGAATGATTACGAGACATACCAAATGGATTGAACCCATCGGTACATAATCCAAGATACACGTTACAGGGTTCTTCAGCAAACCCGGGATTCAGTTCTAGAAAACATCTCCACTCCGCCGCATCTGAAAGATGAATCATTTCTCCCTCTTTTGCTTGGTGCTCGGCATGCCATCTCATTGCAGCTACAGTCTTGTGGCTCTGATACATTCTCTTCAATCTGTCAACAATAGGTAGATACTACATACGACTATATGGCACTTTGGTTCTATGTCGGTTGTCCTTAGGCTTCCATCTTTGTGCACCACAAAACAGACATTTATCTTCATTTTCGTCATCCTTCCAAAATATCATACAATTGTTAATGCAAACATCAATTGTATGATATGGGAGACCTTAATTGCGAATCAATTTTTCTGTCTCGTAATGTGAACTGGTAGCCTGTTTTCCTTCTGGTAAATACTTACTTAAGATTTTACAAAACGAATCAATAACTTTTCACTCATATTATGATCTGCCTTATTTTGCATAACTCTAGCAGCTAACGATAATTGTGAGTGACCTTCACGACAACCATCGTATAATGGATTTTTTGCACTTTCTAACAAGTCATAGCATTTCTTTGATTGGTTAAATAATGGTTCTTCAACATTCTGATAACTACCATCCTGATGATCGTTATCAGCAAAACTCACGTTATAACGAAATGCATCATTTACCATTTCCACATATCTATCTTCTCCTACATTACCCACTTCTTCACTCCCACTTATACACGTCGGATCAACGTAACTCGTTCCTAAATCCATATTGATTTCTTCCCTATGCTTATACCAAACATAATAATCTAGCACAAACCCATAGCTAAAAAGATGATTCCAAATTCTAGATCCCGGAATTCGTCTTTTATTTTTGCATTTACTACAAGGGCAATAAAACTTACCGTCATTATTCTGTGCTAAAGGTTGGCTATTTGTAAATGTCATGAATTACTCCACCCCCGATCTGAATTCTTCCGAGAAATTTCCCGTCACTTCATCGATCCGCTTATACATCCACTCTCGGAAGTTACTATAGTTAGAATTTCCTGACATTATTCTAAACCTCTCAACCTCGCTTTTTTTTTTGTTTTGCTTTGTGTTTCTACGAATGAGGAGAAGAAAGGGGCGAGCTTAGTTTATATAGAATTTTCGATGACTACATAACGACTATTTAGCGACTACATAACGACTATTTTGGCGACTACGGTTTATAGTCGCCAAAAACCGGTACACCTACCCAAAGTGAGTAAAATGTGTTTTTTTATCGGTAAGTTGCGACTATTTAGCGACAATAACACGACTATTTAGCGACTACTATTTGTAGTCGCCAATGACCGGTACACCTACCCAAACTGAATAAAACGTGTTATTTTATCCGTATTTTACGTCTGATTTCTGACTATATAGCGTCTCGCCGATTTAGTCGCACGTTAGTAGCTAATTAGGCGACTACTATGCGACTCGCCGATTGAGCCATATATTAGTCACCAAATTAGCTACTATTTTCCGTGCGACTATTATTCCCTCCTAGACCTTTAGTTGCTAAATAGTCGCTATTTTACGACAACATTACCGACTACATAATTTAGTCGCAAAATAGCGACTGATATACGACTAAATATTTGTAGTCGTAAGATAGTCGCTTTGTAGTCAATAATTAGTCGCTAAATTGGCAACAATATATGTAGTCGCCATTTGTAGTCGGAAATTGCATGTTTTCTTGTAGTGGTATAATACTTTTTATACATAAACATAGACAAATAGATTATTCACCAGACTAGATCTAATTTCGTTACATTTATTGCAGAGATGAAGTGATCCAGGTACGATAATATTTCTTGCATAAAATATTTGAAAGAATTGTCTTTTGCTTTTTTACTTTAAATAAATATTTATTTGATACAATATTTTAAAAATTTTAGGATGATAAAAAGATCACCGAACTCAGAGAAGTCAAAGAATTGCTTGATGAGAAGAAGTCAATTTTGAAGTAATGATAAAAAGAAAACCACTAATGAGATTCAATATAAATATTTTCTAATTATAATTAGTTATTTATAACCACTATTTGAGTTTTTTTTTTGGGCCAAAAGACCACTAAGGTACTGGGAAAAACCGCAAGAAATTGATGATTTGGAAAGCTATTTAATTTCTTCTCTCATCCATATCAAAAATATAATAAAGATAATTGCATGTTAACATATATTAAATAAGATTTATTCTAAAAGTCAAATGTGATTGGAATCTTACACAAAATTGATATCTTGTTTCAGATTAAAATTCAAGAAGAGCAGCAAAGTCTTATATAATTTAAAAGTGGAAAATTTATTTGTACCTACCCGATTGAATATCATAATAAATGATATAGAATGTCATATTATGTTTCTTTTTTTTAACGACTCATATGTGATATGTTAATTACCTTTTTCCCATTTATATAGTACAATACTATTTGTGGTTTTGTGGGACCATTATCTTCAAAAACAAGAAATAAAAAACGAACAAAAAAATTACAAATTATACAATACCATTATTTTTTATTTGAGGGGATTTAATAACATATGTTTTTAAGTTTTAATTTTTAATCTTGTTTAAAAAAACGAATGTTCTATTATTTTATTAAAAAATAGGTTATCATTAATTTAAATCTCAGTCTAATTTTATTTCATATTTAGAAATTTAAAAATATATATATATATATATATATATTAAATGTTGGATACCATTTATCAGTGGAGCTAGGACATCATACCTCTTATTGAAAAATTTTGTTATAGGAAATGATGTTAGATATGGTAAAAGTGCATAGTAACATAGATAGATGTTCAAAAATATGTGTAATTAGTAATATTTTCGCAGTTGGAATAGAAGTTTATAATATAAAAATAAATGTTAGTAAATTTAATGATTAAGTCATTTGATATGTGAGGTTGTTACGGTAAATTTCAGTTATTAGGTATTCGTGAATCACAATACGATATATAGATCTTTAATTTAAAGAGAATTTTTTGAAAGACGATCTTCCGCATTGGACTATTAGGCGAACTCCAAAAATCATCAAAGCACAAAAAGAACTAATGCACATTGCCATTCCTTAGAAGAACATCTTGTGATGAGACGTTTAATGTGATTTTTTCAAGACGGTACGAAAAGCATCATTGCGTATATGAAATCACGAAGCATTTTCATATGCTGATGTAGAGTGAAATCCTCACTCTTGCAAGATATGGGATCAACGGTGTCGACCATTTATCACATCAAGACAAGGGTGAAAAAGACTTGAATGCTTCGTACGAGACCTAACCCGACCGACTCACGCTTAACCTGGTATAACCAACTCGGGACAAATAAAACATATGAAGACAATTCCTATTTTCTATAAAGAAATTCGATTTTAGACTTTTAGGGATTCGATCCCAATTCTTTTCGAATAATTTCTTTAGATACAGTATTTCCTTTTTTTTTTAACCTCGTGAGATGGTAATGCAGACATCAGACCAAACCGGGAGCATACCAAACCAACTAGTACACATATCAAACCAGTCTACATGGAACATTTTGGAGAATTATTGCCCAAATGATCCAGGTGGAATCATTTACGAAGCACCTGATTCGAAAATGGTACGAGAGGACCTCGCTGATGTATCTTCTGACGGACCAGCTGACATACTGGCTGACGGACCATACCAGAATGCAAGTTATGAGGAGTTTCAGCCTTTCGATATTTGGACCAGTCCAGGAAAAATTCTACACACTTATTTGATCCATCACAACAGCTCAGTCCATGGCGAACCACCCATAAGAAGATCTGGATCCAAACCACCCTTTGGATCATACCCGCTGATCTACTTGGAGCCAGATAAGGAAACTATCTTTTACCTTCATTTGGATGCGTCCCAAAGCTATATATGAAAACCAGGAGAACAGCTAGACCACACACTGTACCACACAAGCCTTGGTATACCTTACCACACAAGGACCCGCAGAGTCATTACTTACCAATTTTGGAGCCAAAGGAGATCAATCAGCAATGACTCTTTTCCTCATTACTTTTGCGCATTCTAAAGCCTCATTCAATGAACCTGGACGTCCTAAGACACCACCAATTCACACCCAAGCTATCAAGGTTAAAGACCAACGGCTACTTCCATATTTGGCCTCGGATTCACTTGATTTCGTCCAACGGTTATATCATTTATTATTGTGCAATTTCTTTTGTGTATCTTAGCTTAGTGAATGTTGTATGAGCCCCTATATTAGCTCAGATCTTTTTTCATTGCAAATTACCCTTGATCATATTAAAGTAATAGAAACGTTTTTTTCTTGTCAAAGTTCGAGTCTTTGTCATTTTGTTCTTTAGTTTTTTGTGAGTGAGTCACTTAGGACTTTAGAAATCTGCAGATTAAGTTTGTTGAGTGATTCAACATCCTTCATTCGTTCATTGATCGAGTGAGTCGATTCTACCCATTGATTGAGCGAGTCAATCACCCCTCTATATATCATACCACCCTTTTGATTCAGGAAAGAGTGCTTTAGAGTCAACTCGTGAATTTCACCCTTATGCATGTCAAGGTTAAAATCTCTTAATCATCAAGTGTTCTAAAGTTGGATTGGTTTCAATTCTTGTATCAGATGGTCCCAAACTCAGCTTCATCTCCACTTTGTTGATTCTCTTTAATAAACCAAACTCTTTTTTTTTCACAAAAATTATTCATCTTAATGATACAATACTTAGCAAATCCAAACCAAACCCACTTTTCATGATTGTTTTTTATCACCGTCAGAGAATTTTTGGAAAACATTCCACCAACGTTATTCCAACTTTCATTTATTTGTTGATTTTTACAGAAATTTTACCCTCCCAAACCTACACTATAGAAAATACCTAAACAATATATATACCTCCAAAGTACATACCAAAAAATGCCCCTGCAATAATGTTCGCAAAACTCAGCTCTTGGACATGGTACGCAATACCAATATGAATCGAAGAAGAACTCTAAATAGCTTCACAAATAGCTTCGTCGGGAGCTTGAACATTAAAACTCAATTTAGACGAAAGAGAAATAAGCAAAACGATGTCATCTTGCTTTGGTCCCAAACGAACTTAAACGATGTCGTTTTGCTTCTTGTGATGTCGAAATTTTGACCTAAAACTATGTTTTTCTTACCTGGTTAGTTTGGATGTCATTCAAATAACTATGACTTAAAAATTTGACCTAAAACTATGTCAAACAAAATTTCCTTACCTGGTTAGTTTTCCTCAGCCGTTGCCCAACAAAAGATTTGCATCCTTAGTTTAGCTAAACACTGATCAAACTTGTTTCTTGGGACACTACTCTCTCTTAGCCATGCAAAACCTATTTTTATTGAAAGCTCAAAAGATATTGGCCATCCTCGCGTGGAGTCTTCCATTTAATCGACATGGCTGGAACGCGATCATCAACTCCACCACGGGCCGATGCAATTATGTCTTCCATGAACTCTGGTTTGGACCAAACCATCCAGTTTCAGAAGATCTACACCGTTTCTTGCCTCTACTCTTCTCTAACTTTGGTTTAGTAGTTAAGCAGTGTGACTCATCCCTGCTCAGTGTCTTAATTTCTTTGTCACTCGATCTCCTTCCATCTAAAACTAAATTAGGGATATTAGAAGTATTATGGAATTTTAATTACATGGTTAACCATTTACTCCTCTTCATGGCATAATGTAACACAATCTATTGCGAGCGCCAAAACTATTAACTAAAACATCAGATTAATAGATGATTCTAATTCCAAAAAGCTCTTTTTATTCTATCGTGATAGTCAAGAACATGGATTAAGAAAACATTAATATTTTAGATACAATTTTGAAAGAAGATTATAGAATTAACCAAATCTCTCTTTAAATTAATAAATATTAATTTATCAATATCTATATAAATTGATTTTATTTTAATATCCATCTTAAATTTTAATACAATACAATATTAAATTATGAAATAATATTTAATGTATATATATATTAATTACTTAAATTAAATATATTGATTAATACGTTAAAATCTCCCTTAACAAAAAAAATCCGTTAAAATGAAAAGTTTATTAAAACAAAGTGCCATAAACTTACACATTAAACAAACTCTGCAATAAATCATTTTATTAAATTAATTCTAGTATATCTTTTTTTTTTCTTCGTGGGTTATTAGATTTTTTTATTTCTGCAATAAATCATTTTTGTTGGATTATTAGATTTTCAAAACTTTTGGTTTGAAAATCTTCTTGTGTCAACAATATTGTTTACAACCTAATAGGGGCATAATAAAGAGCAGCACCAGTCATGTCCATGAAACTCTCACACAACAACAACAACAACAAAATTTAACATGAAAACAAACTAGGTCGAGAAGTAAACACAAGAAAATCAATATTAAAAAAGTCGATGCAGCTTTGTCACCATCTCTAAGGCGTGCCCTAATCAGCGTATTATACGTATAACTATCGGGGTGGATCCTGTTTTCTTTCATTTTATAGAACAAGGCATATGCTTCCTCCTTTAAATCTGCCCTACAAAATCCTGAGATCATTATATTGTAGGTTATAACATCAGGCTTCACTCCTTTAAGGCAGAGACTACAAAATAAACCCCACCCATCTTCCACCTTCCCTGCCTTGCACATCCCTTCAATCATAATATTAAACGTGACAATATCAAGTTCCATTTCACTCTTTTGCATATCCTGGAATATGATCAATGCTGTCTCTAGCTTCCCGTTATTACAAAGTCCATCTAATAAGATGTTGTATGTCATAATATTGGGATGCACACCATCAGAAACCATCTTTTTGAATACCATTTGGGCATTATCACAATCATCAGCTTGAAAAAACCCTTGGATAAGAGTGGTGTAAGCGATTCTGTCTCCAACCAATCCTCTTTGAGACATCTTGCGGAAGAGTTCCATACCATCCTCTACCTTTTTACACTTGCAAAATCCCTTTATAAGCGTAGTATAAGTCACTAAATTTGGGAAACAGTCCTTGCTAACCATGAACTCAAACATCTGCTTGGCCTCATTTAGACGATCGTGCATGCAAAACCCATTGATCAATGAATTGTAAGTGAAAATATCCGGATCTATAGACCTTTGAATCATTTCCTTGTACAAATTTTCAGCCTCTAAAAGCTTCGCCTCCTTCACGAATGCATCGATCAATGCACTATAAATCACTACATCGGGGTTGACTTTCCTCTGAATCATATCACTAAGTAATCGAAAGGCATCACTCCATCTTCCGTAATTACAAAGGCAACTAATGAGGGAGCTGTAGGTAACAACATTGGGTCTAATTCCTTTTTTCTCCATTTCATTGAACAGGTTGAGTCCATCATCCACATGTTTGTATTTGCAAAGAGCATCGATGATTGTGTTGTAGATTACAACATTTGTCTCTATTTTCCCTGCTTCCATCTTGTTGAGCAGATTTAAAGCCAAATCAGTATCACCACTCTTACAGATTCCATTAATTACCACACCATAAGTAACTAAATTTGGTTGACAACCTTTTACAAGCATCCGTTCAACTAAAGCCACAGCCTCGGACGCTTTGTTGTGGAGAAAAAGCCCATGGATAAGAGTGTTAAATGTGACGGTATCAGGTTGACATCCAATTTCGACCATTTGACTAAGCAGAGATACTGCGTCTGTAATCCTATTCCCGTGATAGAAACCATTGAGCAGCGAGTTAAGCGTGACAACATTGGGCTCATAGCCGAGTTTCATCATCTTGCCCAAAACAGCTAAAGCAAGAGAGAGCTGAGACCGTCGACAAAAACAGTTAATCAAAATGCTGTAAGTATAGAGATCATGAGGGATTCCCAAATTTTGCATCTGCTCTGCCAGGGAGATGACAACATCAAACTTGTTCATCTTGGCAATAGCACTCAACAATTTACTGAACTCAATAATGGAAGGAAAAGGACGAGATTTGACCATTTGACTGAACAAACCAATTGCATCATCTAACTTTAAATCACGAAGCCCATTTCGCAACATCTCTCTGTAATCATAACTATGACCAGAAAAAGCTCGTCCGGAGCAACAAAGAGCAGTTACAGGATTACCTTTCACCAGAGTAAGCCGATGAAGAAATCTCTGCCCCGTAATCGCAACCGATCTCCTCATCATCCAAAACGAATCAACGAGACTGAAGCAAGAATCACCTTCTTCTTGTCCTGAATCCCTAATTTTATAGAGAAGATACTTACAACATCAATGTCTCGTTGTAAGATACCTTCGAAACCCAAGCGATTTAGTCTCTGTTCTTACTTTTTCTTTTATATAATTGAACGAATTGTTCGTTTTGTGTTTTGTGAAAATCTGATTTCAGGGCGAGAGACTTCGTTGTGTAAAATCGAGGAACGAAACAGAAAGAGATACGTATCGGGAGAGAGAGAGAGAGAGAGAGAGAGAGAGAGAGAGAGAGAGAGAGAGAGAGAGAGAATGGTGGTGGTAGTTGGAAGAGAGAGTTCTCCGTAATGACATTACGTGGCAATTTTAGAGTCACTGATCTAGAGAACAAAACTTATGTATATAAATATAATTATGTGTATTTGTCAATTTAAAAATAGAAGAATTTAAGTCTAGTTATTGGTAGTAAAGGTAAGCACTTCGAGTAACTAGTTTGAGTTATTTTTAAAAATAAAAACGGCGTCGTCGTTTTATTTAATAAAGAGCTTCATTAATAGAAATTTACCTCTTTATTTTTGTTCAAAGTCAACAAAAATTTACGATTTAATAGAAAAGTTAAAAGAAGTTAGAAATTTATTTCACCAAATGCAAAGTTAACGATTTTTTTCAACGAAAACGCACAGTTCATGCTTTTGATGATATTTTTTTTCTTTTTTAATTATGTCCCTATTAATAAATTATTTAATGTCTCATTCACTTTTGTTTTATTCTATAAACGGAATTTTAACTTTTGTGTTGTATAATGGTAAGATTTAAAAAATCCACTTCATCCAAAAACTAGACAAAAACATCTTGCGCATCTTGTGTTGTAAAATGGTAAAATTAAAAACACGCCTTATGGTGGAAACACAAAAACATCTTGTGCATCCTTTGGATTACAGACTTTTGAAGTTAGTTTTAACTTTGCATGTTGCTATTGCAAGTGTCGAAAAGTGTTTATCTGCAATGAAACTAGTGAAGACATCAGCACGCAAACGAATTAGAAACGAGTTTTTAAGTGATTGTCTACTATGTTATATTGAGAAAGATTTGTTTGAATTTGTCACCAGTGAGCGTAGGGTACTTTTGTAAGGTATTATTACTTTTTGTTGGTACTTTATTATGTGTTTGGTAAGACATGATTTTTGAATATTTTATTTAAATTTTCAAGTTTAAAATTTTTACACCGGGTAAAACTATATTCTAGATCCGCCACTGGGTATACTACCCCGGAAAGGTAAAACTCTATAAATACAACCTCTTCTCCAAAGAAAAGAGGATGCAAACTTTTATAGAATACTTTACTAGTCCTTATAACTCCAGTGAGCATGAAAACTCACTTTCTCTCTTTCGCTCTCTATACTCCGTCGCTTTGTTTATCGTCTATACTTTTGACCATTTTCCAGTCACTTCTAAAGACCATTCCTTGGTCATTTCCATGCCTCAAACACACTCTTATAAAAAATTTCACCCTAAAGTCCTAAATTAACTTATACACCATGGACCATCCAATTTCGGTCTGCTGTAAACTAAACCACTCTTTTTATCCGAATTATTAAATTGAATTCCTCGTGACGACATGTCCAAATCCACTATTAGAATTTTGAAAACTACAAACATTTAGGCCTACATCTTTTAAGAAAATATTGATTTTGGCTTCATTATTGGGGAAACATTAAATTCATTGTAATTTTTATAATTGACATGGTCCGGTTTATGACCTAGCAAAATATCAAAGGAGAATGATTGTTTCAATAAAAATTGACGTTTTATTTACATAGACAATCAATATTTTTTTCTATAAATCTATATTAACATTTTTGAAATACATTTTAAAGAAAAACTTTTATTTTGAAAGATATTACATAAAATGCTATTGATTTAAATAACAAATTAGGAAGCTTATTAAGAGTAAATATAGAATATGAATATATTTATATACATGTATCCAAACAACCTCTACAATCAATTCTCTATTATCCATATAACCAAACACAATTAAAAGATTTTAATTTTAATTATAAAATCTGAAATATCCATATAATGTTACTCTGAAACTGGATGGTTAACCATTTACTCCTCTTCATCACATCTGTGGAATTAGAATCATTTATTAATCTGATGTTTTAGTTAATAGTTTTGGCCCTCGCAATAGATTGTGCTACACTATGCCACAGATGGTTAACCATTTACTACTTTTCATCACATCTGTGGAACATGGATCAAGAAGATCTACACCGTTTCTTGCCTCTACTCTTCTCTAACTTTGGTTTAGTAGCTAAGCAGTGTGACTCATCCCTGCTCAGTGTCCTAATTTCTTTGTCACTCGATCTCCTTCCATCTAAAACTAAATTAGGGATATTATAAGTATTATGGAATTTTGGTTTAGAAAAAATAGTTTACCAAACTTTGAAAGAAAAACACAGTTAGTTTAACAGTCTATCTAATTTAGGGTAATTCTTCTAACCTCTCTTAGATTTAGTGCTATTTTTAGAGTCTTTATTTATCAATTCAAAATGGAAGGCGATCTGATCATTACTTATGAATATATATATATATATATATATATATAATTACATAATGTTAGTTAAAGTTTAAAACGATAGTCATACTGTCATTGTTTTGTGCTACGTGATCATATAATGTTCCGTATTTAATTTTGTGTTACATGTATTTTGATCCACCTAATATTAGATTAAAAATCAAAATGAACATAACTATGATTCAACGTGCACTTGTATGTTAAAAAAAGAAAAAATAGTTTGTTATGTGGGGTACTATAATGACATCAATTAAAATCTATGAAATAAATCTAGAGGTGTCAAAGACAATAATAGCTATTAAATAACACATTAATCTAATGAAGATTCTCCACTAATCACATTTTTATTACCCAAGATAAACTTCCACCAAAAAAAAATTCTATAAATGTGAGGAGAGCACTCAGAAAAATAAGAAAGAATAGTTGAAGAAAGAGGAGGAAGAAAATAGAACTGAAGGGAATAGAGTGACGTCCAAAAGAGAGAAGTAGCAAATACTCACAACGTAAAATTGGGATTTTGAAAAAGGTAGAAGAATTAGCATTGTTGTGCGATACTGATATTGTCATGATTCTCGTTTCTCCCACCGATAAGCCTACCCTTTTCCACATTCGGTCTAGGTTTAATCTCTGTTTAATAATTTTATTTTGTTTCCAAAAGTATTGAATATTTAAACTAGACATACATAGAGAAAACGTCTCAGATACCCCTCTATCTAAAACAAAAAGCTCAAAACTCCCATTTACCAAATCAATTTAGTTTCTAATTATTTTTAAATCAAAAAGAAAGTAGAATACTATATTACCCTAACAAATATCAGAGAATTACAACTAATACCTAGCCCACCCGAAATCTCTACCCATCCGAAAACCAAACTGAGCTCCAGTTCGCTCCTTCTCGCGACAAAATCAAAATCAAAATCAAACCTCCAAAATCTTCCAAAATCATAACTGTCAAAATCGCCAAACTAGGTATAACTACTTTACCCATCCGATTTTGATTCTCTCTAATCGCCCAAAACCATCAGATTTTGATTCTCTCTAATCGCCAAAAACAAAACAAAACTGAAATCTCATATCCCTAATTTCTCGCTACTTGCAATAAAATCCCACAAAATCTTCCAAATCCCACACCGATATAATCTCAAATTTCTCTATTTTCGGCTTACTCGATTTTCGATATCATTTCGATTGATAACATCAAAACCCGATTGTGATTCTCTCTTTTCGCGACAATGGTGAAGACAAGGTGGGGAAGAAGAAGGATGGATATTGTTCCAAATGTAGAGAAAGAAGGTCCTCAAGCTCCGTTAGAAGATACTCAAGACGTAGAGAGGACGGCTTTGGTCACGGTTGTTGAGGAAAACCCCACGAATGAAGGAGGAGATGGAGAAGGAGCCGGAGAAGAGAATGTCGGAGGTAGTGAAGAAGAAAGAGCCGGAGAAGGAGCCGGAGAAGAGAGTGGCTGTCGCAGTGAAGAATGAACCAACTCAGAAAGTAACTCGGCAACAAGCTCAAGCCGAACCGTTAGCAATCCCAATGACTCAATCGTAAGTATTTGCTCTTGAGCCTTGGATTCAATGATTGAATTGGTAGAATTAAAGAACGTTTTAAGTTAGAACTGTAGTATAACTAGGTAGAACTAGGTATAACTGGGTAGAACTGGTAGAACATTTAGTCTTGAAATATTAAGGAAACGGTATAACTTGGTAATACTTGGTACAACAATAGTATTTTTTTGTAATACTGGTATAACTAGGTAGAACTGTAAGTATTTTGAAAACTTCCTGAATAGTATTACTTGGTAATACTTGGTAAAACTTTGTTTTGCAGGATTCCGAGGAGGAACCAACAGGTTTACAACATCTAAAAATGTACTTCCCGCCGACGGAGTATAAGAAGAAAATAAAGCTCTCAACGAGATGTTACATACATGAGGCATTGACAACGCTAGAGGGTTTGAATCCTCCTCTGAGTAATGTTGAGAGAAGATGGTTTGAGGGCCATTCGCAATTCCAACACATCTTTCACATGCCAAGGGATAAAAATCACAAGGTTATTGGCATGTGGATGCTCCTTCTTCGTACGACATGCATAGAGAAAAAAAAGGAGGCTTGGTTCATTGTTAATGGTGTTCCCATACGCTATGGTAACAAGGAACATGCCTTGATATCGGGTTTAGACTGCCGTAACTATCTACTTGATTACAAGAAAGCGGGAAGTATGAGCTTTGTCAACAAGCATTTTACGTCTTTGCCTATTAGACATCAAGACGTGAAAGAAAAGCTGGTGCAAATGGATCGTTCTCGAGATAGGTTGAAGATGGCGGTCCTCTACTTCGTATCCAGCATTATCATAGCGCAGACAAAGACTGGGGTAGATGCTACACCAGTGGATGAATTCTTTCAGAGAGCTGTGGATGATTTAGACTTCTGTAAGACGTTTCCTTGGGGGAGATTGTCATTCGATCACATGCTCGGATCGATTGCGCACACGATGCAGCATTTTGGAGGGGCCGTCACAGAGGGAGCATTATGGCCAGTTCCAGGCTTCTGTATTCCTATGGAGGTAAGTAAAAAATAGATGAAGTTTTGAAAACTGTTACTAGTTCTTATACTTGAAGCTAACTCTAACTATAAGTGTGTTGTGTAGCTTTTAGCTTTTGAGGCAATACAAGAATTGGGAAATAAATTCAGAGAAGATATTCCAGGTGCAGACGTCCATTGTCCTAGGATGTGCAAGAGGAGGTTCAAGAAATGTGAAATGAAAGGGTTTCCTCTTTCGAAAATAAATGATGAACTTGGTACAACTAAGGTTAGTTATACTAGCTATCCTTTGCATATGAATTATTTTGGGTTGTTATGTTTTTAATATTTCTTAATTATTTGATATCACAGGATATTGATAGTATCCTAGTGGCTGTCGATGAAGAAAGGGATCTTATGGCTGACATCACAGAAGAAGAAGATGATGATGATAGACATGATGTCGTTGTTGATAGCTGGAAGAAACGTCTTTTTGAGGGATATGCCGTATCTTTCGAAGAGATATACAACCAAGATGTGCAGGCCCGATTAGGTGAGGAACCTGAGAATGCGGTGAACGAACCTGTAGCTGCCATTGAATTTCCGGGAAACCCGACTATAGCTGAGTTGGTGGATCTTATGAACGCAATGGGAGAACAGATGAAGGAAATTGTGGACAAGGTTGATGGGTTGGCCGAAAGAGTCGCACCATTGGAAGCTTTTGTGAAGGAACAAATAGGAGAGAAGGTAAGATTTTGTAATACTTGGTAATATTTTGTATAACAGTTGGTAGTTGGTAATAATGTATTCGATTGTAGGTAGCTGCAGTCCCAGCAAACGAGGATACTGCTGATTCCCCAGCCCCAGCCCCACCAAGCGAGCAGGTTGGTCCTTCCCAACAAGATATTAGGAAGAAAAAGGGTGTTAAACGGACTGGAGTGGAGCCCCACCAAGCGACTAAGCGACTAACAAGATCTAGGAGATCTTAGACTATATCTTGGACTATATCTTTGTTTGGATTGATGGGTTGTTGTTGACTTGTTTGGATTGATAGACTATATATGTTTTTGTGTTTTGTATTACTGGTAATACTTGGTAAAACTATGCAGTAATCGTTTTTGTGTTTCGTATTACTGGTAATACTTGGTAAAACTATGTAGTAATCGTTTTTGTGTTTCGTATTACTGGTAATACTTGGTAAAACTATGTAGTATTACTGGTAATACTGGGTAAAACAATGAAGTATAACTGATAATACTGGGTAAAACTATGTAGTATTACTGGTAATACTTGGTAAAACTAAGTAGTATTACAAAAGATAAGTCTTACAAAACAAAGATAAGTCATACAAAGAAAAAGCATAATAAGTCTTACAAAACAAAGATAAGTCATACAAAGAAAGAGCATAGTAAGTCTTACAAAACAAAGATAAGTCATACAAAGAAAGAGCATAGATAATTCCAAGATATCAAGGCATAGGCCCAAAAAGCTTTTCGATTCGACTCACAACACTCACCACTAACTCCTTCAGCTTTTCAATCTCTTCACCATTGTTTGTCAGCTCCTTACGCATTTGTTCCATTTGAAACTCAAGGTGTGTAAAGCTTCGAATCTTCTAGGACTGCTCATCAACCTCCTTCCTTAAACTAGTGACCTCTTCTTCTATAGCTGCAACCCAAACTTTCCGAATGTGGAAGCCATCATTCTGTACATAGAAACATATATTTCATCACATATTCATTGCCATTAATCTAAAATTGATGTCCTCTCACCTCAAACACATTGCATGTAAAGTATCTCCTTCCTAGCTCTGATTCAGTTTGAGAGGTCTCCTCGATGATACGTCTGCCACATGGACATCTTTTAGGAATGCCATAGTCACCATCGGTTATGGCATAGTATCTATCGAATATCTCTTTCTTCTTCTTCATGTCTCTATAATATGGGTCCTTCTCCTCCATGGTTTTGTTTAACCTTAATCGAATCAAATAACAACAGAAATTGATTGAGATGAAATCGAAACAGAAATCGATTGAGATGAAATCGAAACAGAAATCGATTTAAAAGCTTACTCAAACTTCAACTGAAATAGATTTGAGATCCTTACAAAGCTTACCTGAAATCAAATAGTTTGAGATGATGAGCCAGATGATACCCAATTCGAGAGAAAATGGAGAGAAAATGAAGAATGAAGCTAATTCTTTCATTCTTTCTACTATGGAAGAAAAAAGTGGAGGGAAACCAAAAATCGATTTCAAATGGAGGGAAACCAAAAATTTCGATTTTTAGAAGAAGTTACTCCACGTGCGCCGTTTTTTGGTCACATGTGCGCCGTTTTTATTTGCACATAGTTATACAGAATATAGTAGTTCTACCAAAGTTCCACATAGTTATACTTTGCTTGTTTTCCAATTTAATTAGTATTACGTACCCTTACAATTTGTTGTTTTACTTTTACAGTTGCTTTTAGTCGATTAACATATGATTCTTAGTGTTTTATGTATTAATATGTTAAAAACCTACATTTCTCTAACTTTTTCATAATAAGTAGGTTATTATTTTAAAAGTGATCTTAAAAATATAAGGAATATATTGTGTAAATTGTTTCATAACATCCTAATATGATATAGTTTTGTAATTTCTTTTTAATACATAATGGAACATTAATTTATGTCGTTAACAAAACCAGTTTTTTCTTAATTATGTTAAAATTATTATTTTCTTTAATTATTTTTTTAAAAAATTATTATTTTCCTTAATTATTAAGTTTTTCTTTAGTTATTCCAGTATTACATAGTATTACATAATGGAAAACCAGTTTTACGTAGTAGTACCAGAACCAATACATAGTATTACATAATCAAAAACCAGTTTTACGTAGTAGTACCAGAACCAATACATAGTATTACATAATCAAAAACCAGTTTTACGTAGTAGTACCAGAACCAATACATAGTATTACATCATCAAAAACCAGTTTTACGTAGTAGTACCAAAACCAATACATAGTATTACATAATGGAAAACCAGTTTTACGTAGTAGTACCAGAACCAATACATAGTATTACATAATCAAAACCAGTTTTACGTAGTAGTACCAGAACCAATACATAGTCCAATAACCAATATATATTCAAACACCACTGCAAGTTCCAAAAAACAACCATTGGAGTCCTTGTCTCGGCCGTCTCTTATTTTGCGTCCTTGGACGCCTTTCTCCAGCCGATGGAAACCTTTTGACTTTCTTTCTTCCCTGTTTCTTTTTCCGATCCGGAGGTATAATTTGTTTTGCTTTTGATGTCATCTGGGACATCCCATTGAGACATATCCGGCACTAAATAGATTGTCTTGTAATATGCCATTGCCCACATCTCCATCAAATAATATTTCGAACACAAGTCATGTAATTGGATATCACGACCTCTGTCTTCATGCCTTAAAAATTCAATGAAAGCTGCTAATGCATGCACACAAGGATACCTTTCAATATCGAAGACCCTGCATCTGCAACTTTTCAAGAGCAAGTTCACCAAATAAGGCTTTCCATCACTACCAATGACATTGTATTCAAGCTCGAATGTGTTTAGCTCCGTCATAATCAATTTCTCAGCAACAGCCCATAAATCGTGCATGCAGTTCTCCACAAAAGGCACCAGTTTATGTTCAACCGATCCAGCCACAGCCTCCTTTCGATGTTCATTAAACCAATTAGAAAATGTTTTAATGATTGTATCAATCATGGGTATTAAAGAGTACCTCTTTGCGTTCTTAAACACACTGTTCAAAGATTCCACACAGTTGCTTGTGTCTAAGTTGTATCTTTCCCCTGGAAAACAACACCTTGCCCATTTTTCTTTCTCGGTACTCTCCTTCAGATACTTGGCCGCAGAAGGATATCTCGTCTTAAAAGAAGTATAAGCACAATTGAACTCAGCCACTGTGTAATGCCTACTGCACTCCATGAATCTCCATGCGACTACGTCTTTATTGACGTTAGGAGCATGACCTTTCACATTTTGTGACAAATGCCATATACAATACCCATGATGAGCCTGGGGATACATATTAGCTACTGCGCTGATGAGCCTTGCATTTCTATCACTGATAAATACCAATTCCGAAGAATCCCCTTTAACGGTTTTCAACATCTCCAAAAACCATGTCCAACTTACATCATTCTCACCATCAAGTACACCAAACGCTATGGGATAATGGTGACGATTAAGATCTTGAGCTGAGGCAAAAATTAGTACACCACCATATCCGTTCTTGAGAAAAGTTGCATCCACAATTATCACTTTCCTCATTACCTGAAACCCTTCAATGCTCGCTCCCAAAGCTATGAATAGGTACTTGAATCTTTCCTTCTCATCCAATTTCACACGTGTTATTGTACCATTATTGACCTTCTCTAACATGTGCAAATAGCAATACAACATCTTGTAGCTTTCCTCCGGGCTACCACGCAAATCACTAACAGCTTGATTTTTTCCTCTCAACGCTGTGGAGTATGATATATTCACTCCTAATTTTGTCTTAACAAGATCCATGATAATTTTAGGAGTTGGAGTTTCCATTTGTCCTGGATAATCATCATGCAAAAGAGCTGCAACTAACTGTGGTGTGCCTTGCCTCTTCATGCTGCTGCTGCTTCTACTCTGACTAGCCCGAGAACATGTATGCATATGGGTGTACCTTCTAATCGAGAAAATATCTATCTTTAGGATCCTTGCAGCTCGTAAACCCTATTTACAGATTTCTTTAGTACATTTTAGCACTAAACGTCCCTTATCCGACTTTTTAACAACAAAACCATAACTGTTAACAAATGAAGCTCTATCCACCACATCTTGCAATGCCTTCTTATTTGGAAATTCTTGACGTAGACTAAAACCCAAACCGTCTTCCCAAGGCTCTATAAACTGACTAGCTTCTCCAACATCTGAAAACTCAACATATTCATCACCCATATCCGATCTACTCATACTGTTATCCTCACCTTCATCACTTGATACATTTCCACCCTCTATGATACCTTCATCATTTGCTTGATCTTTTTCTACATATAGAGTAATGGCATTAGCTCCGATTTCATCATCAGTCGACTTGTCATAGTTCATACCAACAGAACTTTTGCCCGCTCTCGACAATTGCTCGGGCAGTTCCGAGTTAGTGATGACCTCCACAAACAAAATACATCTACGATTCTCTTTATCAATGGACGTTAGATAAACATACAGATCCTCATCATCAGAAATAGTCCATTGTTCCTCACATCCCACCAGTAATGGAATGTAACTCAATTGCAATTTAACCTTACTTTCATCTAACGCAAGCTTCTTGTATATCCTAGCTTCTACCATTGACAAAGTTATCTCTTCCACTGATGTCTTCAACATTAAACTATACATGCGACCTTGGCATTTAAAATGTATGCTGGCGTTAATGCTCATTGTGTCCTGCCAAAACAATACAAAAAACTTATTCAGTAATACTAGTTTTACTAGTTATACTACATATATCAGTTATACTAGTTATACTAGTTTTATCCAGTTCTCCTATCGCAAGAACTCAAATTGGATCGTTTCGAGATCTACATTTCTCTATGATTCAACCACTGAAATCTATTTATAACCAATTTCAAGTCTTAATCGACCCTCAAACAAACATCAAACACCCAATGTGCATAATCTGTATCTCAAATCCAATTCATAAAATAATTTGAAACCAAATGTGGATATTGAATTTATCAATACAATTCTTCAAGATTGTTTAGGTTGACGAACAGACCTGGAAGTAACGGAGATGAATCGCGACCAGGGGACGATGGTGGAGAAAATCGAGCTCGAGCTCGAGCTGGAGAAAATCGAGCTCGTTTTACCGTTTTTTTTTCTTTAGTTTTCAATTTTTTTTTTCCAATTCAATTAAAACAAATATTCCAAATATTGGGAGTGAGAACAAAATCGTCAGATCACATTTGACTAAATGAAACAAGGGTATGTAGATTAAAAAAGGGTATAAGAGATTTTTTTCTTTCTATGAAGGGTTTTTCGGCCGATGTCTCACATACATACTATCATGTTTCAACTTAGAAGAAATAAATTATATAAAAAAAACTAAACTATTGTTGTCTTAGAGGTTTTCTTTTCTTTTTTTTCTTTTTTTTTGTTAATCTAGAAATTTTGAACCTAGACCCATATGTTAGGATATTCTGTTAATATTCTTAGTTCATATATATATTCTCAATTGAATATATATTTTCAACTGTGTCGTGTATTTATATTTTTCGTCATATCAATAATAGAATAAGTTTCACAACCTACATGGTATCAGAGCAATTATCGATCCAAAATCTCTCTCTAATCGTTTTTTCTCTCTTCTTAGATCACGATGACAAACTCCTCTGGTTCCTCTGCGGAATTAACAGTTCTCTATAGTGGAAACGATCCAAAAACTCCTCTGATCTCGATCAACATGTCGAGCATCACAAAACTCTCTCACACAAATTATCTCACATGGAAACTCCAGCTTCGTGCGCTTCTCGAAGCTGATGAACTCCATGTCTTTATTGACGACACCGATGCCACACCAGCAACCATTGTCACCGACAACGGTAACACGACACCAAACCCTCTTTACACAGTTTGGAATCGCCAAGACAAGATGCTTTATGTTGCTCTATTCGGCACTCTCACCCTCAATGTTCAATCAACGGTTGCAAGAGCGACAACATCACGTGGAATCTGGCAAACCCTTGCCAAAACGTACGTACCGTAATGCTAGACCATATCTTGGTAAGTGTCAAATTTGTGGCACACAGGGGCATAGTGCAAGGAGATCCCCTTAGTTTACTATGACATCACCACCGTCTCACCAACGCGGAAGCACTACCACGTGGCACAATCCTCAGTTGCCTTCTCCACCACCACAATGGACACCACAAGCACATCACACGAGTGCAACTCCATCTGAATCTGCTTCGTGGCTCCTTGACAGTGGTGCCTCGAATCATATCATGTCGGACCTTAACAATCTCTCCTTACACTCGCCGTATCAAGGAGGAGAAGATGTCATGATTGGCAACGGGACAGGACTGAACATCACTCACACGGGTTCCTCTATTTTACCCTCTCAATCTCGTCCTTTGTCTCTTACCAATGTCTTGTGTGTTCCACAAATGAGAAAAAATCTTGTCTCAGTCAATAAACTCTGCAAAACTAACAATGTTATGGTGCAACTGTGTCCGTCTATGTTTCAGGTGAAAGATCTCAGCACAGGGGCAACACTCCTCAACGGTAAAGCCAATGATGGGGTGTATGAGTGGCCGGCAACTTCTTTATCTTTAATTTCAGCTTTTCCGTGTGTCAAGTCTTCTCTTTCAACTTGGCACTCATGTTTAGGACATCCATCTTCCCAAATTCTCCATCAAGCTATCTCTAAATTTTCATTACCTATTTCGTCTTTAGACTCTGTATTTTGCAGTTCATGTTCCATCAATAAAAGCCATAAGTTCCATTTTATACTACTTCCATCAAGTCTTCTAGCCCTCTTGAAATAATTTTCTCAGGCGTGTGGACATCGTCCGAATATTCTGTTGATGGCTTCAAATATTACATTGTCTTTGTTGATCACTTCACTCGGTATATTTGCCTCTATCCCTTGAAATTAAAGTCACATGTATCTGAGATCTTTCCTCGCTTCAAGGCACTTGTGGAGAATCGATTCAATATAATAATTAAAACGCTATATTCAGACAATGGAGGTGAATACCTTGGGCTTAAGATGTATCTCTCCACTCACGGGATCACACATCTTACCACACCTCCCCACACTCCAGAACATAATGTATGCTGGCGTTAATGCTCATTGTGTCCTGCCAAAACAATACAAAAAACTTATTCAGTAATACTAGTTTTACTAGTTATACTACATATATCAGTTATACTAGTTATACTAGTTTTATCCAGTTCTCCTATCGCAAGAACTCAAATTGGATCGTTTCGAGATCTACATTTCTCTATGATTCAACCACTGAAATCTATTTATAACCAATTTCAAGTCTTAATCGACCCTCAAACAAACATCAAACACCCAATGTGCATAATCTGTATCTCAAATCCAATTCATAAAATAATTTGAAACCAAATGTGGATATTGAATTTATCAATACAATTCTTCAAGATTGTTTAGGTTGACGAACAGACCTGGAAGTAACGGAGATGAATCGCGACCAGGGGACGATGGTGGAGAAAATCGAGCTCGAGCTCGAGCTGGAGAAAATCGAGCTCGTTTTACCGTTTTTTTTTTCTTTAGTTTTCAATTTTTTTTTTCCAATTCAATTAAAACAAATATTCCAAATATTGGGAGTGAGAACAAAATCGTCAGATCACATTTGACTAAATGAAACAAGGGTATGTAGATTAAAAAAGGGTATAAGAGATTTTTTTCTTTCTATGAAGGGTTTTTCGGCCGATGTCTCACATACATACTATCATGTTTCAACTTAGAAGAAATAAATTATATAAAAAAAACTAAACTATTGTTGTCTTAGAGGTTTTCTTTTCTTTTTTTTCTTTTTTTTTGTTAATCTAGAAATTTTGAACCTAGACCCATATGTTAGGATATTCTGTTAATATTCTTAGTTCATATATATATTCTCAATTGAATATATATTTTCAACTGTGTCGTGTATTTATATTTTTCGTCATATCAATAATAGAATAAGTTTCACAACCTACATGGTATCAGAGCAATTATCGATCCAAAATCTCTCTCTAATCGTTTTTTCTCTCTTCTTAGATCACGATGACAAACTCCTCTGGTTCCTCTGCGGAATTAACAGTTCTCTATAGTGGAAACGATCCAAAAACTCCTCTGATCTCGATCAACATGTCGAGCATCACAAAACTCTCTCACACAAATTATCTCACATGGAAACTCCAGCTTCGTGCGCTTCTCGAAGCTGATGAACTCCATGTCTTTATTGACGACACCGATGCCACACCAGCAACCATTGTCACCGACAACGGTAACACGACACCAAACCCTCTTTACACAGTTTGGAATCGCCAAGACAAGATGCTTTATGTTGCTCTATTCGGCACTCTCACCCTCAATGTTCAATCAACGGTTGCAAGAGCGACAACATCACGTGGAATCTGGCAAACCCTTGCCAAAACGTACGTACCGTAATGCTAGACCATATCTTGGTAAGTGTCAAATTTGTGGCACACAGGGGCATAGTGCAAGGAGATCCCCTTAGTTTACTATGACATCACCACCGTCTCACCAACGCGGAAGCACTACCACGTGGCACAATCCTCAGTTGCCTTCTCCACCACCACAATGGACACCACAAGCACATCACACGAGTGCAACTCCATCTGAATCTGCTTCGTGGCTCCTTGACAGTGGTGCCTCGAATCATATCATGTCGGACCTTAACAATCTCTCCTTACACTCGCCGTATCAAGGAGGAGAAGATGTCATGATTGGCAACGGGACAGGACTGAACATCACTCACACGGGTTCCTCTATTTTACCCTCTCAATCTCGTCCTTTGTCTCTTACCAATGTCTTGTGTGTTCCACAAATGAGAAAAAATCTTGTCTCAGTCAATAAACTCTGCAAAACTAACAATGTTATGGTGCAACTGTGTCCGTCTATGTTTCAGGTGAAAGATCTCAGCACAGGGGCAACACTCCTCAACGGTAAAGCCAATGATGGGGTGTATGAGTGGCCGGCAACTTCTTTATCTTTAATTTCAGCTTTTCCGTGTGTCAAGTCTTCTCTTTCAACTTGGCACTCATGTTTAGGACATCCATCTTCCCAAATTCTCCATCAAGCTATCTCTAAATTTTCATTACCTATTTCGTCTTTAGACTCTGTATTTTGCAGTTCATGTTCCATCAATAAAAGCCATAAGTTCCATTTTATACTACTTCCATCAAGTCTTCTAGCCCTCTTGAAATAATTTTCTCAGGCGTGTGGACATCGTCCGAATATTCTGTTGATGGCTTCAAATATTACATTGTCTTTGTTGATCACTTCACTCGGTATATTTGCCTCTATCCCTTGAAATTAAAGTCACATGTATCTGAGATCTTTCCTCGCTTCAAGGCACTTGTGGAGAATCGATTCAATATAATAATTAAAACGCTATATTCAGACAATGGAGGTGAATACCTTGGGCTTAAGATGTATCTCTCCACTCACGGGATCACACATCTTACCACACCTCCCCACACTCCAGAACATAATGGGATAGCGGAACGAAGACATAGACACATTGTGGAGATATGGATGGATCTTCTCACTCATGCTAACATTCCAAAGACGTACTGGACGTACGCTTTCTCTACGGTAGTTTATCTTATTAACCGGATGCTCACACCAACACTAAAAAACACATCACCATACAAAATTCTGTTTGGCGTTGAACTAAACTAGAACAAGCTACGAACCTTTGGTTGTCTATGCTACCCGTGGTTGCGCCCATATAGGCAGAACAAGTTCAGCCCCAAGTCGACTCCCTGTGTATTTATCGGGTACTCCTTAACTCAAAGTGTCTTTCTCTGTCTAGATGTCATGACTTCTCGCGTCTATACTTCTCGCCATGTGATTTTTCATGAAAACACATTTCCTTTCATTTCTCTCGTTCAATCCTCTGTTCCGATTTCCTTGTCACAAACAATCTCTTTAGTTTCACCATCAGCCGAATTCTCTCCGATTTATCGCCAGCCACTCACTCTTCAACTGCCCCCGAGCACAGAACCTTCACATGAAACAATAACTCCAACAACTCCTGAAACAGAGACCATCATCACGTCACCAGAACAGTCGAGTGAGGTCGGAGCAGACTCATCGCATGGACCATCTGCACCACAACCAGCAAATACTCATAACATGATCACCCGTGCGAAGAACATGATTCACAAGCCCAATCCAAAATATGGGCTAACAGCGCAACTCACAGAAATTGAGCCCAAAACCGTGGCTCAAGCCCTCAAAGACGAAAGATGGAGACTAGCTATGAGTGCTAAAATTAATGCACAAGTTCGGAATGGCACATGGGATTTAGAACCTCCGGTGCACATAATGTTGTAGGCTGTAAGTGGGTGTTTACCATTAAACGTCTACCTAATGGATCTATTGACAGGTTTAAAGCTCGCTTAGTGGCAAAAAGGTTTCATCAACAACCCGGAATTGATTTTCATGAGACCTTCAGCCCGGTGATCAAACATGCGACCATCCAACTTGTCCTTGGTGTAGCGGTAGCTCGTGCCTGGCCATTACGACAACTAGATGCTAATAATGTGTTCTTTCAAGGGAATCTCTAGGAGACGGTGTTCATGACTCAGCCGCCGGGATTTGAAGACAAAGATAAACCGGGATTTGTGTGTCGTCTCAAGAAAGCTATATACGGACTTAAACAAGCACCAAGGACGTGGTATAATGAACTCAAGATGTTTCTTCTAAGTGTTAGCTTCATCACATCCCTTGGTGACACGTCTCTTTTCACTCTCCGTTCTGGGGCTCACTTTGTCTACATGCTTATATATGTTGATGACATAGTTGTTACTAGAAGCTGCTCGAGACTTGTGGACGACATAATTACAACACTCGCTAGTCGATTCTCGCTCAAGGATATGGGCCACTTGTCTTATTTCCTTGGTCTTGAAGCTCATCAGACTTCATCTGGTCTCCGTCTCACTCAACAAAAGTACATCTCAGATTTGTTATCTCGCACAAACATGGAGAATGCTAAGCCTGTTACAACTCCAATGTCAGCCTCACAGATTCTCACGGCGTCTTCCGGGTCACTTATGGATGATCCTACCCTCTACCGAGCTACTGTTGGAAGTTTACAATATCTTAGTCTTACAAGACTGGATATTTCCTTTGCTGTTAACAGGTTGTCTCAGTACATGCATCAACCAACATACACACATTGGAAAGTGACTAAGCGAGTCCTGCATTATCTTGCCGGAACGGCTACTCATGGGATATTTTTTTCTGCTTCCATGCCAATGACACTTCACGCATACTCCGATGCAGATTGGACTGGGAATCGTGATGACTACACGTCAACAGGTGCATATATTATTTACCTTGGTCAACAACCGATTTCGTGGTCTTCAAGGAAACAGAAAGGTGTAGCGAGGTCATCTACGGAGGCAGAGTACCGATCTGTCGCAGTCACAACAGCAGAACCCAAGTGGTTACTCTCTCTTGCTAAAGAATTGGGCCTTCATCTCTCTGGCACTCCTACCATTTACTGTGATAATATTGGAGCTACTCAACTTTGTGCAAATCCAGTTTTTCATTCGCGAATGAATTATATTGCTCTTGATTATCATTTTGTGCGAAAGCAGGTTGAAGATGGCACTCTTCGAGTTTCTCACATGAGCTCCGCTGATCAACTTGCAGATGCCTTAACATAGCCGTTACCACGAACACGTTTTCAGAACCTAGTGGTCAAGATTGGCCTCACTCCGGGTCGTCCATCTTGAGGAAGACTGTTAGGATATTCTGTTAATATTCTTAGTTCATATATATTCTCGATTGTATATAGATATTAGGAGATCTACTTACTCTTATCTCAGGTAAGATTTTGTAACTCTGTTGTGTATTTATATTCTTCGTCATATCAATAATAAAATAAGTTTCACAACCTACACCATATACCAATTATTAATCAATTAATTTACAATAACGCACTAAATGACCGTGGACATTATATATACTTTGCACTTTTCTTGGTTTTTTGCATAAGATAATTTTTGAAACGATTATAATTTAGGTGTATACAATGAGCCTACTAAATTGATTCAATTATATTTGTTTGTTTGTTTGTTTGTTTTTTGTTTTTTTTTTTAACTATTTTTAGGAGTGACATGGTACTCAGTTGCACTTTATAAGAAAATAAAAAATGATTATAATTTACGTGTATACAATGAGCCTACTAAATTGATTCACTTATGTTTGTTTTTTTTTTAAAAAAAAAAAAACTGGTTTTAGGAGTGACATGGTAATCAGTTGCACTTTATAAGAAAATAAAAAATGATGATTTAAAAAAAAAATTGGAATAAGGAGTGTAAATTTTTTTTTCTTTCAACATTATGCACCATTCGGCTACATGTCCAATAGGAAGTGTTACTGTAGAATCGTTAAATTGTTGGTTATGAATTCAAATACCAATATTTGCATAAAACTATGCTTATGAAATTGCAGATCCCTCAGTAAAATCTTGGAGATGTTTTGCACGATTTCAATACAAGAACGGGAAGAGAGGTTTGATCTTTCTGATTTTTATATTAATATTACATAAGTACGTTGGCATGGTTTTTTGTTTTTTGTTTTTTTTTGTTGTTTTAGAAAACAACTAATATCTGATGACTTTGGTGTTTTATGTATGCATTTAGGAGAATCTACACAAAGGTTTGATTTACTCATCACTTTACATTTATCAATTGAAGTCTGATTTTTCATTTGCCAATATATTTCTCACGATTAGTTGGAGATATGGTTTTGAAATTAAAGCTAAGGCGCTTAAGCCTATACGATGTATGGTTATTTTCGTAGTTTATTGGTGCTATATTCATATCTAAGTTTATGTGATGATATTATTTTTTTCAATGAAAAATAAAACCAAAAACAAAATTTATCTGAATACTAGAAGATTTAGCCAACTTAAGCTAGTAACGAACAACTACTTTATTTTTCTTTCTATTTTTTGTATGAAACCCTTAGTTTATTTTTCTTCTACATGTATAGACGCTAAAGAAATTGGTGAACAAGAACAATACAGAAGTGTCCACTGAAAATGTTAATCTTTTCAAAAATATTTATTGAAAAAAATATTTGAAGAAATACATATTGTTTTTATAAAATAAATGTTTATTTAATACAATAATTATTTGAAATTCAGGATGATAGTAAGGTAACCAAACTGAGAGAAATCAATGAATTAATTGCTGAGAAGAAGTTAATTTTGAGGTAATGATTAAAAAAACTAATATTCAGTAAAATAATAAACCCATAGACAACTTCAAAAGAACAAAACTTAGACACAGTTTTCATATTAGGCTTTGAATGTGCAGTAACTTTGATGCGTTTCTGAGAGCATTTCTAATTTATATTACCATTCAACTCTTTTTTTGTACTTCACTTTTTACAAAAAAGTAATAATGAAAAAAGAAAGAAAAAAAAACTAGAGATACAAAGATAAAAAAACGCACCTCGTAAAAGACTCCACTATAAAAGGTGTGGTTCACAGATTCACTTTTAAAATAAAACAATTTTTTTTTGCATTATTTTTTAGATAGAAATTGATAATAATAATAATTTTATTTTTTTGCCTATAAAAATCACTTGATGAACCAATTTTTCATAACACAGCTTATTAGAAAATAGTTATTAAAAACACACAATAATTTTTAAATCTTGAAATTGTTTTTAAAAACACACTGGATTCAGAATAAGAAAAAAAGAGCTGAGAACTTTTTCCTATTTGGCAAGGTTCACAAACAGGAGATATGCTGATCTTATTGATAGAAATTGCCTAGCTTGATTTAAGAAGTTGCAGGATCTGAAAATTGGCGTGTCCAAGTCTTTGATGCCAGATGATATCACTAGCAGTGCACTGTCTATTTGAGTAGAAAGCCAAAAATTCCGGATTCTGCAACACATATAAACTCTCACGACGTGGTCCCCTTGTCACCACTTTCTGAGTATCAAAATCAATAATATAGACAGTATTAGCATCAAAAAATACTCCACAGGGATAATCCTCACACAGTTTTGAGACTGACAATAAAGATTTCTGCATTGATGGACAAACAAGAACATCGCAGAGAGGAAGACTACCTGTAGTTGTGGTGAGAGTGGTGGAACCAACATGAGTGATAGGGAGATAAGAACCATCAGCAACCATTACTGTTTCAGACCCATTGGAAGGCTTGACATTCTGCAGCTGAGTAGTGGTAGCACTCATATGTGCAGAGGCACCTGAATCAGGGAACCATTCCTATCTTGAAGAATCTGTAACTCGGAGAGCAGCGAGAGCCTGAGGAGTGTCATCACTTTGATAGGAGTTGTCAAAGCGATTCCAACACTTTAAAGCAGAGTGACCAACACGGCCACATATCTGACATACCGGACGTGTGTTGGTTGCTCCTGCAGACTATTATGACTGGTTCCAGCCAGAAGAGTTGACTTGGTGCGAAAAACCTCTGCCACGGGTTGAAAAACCACCACGACCTCTACTTCCAAAACCTCTATAAGCATTTCCACGGCCTCTTTGTCCTGAGTTGCCTTGTTTTTGAACTTGAAACGCCATGAAAGGAGTAACATCAGTCGGAGTTTCGTATGACTGAACACGAGTGAGACGACCACACCCGTTTTTTTTTAAAAAAAACAACTAATACGCCCATACGTATTAATTAAGCCAAAACGGTTTTAATACAAACTTGGATTTTAATAGACTTAACAAACCGTCAAACAACAGAAACACAAATAACAAACGATGACAAGTTCACACACAATAACCGCAATAACAACAACAACAAACACCCGAGTCCTAATAATCCCTTCCTCCTCGCCCTGATTCCACGATCACGCTTTATCTTTACCTGCAACTCACAGAAACACAGAGATGCGTAAGTATTATCACAAATACTTAGTGAGGCGATCCTCCCATCTACGAGCTATACACACAAGCAAGTAAGACGATAAACCACTCACAACGCACAAACACAACAATCACAAATGATAAACAAATGGATCGATCGATCCAGCCCAAAAACTCGTACGGATCGATCCGTCCAAGCCATGGATCGATCGATCCGAACACACGGACCAAACCAGTAACTTACAGAACCTTCTGGATCGATCGATCCTACTCTGGATGGATTGATCCCCTTCCCTTACAAACATGGGATTGGATCGATCAATCCCACCATGGATCGATCGATCCCCACGATTCTGCAACTTCAACACGACCTGCAAGCCTTGGATCGATCGATCCCACCCTAGATCGATCGATCCTCGAGCTGCAGCAACACCGATCTCGACTTCCTCCACCGCACACGACCAACGACCACCCAAACTTGCTTCCTACAAACAATTAAACACAAAACCAAGCCCAAACCACAAGGAAAACAAGCCACATAACCACATAACCAGCTGAGGATCGATCGATCCACTTGCTCCACCGAAACCAGATCGACAACAAGACATGGATCGATTGGTCCAAGCTTGGATCGATCGATCCTCTCTCTTTTTTGGTCAAAATTTTGACTTTAAATTCTCGATCAAACCGCTTCCCGTTCTCGAGAAAACTCCAATCCCGAAACACTCCAGATCGACTCCAAAGAGAGAGATCACATTACCGATAACCTCAGGAAATCAAAACGCCAATATACAATTCCTCTGTAACGATCCCGACAATCTCCTTTTTTCCGGAACACGGGCATTACAATTCTCCCACACTAACATAGATTCGTCCTCGAATCTGCGATACAGTTCACCTGCAATGAACTCCAACTCACAATCGTCGCAACGATTCTCTAAACCTTGACCAGCCCGGCCAACACAACCCAAACACGCGAGTGAACACTAACAACCTCCGAGGTCTACAATCAGTCGCTATGCTTATAACCACGTTCTAGACAGTCATTGATTTCAACACAACTCGTACTCGTACCACCCCACCCTCAGGACTGAAGTCCCTCGAGGTCTCGGTACCACATGCCACTCACACTCTTGGGTCACAAAGTCCCTCAAGCTATTGGCACATCTGCCTCATACCACTCCTCACTCTCAGGTCATCAAGATCTTCGAGATCTGGGTATGATTCTCATACCAATCCTCACTCTCAAGTCACAAAGACCTTCGAGATCTGGGTATCTCACTCATACCACTCCCAGTCTTAGGTCACATGTTCTTCGGGCTATCGATATGTCTCTCATACTACTCGCACCCTCAGATCATCCCCTGACGAGTTGTACAGGACCAAACCGTCCTTAGAGCAATAAAGTCTAAATGTGTATAAGTATCCCTGACCGAATCTACCTCACATGGTCTGTGTATAACATCGCAATGTCATACACAACCACACATATCCCAAACCCGGAATATCACCTCAACCATGACCAAATCTCAGATCAACTCAAAACATCCCAGACACATAGGGTTGTTTCTCATATCCAAATACGAAGGATATTTCCAGTTCATATTCTCATAAACTTTTCTTATTTCAAAACCTCATGACATCACAAATCATAACCAATAAAAAATACACATCTTATTACCAATCCAAATGTATTACTCGTTTACACACCAAAACAAAATACAAAAAGATACAACGAGTAAACAACTCCAACTTCGAAACTAGAACCAGCGATGAAAACTACTCAAGCCTCAGCTTGCTTCTCGAACCACTTCTCGAATCTAGCTTTCATCCGCTCTTCTGGTTCCCAAGTTTCCTCCTGAACACCGTCACAGTCCCACAAGACTCTCATCATCGGAATCCTCTTCTAACGAAGCTCCTTGACCCTCCAGTCGAGAACCCTCACTGGCCTCGCATCTAAGGTCATGTTGGGCTGAAGATCTAACGGAATCTCAGCCAACACCTTATCATCCCTATGCAAGCACTTCTTCAGCATCGACACATGGAAAACCTTGTGAAATGCTTGCATAATCTCCGGTAACTCTAACCGGTACGCGACTGGCCCAACTCGACCAACAATCCAAAACGGACCCATATACCTCGTACTCAACTTAGTCTTGGTAATGGACCTGTTCGGACCTCGCAACATCGCCATCTTGAGATACACTCTATCTTTCACCTCGAACTCCAGCTTTTTTCTCCTCTTATCGGCATAACTCTTTTGCCGATCCTAAGCTTCCTTCATGTTCAGCTTAAAAACCCGGATCTTCTCCGTAGTTTCCTGAACAAAATCCGCACCCAATGTGCTCCTCTCCCCCACTTGGGTCCAGCACAACGGCGTACGACATGGCCTACCATACAGAGCCTTGTATGGAACCATTCCAATACTCGCCTGGTAGCTATTGTTATAAGCAAACTTTACCAAGCTCAGGTGATCCACCCAATGACCACCCCAGTCCAGTACACACATCCTCAGCAAATCCTCCAAAGTCTGGATTGTCCGCTTGGATTGCCCATTCGTCTGAGGATGATACGCGGTACTCAAATGCACCCTTGTGCCCATCTCCGGTCTGACACGATACTCACCGGTACTCCATAAAGTCTCACTATCTCCTGCATGTACTTCTTAGCCAACACCGAAGCTCCATCGATTTTCTTGATGGCCAGAAAACGTGCACTCTTGGTCAAACGATCAACAATGACCCAGATCGCATCCTTGGCCCGAGAAATTGGCAACCCCACTATGAAATCCATCGTAATCATATCCCACTTCCACTCTGGAATGGATAAACTCCGCAATAATCCACTCGGAACCTGATGCTCTGTCTTCACTAACTGGCACGTATCACACGCTGCGACCCAGTTAGCCACATCCTTCTTCATCCCGACCCAGTGATAATACCGCTTGAGATTTTGGTACATCTTAGTCGCTTCCGAATGAATCGAAAACATACTCGCATGAGCCTCACTCAGGATTTCTCGCCTCAAACCCTCATCCTTGGGTGCACATACCCGCCCATGCACCAGAATAGTCCCATTAGCAGAGACTTGATATTCTGAACCCGCTTCGCTGAAAGCATTAACCAAACCCTCATCATTTTCCTGAGCCAACCGAACCCTGCTCAGAATATCCGCCTGATTAGCTGCCTCCAAACCCAACGGTTCCTGAGATAAAGCACACAACCTCAATGAACCAAGCTCACACACCAACGACTCCATGTCCTGCTTCCGAGCCGAAACTACATGTTTACGACTCAAAGCATCCGCAACCAAGTTCGCTTTACCAGGATGGTAAACGATCTCCAGATCATAATCCGCCACCAACTCCATCCAGCGCCTCTTCCTCAAATTCAACTACGGCTGAGTAAAAATGTACTTCAGGCTCTTATGATCTGTAAACACCTGAACCTTTCCGCCATAAAGATAAGACCTCCAAATCTTCAAGGCGAACACCACCGCAGCCATCTCAAGATCATGGATAGGGTAGTTGCCCTCATGCTTCCTCAACTGCCTCGAAGCATAGGCAATCACCTTTCCCTGCTGCCTCAACACACAACCCAGACCAACTCCCGAAGCATCTGCGTAAACCACGTAAGGCTCACCCGGTTCAGGCAATGCCAATACTAGCGTACTTGTCAACATCGTCTTCAGGTTCGCAAAACTCTCCTCACACTCAGGAGACCAAACGAAAGGAACATCCTTCCCTGTCAGCTTCGTCATAGACTTAGCCATACTCGCAAAACCCTTGACGAACCTCCGGTAATAACCTGCTAACCCGAGAAAACTCCGAATCTCAGTAGCATTCCTCGGCCTCGGCCACTCCCTGATAGCCTGAATCTTCTCCGGATCCACCGAAACTCCCTGTGCGGACACAATGTGACCCAGAAATCCGATCTCTCGCTGCCAGAAACTACACTTACTCAACTTAACAAACAGTTTCTGATCCCGCAGCTTCTCCAGAACAACTCTCAGATGCAACTCATGCTCTTCGGAACTCTTCGAATACACCAAAATATCATCGATAAAGATGATCACAAACTCATCCAGATACTCCTAGAACACGCTGTTCATCAACCTCATGAACGCTGCTGGTGCATTCGTCAACCTGAATAGCATCACCACAAACTCGTAGTATCCATATCTCGATCTGAAAGCCGTCTTCCGGATATCCTTCTCATCAATCGGAATCTGATGATATCCTGATGCCAAATCTATCTTGGAGAACCAAGTAGCCCCTCTCAACTGATCCAACAACTCATCAATCTGTGGAAGAGGATACCTGTTCTTCACAGTGACTCGGTTCAGTCCCCGATAATCGATGCACAATCGGAAACTCCCATCCTTTTTCTTCACAAACAATACCAGTGCTCCCCACGGTGAAGTACTCGGTCGGATAAAACCCTTATCCAATAACTCCTCCAACTGCTTCTTCAGCTCTGCCATCTCTGCTGGAGCCATCCTATACGGTGCCCTCGATATCGGCATTGTCCCGGGTTCCAACTCAATCGTGAAAGGATTAGACCGAGACGGCGGTAATCCTTGCAATGACTGAAAAAACATCCTGGAAATCCCGAACAACCCGAATATCCCCAACCGCAATCTCTCCAACAGTCTCTGATGTAACAATCGTCATCAGATACGTCTCGCGACCCTTCTCGATCATACTTTCTGCATGCATGGCCGAGATCACGAGACTCCCAGAAGTCGGTCTCACTCCCTGATAAACCAACCTCCCTGCCTTCCTCTCGAAGACAACACGCCCTCGGTGACAGTCCAGATGCGCTCTGAACTTTCCGAGCCAATCCATGCCTAAAATAACGTCATAAAGCTCCACCGAGCAAATGACCAAATCCACTGGCATAGATTCTCCCACCACCTGAACATCCACGTCAACAACTCGACCGTGAATGATCAGTAGTCTTCCTCCAGCAACCTTAACGAAACCCAACCACTCCTCGGTTGCTCTCCGTAATATGTCCTTCTCGGCAAATTCTGGAGTAATGAAGCAATATGATGCTCCAGAATCAAACAACACGTGGGATTCAACACCTCCCACAACCAGGGTCCCTGCATATTTTCCATATGCTCAGAACCCTGACACCCCATCACGGAGACAATAAATTCTAAAACACAAGAATTTAACTCAGGTAAGTTTAAAAAAAGTATATGTGATCGGCCTGGAACTCGGGCCTCCTGTCTCCACAATGGAATACACTCGGGGCGCCACTGCACTCTGACTAGCTGGCGACACCGTTGCTACCTCCCTCTGCAACTTGGGGCACCTCAGCTTGATATGCCTCGTCTCCCTGCAGTGATAGCACACACGCGTATCCAAACGCGCCTCGCCCTTCTGAGGGTAACTCGCAACCCGGTGATCCTTGCTCCCACACTTGAAGCATCCCAGACCACTCTGGGTAACACTGGAAGAACTCTCCATCTTCCTCTTCTGTCCTTGCATTGGCCTACCTCCTCTGCTCGGACCGGACTGCTACTGCTGCTGCCTCCTCGCCTGAAAGCTGGGCCGAACAGCTACCACCTCGTCTCTCAGACCTTCCTCCAGCAAAGCAGCTGTCTCCACCAACTCTGCAACCGTACCAAAAACTCTCACCAGGCAACGGTTCCTCAACTCAGCCTAAAGACCCAACAAGAATCTCCGAACCCGGGCCCTCTCGCCCTCCAATGCTCGACCCGCATACACACTGAGATGGTTAAACTCCGCCTCATACTCCCGGACGATCCTGTTTCCCTGAGATAAATTCAGAAACCGACCTACCAACCGGTCAAGCGCCTCCTGAGGAAAATACTTGGAGTTAAACTCCTCAACAAAATCCTCCCAGGCCATCTCCGCCTAAACTCTCCTGGCCAAAACACCCCTCCACCAGAGATGCGCATAACCCTCCAGGTAACGAACTGCCAGGTCCAACCTGTATCTCTCCGTACACCTAATCGAAAGGAAGTTCTGCTCCAACCTCCTTTTCCACGCATCCGCGGCCTCAGAGTTGGCACCTCCCGGGAAGAATCCCGTGCCAATCCTCTGCAACTGCTCCATCATCCTCAGGTAGGATGGGAGCTCCTCCGCAACTGCAGCCCTCGGCTGCACCTCAACCACTGGTGGCACAACAGGAGCCCGCACTGGTACCCTCTCTGGTAACCGCTCCAACAGCAAGGCCAGCAAACCCTCAATGCGATCATCTCAAGTCTGAGCAAACTCCGCTGCAGAACCCGCAACACCCGCTGAAACTCCAGCCACACCCTCAAACCCCTCCTGATGCACATGGAGAGCTGTTACTCGCTCAACCGTGGCGCTCTATGCTACACTCTCGGCCACCACTGGAACACAACCACGACCTCTACCACGGCCACGGCCTCTACCACGACCTCTAGCACCTCTAGCCATTTGTACCACCAAGAACAGAGGCTAAAATACTAAACAATTTACAGAGTAAAGATAATCTACCGTGGAATCTTGAGGCTCGAAGAGGATGATTCTAAGACCCCATGCTCAAACAAATTGACTAACTACCACATAATCAATTCTAGCATACAACCAATCAACGGTTCAAACACATGCACCACGCAACAAGAAATCCTAGAACCGTCTACGCTCTGATACTAAATTGAGACGACTACACCCGTTTTTTTTTAAAATAACTAATACGCCCATACGTATTAATTAAGCCAAAACGGTTTTAATACAAACTCAGATTTTAATAGACTTAACAAACCGTCAAACAACAGAAACACAAATAACAAACGATAACAAGTTCACACACAACAACCGCAATAACAACAACAAACACCCGAGTCCTAATCATCCCTTCCTCCTCGCCCTAATTCCACGATCACACTTTATCTTTACCTGCAACTCACAGAAACACAGAGATACGTAAGTATTATCACAAATACTTAGTGAGGCGGTCCTCCCATTTACGAGCTATACACACAAGCAAGTAAGACGATAAACCACCCACAACGCACAAACACAACAATCACAAATGATAAACAAATGGATCGATCGATCCAAGCTTGGATCGATCGATCCAGCCCAAAAACTCGTACGGATCGATCAGTCCAAGCCATGGATCGATCGATCCGAACACACGGACCAAACCAGCAACTTACAGAACCTTCTGGATCGATCGATCCTACTCTGGATCGATCGATCCCCTTCCCTTGCAAACACGAGACTTGGATCGATCGAACCCCACGATTCTGCAACTTCAACACGACCTGCAAACCTTGGATTGATCGATCCCACCCTAGATCGATCGATCCTCGAGCTACAGCAACACCGATCTCGACTTCCTCCACCGCACACTACCAACGGCCACCCAAACTTGCTTCCTACAAACGATTAAACACAAAACCAAGCCCAAACCACAAGGAAAACAGGCCACATAACCACAGAAACAAGCAACACTTGAAGGATTCGGCAAAACGAACAGGACATCGTAAACACACCAAAACCTCAATTGCTTAGATCAGCTCATGGTACGCACTCACCTTGATTCGGACGGACTATAGAGCCAAGAACAGCCCATAACGAACCGGTTAACCTCTATGCCGCAACAAACGATCCTCTGCAACCCTAACCACCAAACTTCTTCCTTTCTAAGCAACAACAAGCTTCTCCCTTTGATCTCTCACTCCCAACACCAAAACCTTTCAATCTCACACTTCTTTTCTCTCTTTTCCACAGCCACAACACACAGCCACTCCCAGCAAGAAGAACGAAGATGAAAAGACGCAACAAGGGGGTTAGGTGAGGTCAAAACAACAAAAAGTCACTTGCCGACACACTTGGATCGATCGATCCTCAGCTGGATCGATCGGTCCACTTGCTCCACCGAAACTAGATCGACAACAAGACATGGATCGATCAGTCCAAGCTTGGATCGATCGATCCCCTCTCTTTTTCGGTCAAAATTTTGACTTTCGATTCTCGATCAAACCGCTTCCCGTTCTCGAGAAAACTCCAATCCCGAAACACTCAAGATCGACTCTAAAGAGAGAGATCACGTTACCGATAACCTCAGGGAATCAAAACGCCAATATACGATTCCTCTGTAACGATCCCGACAATCCCCTTTTTTTTGGAACACGGGCGTTACAACGAGTATGGAAGCCGGAGATTTCAGACACAACATCATTGAAGGTGGGAACAGGAAAACGAGACATAGAGTTTTGAACCACTGCAGATATTGGATCATACTCACGACCGAGACCATTGAGAAAGGTGAAAACCTTCATATTCTCATCAACAGGTTTACCAATAGAGCTAAGCTGATCACATATGGCCCGAAACTCTCGACAATAGTTTGGGAAATTTTTATCACGATTAGACAGAAGCTGGAGCTTACGATGGAGATCAAACTCTCTAGCAACATAACTCTTATTGAAATTATCTGCAAGAGAAAGCCAAACATCTTGAGATGTGGCTAAACCATGAACATACCCGAGCACTTCTTCAGTGAGAGTGCCAAAAATCCACAACTTGATGAGCTGATCAGTACAGGTCCAAGCTTCAAAGGCCGGATTCGGAGACGTGGTGACAACATTGTCGACCGTTGTTGTGACGGTGGCTTCTGGTGGAGGTACTTGGCCGGTGACAAAGCCAAGCAATTTCTGACAACGCAACAAGGACTCAAACTGAGTTTTCCACATAAGATAATTGCTATCATTGAGCTTTAGAGTGACAGAACTAGAGACATGAAGACTAGAAGGAAAGGGATAAGGATCGAAAGCCTCAGCCATGACAGCACCTGTGAAGGTTTAAGAGAGCTCTGATACCATGTGAATAAAGAGAGAACTGAATAAACAGAGAGCGATTTTATGACTTGAATTTCTTATTCATTCCCCTTCAATTGCCTGCTTACACAGTGGTTCCTTTTATACATAATAAGGAACATTCTAGACCTAATCCCCTTTGATGGGATCTGATTACAAGTGTCAATCATCTAGCTATTGTCTAAGGATAGAAGGGAATCAAATTTGTTATTCAGTACAATCTGATAACCTTCACCAGCTGGTTTCTCCGTTTTGCTTTTTTGTACAAGTCTGGCTGGCTTTGTCGTTTGTTGCAGAGAAAAGAGACGACTGTTGTTGTGTAGTGGACCGAATGGGCTCAATTGCTTTCTTCATCTGTATTGGGTCTTGATCTCGCTGGCCCATTATGTTGTTATTGAAATTAAAGCTAAGGCGCAGCTTAAGCCTATACGATGTATGGTTATTTTCGTAGTTTATTGGTGCTATATTCATATCTAAGTTTATGTGATGATATTATTTTTTTCAATGAAAAATAAAACCGAAAACAAAATTTATCTGAATACTAGAAGATTTAGCCAACTTAAGCTAGTAACGAACAACTACTTTATTTTTCTTTCTATTTTTTGTATGAAACCCTTAGTTTATTTTTCTTCTACATGTATAGACGCTAAAGAAATTGGTGAACAAGAACAATACAGAAGTGTCCACTGAAAATGTTAATCTTTCCCCTGAAAGGTACAATATTGTTTATACTCAAACATATGCATATAGATTATTCAACAGACTAGATCTGATTTTGCTATATTTTTTGCAGAGATGAAGTGATCCAGGTTCAAAAATATTTATTGAAAAAAATATTTGAAGGAATACATATTGTTTTTATAAAATAAATGTTTATTTAATACAATAATTATTTGAAATTCAGGATGACAGTAAGGTAACCAAACTGAGAGAAATCAATGAATTAATTGCTGAGAAGAAGTTAATTTTGAGGTAATGATTAAAAAAAACTAATATTCAATAAAATAATAAACCCATAGACAACTTCAAAAGAACAAAACTTAGACACAGTTTTCATATTAGGCTTTGAATGTGCAGCAATTTTGATGCGTTTCTGAGAGCATTTCTAATTTATATTACCATTCAACTCTTTTTTTGTACTTCACTGTTTACAAAAAAAAATAATAAAAAAGAAAGAAAAAGAAAGAAAAAGAAAGAAAAAAAAACTACAAATACAAAGATAAGAAAACGCACTTCGTAGAAGACTCCACTATAGTAGTTGTGGTTCACAGATTCACTTTTAAAATAAAACAATTTTTTAGCATTATTTTTTAGATAGAAATTGATAATAATAATTATTTTATTTTTTTGCCTATAAAAATCACTTGATGAACCAATTTTTCATAACACAACTTATTAGAAAATAGTTTTTAAAAACACACAATAATTTTTAAATCTTTAAATTGTTGACCATGAATGTTGAAAATATGCTTTTCATAAATAAAATTAATTAATATGACTTTTATAAAGTTTAATGTTATTTATTATTTTCTAAAACATGTATTTCAAATGAAAAATTTTAAAGTTTCCAATAATTTTTTTGTATATAGTCAGTAGATTAATATATGAAATTTTTTTGATTATTAATTAAACAAAAATTAGCAGATTTAATTTATAATAATATTTAAATTATTAATTCTATTTTATTTATAAAATATTTATTGAAAATATATTTTCCGAACCGCTTATTATATTTTTCACCATTCAAACATTTGGACCGCACTTCATGTTGTTTTTTTCACCATTCATATATTATCTCACACTACTTGTTCCGCACGAATCGCACTTGTCCCGCATGATACGTTTCTCTCTAACGGACCACAGTTAAACCGCATCGCACTACTCAATTTACTTGTCTTGCACCATCTGATCCACTGTCACCATTCGGAGCCTTAATTTTAACTATTATTTGTTTACTTAAAGCAAATATTTATTATTTTATAAGCAACTGGGAGAATCCATGTGAAGTTAATGATTTGAAGGGAATCAATATCATGGAAGACTATTTTGTTTCTTCTCTCAGCCATATCAGAAATATCATAAAGGTAAATTGCATATTAACAAATAATAAATAGAGATCTTTGTAGCAATCTCATGTACTATATGCGTTTAACTAGGTTCACCATGTACTTATAGCTTCTATCCAGTTCATCCTATACTCAGTTTTATCTTTCTAATTCCATCCAAATTATGTAATTCTACCAAATTAACCAAAATCAATTAAGGTCCTCATTTGCATTTTAAAATCGTTAATTCGCGTTCATTGTACCGCGATTTGACGAAACCCGTGATTAAAACATTGACTAGCCACATTTTTATAACCCGAATTGAAACCTTCTGTCTGAGAAAGAGGTTTCGATTTCTTGCTTCATCGATTGAGTAATATATCTCTATTTTTAAAAATTCAAATCATAATATATGCAAAAAATCTACATTTTATTAATTATAATTATTATATGATAATTCAAAATAATTTTAAAATGAGATAAAAAAATGATAGAAGAATCATAATTTTAAATTTTAACAAAATTTTACAAATATAATAACTAAAAACGAATAATATGGTATAATTAGATATCAAATCTTATTTTTTTCTTAATTTTGATTCTCCAACAATATTTTAAAAATTAATTTTGAATATTATTCCATATTTAATTAGAGAGAGAAAGTGAGTTAAATGTTTTGGAAAATAATATTTATTAAAAATACTTTTACAATTTTTGAATTTAATTATATTGATTTTGTGATTACAATTGTACTCTTAATGAAAAACTAATATTTGTTCATCTTTCTAATAGTCTTTTGATGTAATTCTAATTAAATTTTAGGTTAAATTCAAAATGTAGTTCCGGATTAGTATTAGTAAGATTTTTTTAATTTTTTTTTTCGTTTTCCCTTACCTTAATATGTAGGGTTTAAAAATTTATTGAACTACAACATTCAAACATTAAGATTAGAGGTGTCAATGAGGGCTCAAAACCCGCAGATCGTGTATAAACCGCTCCACCATGTGGCAGATTAGGGTTATATTTTTTTAGGCCCCAAAAAAATTAGCATTGCAGGTTATTGTGTGTTTGACCGCACGGCCAGCGGGCTTGGACAACATCACACTAAATCATAAAAATAATTGAATCAAGTAATAAGTCATATGAAAATATAATAACTAAAGAAGTCGATCCATATATAAACTTATAGAAAACCTAATCATATCTTTATTTTGCTCGGAGTTGAGGTAGTTTCTTGATTAAAATGAAGAGTTTATCCCATTTCTTTTATCAACTTTGTTTCTTTATATGATTTGAGAATTTAACCGCATATGAACTATGAATTTTATGGTTTTTAATGGGTTTCAATTATTGTTTTTATTAAAATTTTATTTTAAACTACTTTTTATATGTATAATTTAAATTCGCGGACACACCACAAAACCCGCGGTCATAAAGTGGGGTGGGTTAGGGTTCTCATATTTAAGACCGCGGATTTATACGGGCCAACCCGCTACAACTCGCAAAGAAATTGGGCCTGCAACAGAGCGGACTAAACAGGGCGGGTTAACCCGCATTAATACCCCTGCTTAAGATTTGTATGCTGTTATATCATAACATCACATCGAACATATATGCTAAGTGGAAACTTTCTGTTGGTTCTCATAAACTAAGTTTTTGGCTTATAATGATGGCTTTCGAAGAGACAAGACTCTCATGTTATACATCGACGAGTTGATCCTTTATGAAAATGATATCTGTTATTGAATAACGAATTCACATCTCATCTCCTCCAACTCCAACTAAGATACGAACTTCCTTCTTTTCCATCATTAGAAGAATAGAACAACTAGAACATACTTTCATACAAATCAAGACAATCTAATACAACTTATGCCATTAGTATTTTACTCCATCCTCCAAGCTGCTTACAAAGTATTTTGATTCACAACAGCTATACATAACCACGTAAATCTACCCAATTGCCTTCTTCTAAAACTCAGAGGCCGTTGGATGTCTAACAGGTAACTGATTTCAGCATCTCTTTATGATTCCCACCACCTTCCTACCAATCTCCTCCTTTGTCTGCACAGACACCGGAACATCTCCAACGTACATACCAAAAAATGCCCCTACAATGTTCGCAAATCTCAGCCCTTGGACTTGGTACGCAAACAAGAGCCAGGAAAAAAAAAAATTAGAAAGAAGAACTAACTGCAAAGGTCCTTGCTTCGGACAGCTCCAATCAGGTTACCGCCAACTGCAATGTTTTCCATATTCAGGTGAGGTATACAATATAAAGTACAGAGAGAAGGACGCTTTCCCTAGTGTAATAATTACTCACTCTCTGTGATTAGTTGTCCATCTGCTGTTCGTCGAAAGTCTATTATTGTTCCCTGCAAATGAACCACTAAAATGAGCCATACTCCTCTATGTGTGTTTATATGTAAAGTGTGAGTCATTGGGTACCGCGGGTATAGGAATGTCTTGTGTGAAAAATGAACCAAAATCATTCAAGCAATTGAAATCAGTTTTTGGATTTGCCTGAAATAAAAATGGAGAAGCGTATGATATGGCAAATTGTAAGCCACAATGCTTATCAGAGTATAAAATACTTTGCTTCGGTGTATAATTTACCTTCACCAAACGAGCACGCAGAGATTTCTCAAAAACACTGGAAAAATAGACAAACAAGGGAAGAGATTATTTTGCCATCTATCAGTGTAATGCGCCTAAATGAGGCTGCCTCAAATCATACAATGGCAAGTAAACAGATTAAAAATAAACGAAACTAAAACCGAGAATCAATTATGGACCACAGCACCTTCACGATTCACAAACATAGTCAAAACTACAAGATGTTCAATGTATAACTTCCACTTACTCTCTCACAGTATTGATCTTCAAACCATTGTAGTTAACCACAAGCCTCACACTCATTACAATATCCTCCCTGAAAAGCTCAAATAAAAGACTTTCAGAAGAAATGTCCAATTAAACACTCAAAGCTACACCAACTAAATAAGATTGGAATTCAAACCAATAAAAGTGTAAAAATCTGTCACCAAAGGCAATAATACCTAAGAAGGTCTTTGTATAAGTCATCGCATTTATCAAGTTTGCTCGCTGGAACCGAGGCATACTTTGGGCCAAGCTTCTGGCAGACAGAGGACGGATGAACATCTAGTGCAGAGAAGTTCTTGTTAGAAGCAAAAGATGACATATAGTTCCATAAAGATAGAAAGATACAAAGCTAGAATGCACTTACAAAAACCAAATGCATATACTTTTAGAGATTTAATTCTGATAATTTTCATTGTCCGAGATCCAGTTGCAACAAGCACCTTAAATTGTGATGAATTCAAAATGTATTAATTTTTCGAAACTCAAATCTCTTCTTTGGTGACTGTGACCAGATACTCAAACATAAGTTGTAATGACAAAGAATATATGCATATGGAAAAGCTATAAGAACCTCAGAATTAGATCGTGAAGCATTTTTCTTCAACAGCATCGGGAATTCGATCCCTGTTCGAGGCTCCACTGTCTGTCTTGTCCAGTCTAATTTGTGAAAACTCAAACCACTATATTCCTCATGTTCAACCTGACAAGTCCTATTTTTGGTATTCTCCGGAAGTTGAACATCATTACTCCCTAGAGGCAGAGCATGTCCATAAGCAGACCTAATAAAAGCACAATCAAAAAATGCCCCAAAGAGAGTTTTAGGAGTGAAACAATTTGATAAACTTACATAACATTCAGAGATGGTATCAACGCAGCAGCCAAGGAGAGCACAGAACACGAATGTAACCTCTCAGCTTCATTAACAAAATGGTGAATAGTGGATTTAGAAACGTTTCCAAACAAGCCAGGGGTAATAACATCTTTTGATCCATAGCGACTCGGATGTTCAAACGCAAAGCGCTTCAAATTCTTCGACGAATCAAAACTGTTACATTGATAGTTACATACTTCCTTTTGCAAGTTCCCATGTGAAAACAAACAAAGCAAAGCTCCTGTAAACTTGGAGATACAACTAAAAGCTTCGAAAGCAAAGCTTCCCGGTATATGCAATTGCAAAAACATCTCATGTGGTAAGAAACTCCGCTTGGGTAAAACTCCATTAGGATCCATATCTGGCATTTAAGCTTTCAATATCACTACCAAACTTAATTGTTCCAAAGATTTCTGCAAGAAACACAAACCATAATCAAGGTTTGCTTAATAAGAAAGAATCAAACATCAAATCTAAACAAAATTTGTAGCTAAAGAATCAAAGTTACGCCAATAACAATCACGAGCAAGCCTTGAACTAATGGTTCCCTAACGTAACCAATCTCGTCATCGTTTACGTATTCGTATCAATCAATCTAAAGACGCGATTAAATTATACCATAATGGTATAAGATTAAACGCCAAATTAGAATCAGCATTCCAATAATGTAAAAGGCGAGAGATAACAACAACATACAAGATTGCACCGGAGAGAAAATTGCAGGAAAACGTAATCAGGAAAAAAAAAAAAAAAAAGAATCAATGAAGCTTTTTTTGGTTTCTCTGTGTGTTTTGGGATCTGTTGACAAAAGAGACGAAGAAGAAGAAGGAATATGCTTTGGCTTAAGAAACAACAGCGGCGAAGAATGATGCTGATTGGGAAAAAGTTCAATTTCAGGGTTCTTCAGTGCAATAAAATAAAATATAAATTTCGACATCGTTTGCTTTTTGATTATTCTAAAATCACGGTGGGAGCCCATACTTTTTTAATTTGATTTTAGGTTTGACATCATGTTTAGTATTTGTTCAATTTCACCCCCATACTTTTTTTTTAGTATGATGATTTATTCTGTTTTGACATGTTTTTAACAGTGGACATTCGGATATTCGGGTTGGTTCCAGTTTTTTTAGTTCTTAGCTTTAAAATCCATTTAGATATCGAATAAATCTTGGTTTGGTTCTGGTTCGGATTCCATTCAGTTTACATAATTGACTAAAGAATCGAGTAGGAACCAAAAAAATTCGGGTATTTTTTTGTTCCACTTTTAAAATACCTGAATAACCAAAAATATCCGAATAATCAAAAAATACTCAAATAACCAAAACATTTCAAATATTTTCGGGTATTTCTTGTATCTTTTAGGTATTTTCCGAGAATTTTTTTGGGATATTTTTGAATATTTTCAGTTTGGTTATTCGATATAAAAATAATGTTGGATATATAATTGTATTTTATATATTTTGGATACCTAAAATAATGTTCGATTTGGTTTTTCTCCCCAGGGCTAGTTTTTCAGGTGAGAACTTTTTCATGTTAGGAGAACCCTAAAAGGCTTATTCTTGATCACAAACCATGTAACTAAAGGGAGTTTTCCGTCTTTGTATCCGTTTGATGACTCAACCGCAAACGCTCTTGTATTGGAGTCGCGTGACCACACTTCCTATTTTCAAAGAATTCCAGTGGCAAGCAAGTAACCTTACCGAGTTATTTGGACCATTATAAAATCGGATCCAAGTGCCCATAAAGCTAATCCACAGGTTCAGAAGTTAAATAATGAACGAGATACTACTACAAGATTTGTCTTAAACTAAATTACACATGGTTAGATGACTCGCCCAAACATATTTAACCATCTATGAAAACTTCTCTCTTGAAGAAATCTCTCCACCAGATTAGCTTTGCCTATACATTTTACTAAAATGAGATGCTTTTGATGGAAATAAAAAAGGAAGAAGCCATAGACAAAGAACAATATTAACCAAATCAATGAGAAAATAGAAACTAGCCGGAGCCATTGAGACACATCAGATTTTTGAATCGCAGAGGTTTTTTGTCCCGACAGATCAATTACACGGTCATTCAGTTTTCGAATTTTTTTTATAAAAAAGATAGGTAATTTACTTGAGATATATAATAATAAGGTCATAAAAGGCCAGCCTCCAGTAGATTTCTCCTTCTTAGCGTCTCATCTACAAGCTTGAACGTTTTCTTTACAAGCTTCTGGTCCAAAGCCGTCGTCCTGTAGATTTTGAATACCCTGTCCACTCGATCCGGCGCTGTGTTCTGGTAATATAACTCCTCAAATTTCTTCTTCACAAACCTGAGTCCAAAGTGAAATTCAGAAGGCTAAATTACGGTAACAATTAGAGGAGGATATCAGACATTTGGAGACAAGCTTACTCGTATGCATGCTCTATCTCTTGTTTCCCACTTGAAACTGGTTGGTAATCTCTGAACCACTCACATACGTTCAACGGAACCTATGTGCATCGAGTAAAAAAGTGTTATTGAACCAAAAGACTTGCTTTGCTATCTAAACAAATAAATATGCTTCATTTCTTACGTCAAGAACCTTCTTTTCAAATATGTCGAACTTGTTCAAGAAGAGCATGAAGGATGTTTTCTGCGTAAGAGAACCAAGTTTTCGTTAACGACACATCTCAACAGTCTCTTCAAAGTTTAAACTGATACGATAAAAAAAAAAAAAAAAAGTAATTAAAAACCTCGAAACAGGGCTGTTTCAGGACCCAGTCGAATAATTCCTTGGTCTCCATCATCCTGTTTTTCTGCTCGTCCTCAAAGAGCGTTTGGTCGTACCTATGATAAAAATAGGTTGTGATATGGTAATATGTGAACAGCACAAGGATATCTTATAATTTCAAATGAAGTGAGCTTACTCGCTGATGGCAGCACAAAATATCACAGCAGTTACACCTTCAAACAGATGAATCCATTTCCTCCTCTCATTTCTCTGTCCACCCACGTCAAATAATCGGTACACTTCACCACTTTTCTTATTCTCTCCCACGGGGCTGCATAAATGAAGCTTTATCTCATATACCATTCTTGGTCTAAGGATTGTTGCAAGTACATTCAAGACAACAAGAAGTTTGATAATGGTATGGAATTCGTATGATTCTCTTAGTACATCAAATTGTCAATCACAGGATCCAAATCGATACACACTTTTAATTAAACACCAAAGAACTACACATCAAAGAGAGACATGATTAACAAGAGAAACTCCACTCTCGACCTATTCCCAATCCAAAATGCTAGACAAATCCAGAATCCCCACCACACTTAAAACCTGTTAGCTCTCCACCTAATTGGTGTGATGATTGTTCCTGAGCTGTCAACACAGCTTCAGTCTACTACAAACCGCCTAGGCTAATTATAATGATCGTGCACCAGACTTACCCTTAGGATTTATTAGACTATTTCTCATCTATTCAAAAAAGTGAGACCTGAACTGCATAAAATAGTAAAACAAAACGTAGTTGGCACCTGAACTGTATTTCCACGACACCAGTTGTGCGAACTCTTGCATAGAGAACATCCTCCTGAAACACCAACATAGAAAAAATGCACCAATGACAACACATTCCCGAAGACGCATGTCACAGAAATCACAGATTGACCCTAGTCTCTAAAATTTGCTAACACCCAAGAAGATCTGTGTTGTTAGGAACCTCTTAAAACTAATAAGATTAACTAGGCTAATATGAAAAGCAAAAAGCTACTGTTTGTTGATATATTGATCCTCCGAGACTGATGCAATGAATTTTATTCAACCAGCTTAGATCATTACTTCAACTGTTTTCATCAAATAATGATACTTCGGTTATACCTTTGTTGGAATATAATTTATATCTGATAGTCTCTTCAAGTTCTCCATCAGATACTTCGTACAATCAGGAACCTGAAGCTCATTACCACGAGCACATGTTTCCTACAAAATGAAACATCAAGAAGCTTAAAATGAAGTACAAACCAGATGGAATCATTTAAATCATGTATTGAACTTGGAATGCCACTGTAAAGAAAACGTGCACACACACACAAACATACCTGGATTGCAGGATCCTTCCATAGTGTTTCTATTCCCTCAGCGAGGTCCTTGGTAAGACGTGGATAGTCTAACCTACCACCAATCTCAGATAGTTTCTCCCCAATTGCCTGATATTAGGATAATAAGTTGACTACCATAAGATAATGTACTTACAATACTCAAAACTCTAACAAAGACAGCTAAAGTGACCTAGGAATTTGACTACTTACAATACTTTCAGAGGATAACATATATTTTGCAGAATCTGTTTCATTTTGAGCAAACTCCTTTGTTCCATCATGCAATAACTGTTCAACAATATAGAGTAGCTATTAAACTACATGTTCAACATACTAAGATCAACATATGACAAAAAATGATCTCTAAATTTTAAATCCAAAGAACTCGAAAACACCACCAATTAGAAGGATAAACCTAACACGGTCATTTCAAGTATTGCATACTTTTATAGTCTGATAGACATTGGCATGGATGACTGGAACATAGCTCTTTAGTTCCCCTTCATCAAATCCCGTTTGGAAGAGAAGTTTTATCTGCAAATTAGTAAAGTTTGTCTCATCTGATTAACATAATTCATGAATAAGTATAACTAAAGACTATAATCCATTTTCCTTGTGACTTGCCTGCTTAAAAATTGTAGATTTTCCAGATTCTCCAGCACCTTTACAAAACATCAGTCAGAAAGTTAAGAGGAAATTCGCAAGAGAACGAAACTCTGAAGAAGTAGATACAAAAGCAAGGCCATCACGAATGGAGAAAGTGAAGAATAAACAAGAAGGAACATTATGCAATCCAAAAGTAGAAGAACGGAAATAATCACGAACAAAGATTCCATTAAGATCTGCTGGTCTCTCACTTCACATCACAAAAGCCAATTGACTAATACATATAGAGAAAAGTTACACAGCAAGTAAGTCTAATGTAACAACAGATCACTCTCCAAGTAGTTAACAAAAATTTACTATATCTACATTGTTTCTATCCAGGCATGCCATTTCCATTTATATAGTATTTGAATGATATAATCCAAGGTCCACACATACCAAGTAGTAGAAGCTTCCGAATATGCTTTTCAGCCTTTGCTTCTTGCTCTATCCGTCTTTCGATTTCAGCAGCCTTTAGATTTAAACAAACCAAGTTAACTCTTGAAATATCAGAACTAACACATATAATCAAATCAATAGTGTTACAAGAGCCAAGAGCTACTGAGTCAACCTGTGTATTCTCGTCAGTATCTTCAGTATGATGTCGGCTTCTACTGCAGAGTAAGCCCATAATTGTTTTCTATATTCCCACAGGTAGTAGCATGAAAGTCGAAAACTATCAAGCCCCACAGCTAAAAACAAAACACTTGAGCTTCCAGCTACAGTTGCCTCTCATAACAGAACAATGCTCACACCTACTAATGAAACCATCCAGGAAACACTTATGAATCCTTTTGCTCAACATTCATAAGTATACATAAAGTTTCACTCACCAACAAAGCAAACATGTTCAAAAATAAAATGCAAGTGTAAAAGCACAAAACTTTACAATATATTGGATTAGTACCTCTGAAATGAAACAAGTTCAGTAACATACCAATAAGAAAATGGGCAAAAAATTTCGATTAGCTAACACCATTAAGAAATTCAAAAATTGTGAGATTAGCAAAATCAATTCATAGATAGAGTTCACCCTTCCACTACTATAATCAGATCCAAGAAGAAAAAAAAAACATAATTTTCTCACTTCCAATCTACAGCAACGAAGAATTGATCTGACAAAACCCTAATCTTAAAAAAAAAAACCGCAATTCGAAACGAAACACGAAAAAAAAACAGAACAAGGAGGACGAGGACAAGATCTGAGTAATAAAAAACAAAACTTTTATAAAACCCAGAAGAGCAAATTTGGGGAAAAAAGTAAAGTAGAGTAAAATAAATTCACCTGAAGAACAAAAAGAAATGGGGTCAAAGGTAGTGAAGATTCGGGAGCTCACAACAAGAACAAGAAGAAGAAGAAAGTACAAAACAAGTTCTGAGAAGAGAGCAGAAGAAGAAGTACTTCTACTACTTCTGCTTCTCCTGTTTCTATTATTGTTTACCCCTTTCTTTCCGCTTTAATGTTTGCTTCACTCTTTTGGATGTATCTATGTATCATTGTATACACATATTCTCTTTTTTTTTTACACTTAAATAAATGTAAATTATAAAATTTAATAAAAATATTTTTTAAAAATAAACTACAATAACACTAAAATTAATTTTATACACAATTATACCACACATTAAATAAATTTTAAAAAATAATATTAAAATAATTTAAAATTTTGATTTTGATTTTAGTATTTTGGGTTTAAAGTTTAGTTTTTAGGGTTTAAAATTTAGTTTTTAAACAATTTTAATATTTTTTAAAATTATTATCAAAATTTTTGATATATTTTATATTAAATTTATGTTATTTTTAGAATAATGAAGATGATATGCTTTAAAAATAAATTTTATTTTTGTGTTATTTGTGAAAATTAGTTAATATTAAAAAAAATCTAAAGGAAAAACAGTTAAAGTATTAAAAAATATATTTTATTTTGGTCAAAAAAGAAAGAAAGAAAATGTTAAGCAAAGGGGGAAGACGAAATTACGCCGAAAGGTCCTGAGTGGTCAAATGTTGAAAAGATGTGTTGTGCCTCGAGAAGGTAAGAAGAGTTATTACGGAACCTATAATATATGCATTCTGAGTTTATCAATTAATATTAATCATTTTTGGAAGAGAACCACTTAATAAGTGTAGCAAGACAAAACAAATTTGGATTTTTACACCTACGTGTAAATAAAATGTGATTAATCAGTATTTATGACATAAATATCATTATTTGTAAAATTTTATATAATAAAATAAAGTTTTCATTCTAACAAACTTTATTATAGTGACATTTGGTTTTTTTTTTTGGGGCATGTGTCACTTTTTTTTAATCTTCAAATGTTCAAAAATATATCATTTATGAACAAACCTAATTACACAATCATTTTTTGGTACATTTTATTATATTATATTAATACTAATACAAAATAATTCATCTTAAAAGGGAGTCATGATGAAGGGAGTAAAATTGAGATTAAACATCACATTATATTTTTATAATTTAACCTCATTATGTAAATGTTTGAACATATAAAGTATGAGCTAAATATCCACTGAATTTTACAGGCTATCCATAATCGCTTATCTTGTCCTGATTTTTCTTCTTCAAATTCTTTACAATCAGAACACTAGCAATTAGGTTTGTTATTTGTTCTCAGCTCCATGTGAAACGCCTTCCCTACTCCAAAATGAGTGCTAGCAATTATGAGTTTTCTCCAGTAATGCCTTTTCTATATGTAGTACTCTATTTTATTAGAGTGAAGGCGTCACTGTCTCCTCTCATTAACCCTAATCTCTCTTCCTCCGCCATAGGCCAGCATATCGATATGGTCTATTTGCTGTAGCCTCAACTCTTACGTTTAGAATTAGAAACTGAGATAAACAAACTCGGTGGAATGACTCTGTTTGCTTTTTGTTCAGTTGTATTGAAGTTTTTCGATTTATATTGTAGGCATGATATGGACAGGTTATGGAGATTTTATTGTGGAAGGACACGAGGATCAGAGTCTTGACATACGAGATATGATTGATTTGTGTATATTATAAATGCCTTGGATCAATAAGGTTCCCAGTCTCCTATACATGCCACTTACATTCTTTTCGTCCAAAATAGTTTCATGGTTATGAGAAAGAAAGGGGGTGCCGGAGTTCAACTATCTAACATCATATCACACGTGAGTTTCACGTGAACCCCACACGCCATGGGTACGTCCGAGGTAGAGAAAATGCTTGTGTGTCATATTTTGCTTAAGAGACCTCATAAAAACAGCAAAGTCACTTAATTATTGTTTGAGTGCTATGCAGATATATTTAAATGCTTTGAAACAATATAAAATATTCTCATTAGAGTATAAATATTTTAACAGAGACTTTCTCTTAAGTCAGTTGTTCTAACTTTGTTAACTCCATTAGTGGGAATCTAAAGCTAGCTCTACAAATATTAAATGAGCTAGGAAGCTTGGCATCAATGGCCCGGCCGGGTGTAGACATGGAGCTGAATGTATAAGCAAGTCTTTGCGAAGCTTGGACGTTGCTTACAAAAAAAAAACAGTATAGCCTGGTTTGGTTGATAGTAATTCCTTATTGACCATCATATATATCATTTATTTCAGGCCATATATCTTCTTTTTTTTTATGAATTGTAAAATTTTTGTTAGTGTATTCTCATTTTTCTTTTGGTAATGAATTCTCTTACATGCACGTGAAACAAATGCAATTTGCAAATCGAAAAGGCCTTTGTTCTTCTTCTACTTGTAGAGATCCATAAGGTATGACATGGCTAAAGAGATAGTTGGCTGGATGTTTATTATGTTTCCCTGTACATATTTTGGACTGATTTTTACTCTTTTTGTCCTTGTCAACCAACATAGGGAGCATTGACTACAAAGCTCTACAGAAACTTGTCAAAAGCAGGAGTGTCGAAAGTGCAATAATCAGAAACTGGGAAATCAAAGGATAAAAAGACTGTGTGTGAATAGGTAGTAGTGTTGCTATTTCGCAATTTTTTAAAGAGAAATGGGTCGGAGATGAATACATCTAATAAGAGCCATGATAAAATCGGAAATGGAGCAGAAAATTAATTTGATGGAAATTGTGGTTTATATCACCAACAAACATTAGATCTGGGATTTCATCCATAATTATTTTGAATGTTGTTTTCCGCTCATCACCAACTCGGATGTGTATTTGGTGATATCCACTTTTCAAATCCAACTTAGTGAATACGAACGCATTACCAATTTGATCCAACAAATCATCTAAACGTGGAATAGAAAAACAATATCGAACCGTTATTTTATTTATCGCCTGACTATCGACACACATTCGCCAAGATCTATCTTTTTTAGGGATAAGTAAGGCAGGGACTGTAGTAGAACTCATACTTTCACGAATGTGACATTTTCTTATGAGTTCTTCTACTTGACGTTGCAGCTCATCGTGTTCTTGTGGACTCATTTTGTAATGAGGTCGATTAGGAAGGACTACATTGGGGACAAGATCAATGTGGTGTTGGATGTCTCGTAACGGTGGTAAATCAGTTCGTAATTCCTCGGGAAAGACGTCTTGAAAAGTACCCAATAATTATTCAAAAGCTGCTGGTAACGGAAGAAGAACAGATTGTGAAGACGGAGCAGATACTAACGCCCAAATAATATCAGCTTCCTCTACTTTCTTCTCGAAAGCAGCCTTGGGAAGGGTCAATAACGCTTGAGACGAAGCAGGCATCGAACTTGTGGAAGTCGAATGTTGAGAAGAACGACTTTGTTCCAACGTTTCTTTCGACAGAAGTAAAATGATTATTCTGTCTTCAAACATAAAACTATAAGTGTTGCTCTTACCACGATGCATATCGTCACGATCGTACTGCCAAGGACGACCCAAAAGAAGATAACATGCATCCATAGGTACAACATCACATGTCACAGAGTCCTTATAGGCACCAATAGAGAAAGAGACCAACGCTTGCTTGGAAACCCAAATTTCAGACCCGTTATTAAGCCATGCTAGTTGATATGGAGAAGGATGTGATGATGGTTGAATACCTAATTTGCGAATAGCTTCTTTTACCATTGATTGTACATGTAGAACAAAATAGCATAGTGCGAAGCCATGACTCCTGAGGCGAACGAGGCGCTAGACAATTGCGGAGAATTTCTAGCATCTGTGTTGAATATCCTGTGTCTCCTCCAATAAAATCTTCATCTTGTTCTTGGTTTGAGTCTGAATGATTTTCATCATAACGAGGTTCCTCAGAGAAATCATGTCCTTGGCTAAAAAAACCCCTGCAAGGTTGATTTGGATAAGCAGTTTGTCTGTACCCTGATTCTCCGTAGCTAAACCAACGTAAAGCACCCGTACGAGGCTGTCGCGAACCTGCTATGGAATCCGCTGGAACCCCTAGTTTTGCATAAGTAATTTGCGGCACTGTTGTATCAGGAGCTTGAGAATTTACCGTGTCGCTTGTCACCTGCAATTGGAAACGAGTTTGTGAGGTGTAAGAATATTTATATTCTATGCGGCCTATGTCTCTTTCGGTTTAATTAAAAAGTTCAAGTTCGTATAAATGTTATGGATTCTAATATTAAGGACGATACCGTGATGGATTGGTTTCGATTAGTGAACTAGAATTCAAGTGTATTGATAACCCTCTTCCCCTGCCTTAATTATATTATATAAATAATATATATATATACATGTATATGCTAGCATTATAAAGTGGTGGTTATTATGAAACATTACAACCCTTGGAAGATGATGTATATATATGTGCGGTGTTGTTAACATGACGGCTATGTTTTGTTCTCGTTACGAGAGAAACACAAGAGAACAATACCTCCATAAAAGAAAAACATTAACTTAAAAGATTAGTGATCTTCTCCATCAAAGATCACGTGAAAGCAATAAGGAGTAAGGGAAGAAGAAATCAATTGATGAATTGATTCCATACTAAGCCCAATCAAGCATAGATCAAGGTTAGTGTTTCTTCTTCTCTAAAAAAGTGTTCATGGTTGGATTAAATCAAATCTGGATGATCTTGGGAATTAGATTTCATGATAAAAATCATAAAAGTAAGATTTATATGAGGTTGTTGAATTCCAATTTGATTTGTATTGTAACTCCATTCCAAGGGCTCGCAGATGTGCTTCGGAGACAGAAACCAGGTTAAACTGTTGTAGTGGAATCTGTAGCTGAGACCGAATACCACCAATAAATCGGGACACAAGTTGGTCCTGTTTCTGAAAGTATTGTGAGTGTAGTCATCCTAAAGAAATCAGAAGCATACTCATCCACCGTACGTGATCCTTGACGTAAATTTTGAAGTTTAATATACAAGGTCCTCTCATCATTGTAAGGTAGAAAACTACGGTGCATGTGTTTCTTGAATTTCTCCCACGACTCAATCTTAGATTTTTCGGAATGTCGACGAGATTCTTTAAATTGAAACCACCAAGCCATGGCTCGACCCTTGAATTATGTTGCCACTAACGATACACGAACATCATCAGGAACTTTCTTATAATCCAAAACTTCTTCCACCATATTAAGCCAATCGAGAAACTCCTCTGCTCTTAAGTCTCCTGCAAACTCTGAAATATCCAATCAGAATCCTGTTTCCCATCGATTAGGAGCATTGTTATTGTTCACAAAGGTGTTGTCGCGTGGACGAAGTTGTCGATCAAGTTCTTGTCGGACCGGAACAAACAAATTCTCATGAATTTCATCATCATAATCATCGTCAATCTTTGCGCGTCATCCACATCCTTGCTCTTGCTGATTTTGCAATACTGTTGTCAACGCGTTTTCGACGGCATGTTGCAACACATCATGTAATCCATGAGTGAAATTCTCAAAAGTTTGGCGAAATTCCTATTGTTGTTCTTCAATAGTCTTGCGAGGAGTCATCTAAAAGTCCTTAGATAGCAACGGATCGAGCTTTAATTTAGAAATTAAAGCACTCGAATCTGATACCAACTAATGTAGCCAAGCTACGATAACACAAAGAATCTTGTTTAGTCTAAAAATGCCTAAGAATCAATGTCTTCTTATTTCGTTGAGAACACTCGAGTTCTAGCCGCAATAAGGGATTTGAGAGTTGAAAAGCTCTTCAATTATAATTCAATAAAGTCGTGTCTTACAAACCAAGAGATCAACCTTCTTATATAGAGTGAAAACGCAAGAGCTATTGGTACAACAACTAGATCACGAAGTAACAAAAGGATTTCTCAAACAACTCTTTTTATTAATAGAAAATAAGTTTACAAGGTTTTTCCTTAAACTATTTTCTATTCTCTCGTAGATCTATAACCTCTCAAGAAATCCTCAGCCCTCTTTAAATTCTTAGCTTTATTTCTCGAAACTAAAACTTTATTGCTAGGAATGCTTCTCACTTAATTGTGCTAGGCTTCTTTGAAGTCTTAGCATCCTATTTATACTAAAGAGGTTGAGGCTATACAATAAGCCTATTTCCTTTTCTAACACTACTAGGAATTTGACAATTTCGTTTTTCATTAACAATTAGGAAATTGTTCTTCTTCTCCATATTTCCTTTTTCTCTCTTCAAAAGGAAACTCTTCAAGCTTCTTAGACTACCAAGCATCCTGCTTCTGAGAACTTCTTAGTTTTAAACGCCTTAGTTGATTTCCTTATTTTGATGTCACGACATTTGTTTTGTTTTGTTCTTGCTGTCCTTTAAACTAGTACATCGACTCTATCAAATGTTGCATCTTCAATCTCCCCCTTTTTAACCTTGTGCTTCTCAAGCATCTGCATAAGCAATTTCCAACACAAGCAACCAAACAACTAGGAAAAGAAACTTCACACAAGTATAGAAGTCTTTAAAAAAAAACATAAAAAGTTTTTAACACAGAGTCTCAAAAACAAACAAACCAAAGTAACCACACAGAGTTTTAAACTCCACCCGGAATCCAAAAATGCAACATCCAAATGACATAAACAAAAACAGGAACTGGAACTGAAAAACAAACTCCCCCATATTCTATAACTCACCCAGAAACTAGCACCTCATCTCCCCTTGCTTGTGAGCACACAGGTTAAAAACCTTCTTAGATCATTTTTGAAAGTGGGTGATTCTGAATGAGACGTTGTACTACTTCTGTGATCCTCTGAAGTGCCTGAACGGTGTCTATAAGAGCTCCATATGAAGCTTCTGAGCTGTCTTGACCTATATGAGGCATTCAGATACTACCAAGCTGAACTACATCAGAATTTAATGCAGGTCCTGTAGAAGTCTGACCAGGTGTCGTAGTAGTCTGACCATGAGCTACTGAAGGAGGCTACTTCTTTGAATATGCTTCTCCAGTTCTGGCATCTTTCTTGTATTGAACTGGCGTGATGAATTCTTCTTCATCTGTACTTCTGGTTCTTTTTTAAACATAAAAACCTCAAAGATGGTTCTTGGAAACATTAACCAGCGAGTATCATTCTTCTGAATTGTACTCAGCTCGATTACCTGATCATATACAATCTTACTAACATCAAACCTGATGCGCGATATCTTGTAGACTAGCTGAGCTCTTTTCTACGAGATGTGATTCTTGTAGATTGATGGAATCCAGTTGTAAGCTGTTATTATCAAGAGTGCACCAAATAAAGTAGACAAGCCTTTGATGTTCAGTTTGTCCCAACTTGAATTATTTTCTCCACTGAGTACTTCTAAAAGTCTCTCTTGACTGACTGCATTAACATCTGCATCTGCCTTGATCCAGCGTTTGTCAAAAGATCTAAATGTAGAGCATTGTTGATTGCCACAAGAGAGAACTCATACATATGACCTCGTACAAGAACTTCAACTCCATCAGTAGAGGTTTCAGTTAGCAAGTTTGCATAGAATTCACAGATGATTTCTTTGACATAGGATGCTAAACCATGGTTCTTAATCAAGGCTAGATATCCCCAAGTATCTACCTTTTTCAGATCAACACTTCTCTCCTCAATAAATTTCTGAGACAAAAAGCTTTTGTACCTTGTTTGAGCCTTCTAGCAGATGAAAACCTTAGATTGAAAGTTGGAGATCTTTGTTCTCGCTTCTTCAGACCTAGCATCATCGTAGAAGTTGTTCAGAAAGGCATTCTTGGTTTCCCACCAAGTTGTCAAAGATCCTGGCTTCAATTGCTTGAGCCAGTAAGCCGCTTCCCCAGCAAGAGAGTATGGGAAGAGCTTGTAGAAGAGGAAATCATTGGACACCCCATTAGCCTTAATGCTCGTAATTAGGTCCTCAAACCTCTCGATGTGATCCATGGGTTGTTCATGAGGAAGACCATGGAAAGGATGCTGTCCCACGAGAGTGTAGTATGTGGGTTTCAACTCAAAGTCATTCCTCTGAAACGGAGGGGGTCTGATCGCGGATCGGTTGGCATAGAACTGATTTGGCCTGTTGTAGTCCCCTAGCGTCCTCCCATAAACAACCGCAACAACAGCAGCTGCAGCTTGCACAGCCGGAGCCTCAATAGCAGGAGGGTGTCGAGCGACACCCTGTTGGTGTCGATCGACACCGACTGCGGGTTCTGCTATCACGTTTCCCTTAGCATCCAATTTCTGACCCTGCTCGTTTCGCACGTGGCCCTCTTGATCACGCAGAATTCCAGTCTCATCCCTTACTAACACAATAAGGTTGTCCATCGCAGCAAGTAAATCTATAAACCTGAAACACAAAAGAAAAGAAAAACAAAATTAGAGTAAGTAAATAAATAGGAAAAGATTTAGACTAAAATCTAACTGAAATCTAATGGTGAATCAAAAGTCCCCGGCAACGGCGCCAAAATTTGATATGCTCAAATTTACCCTTGAGCTACTCTCTCAAATTAAGAGATCACTGTAGTACTTAGGGATCGAATCCATAAGGACTAATGTTCACACAATAGATTATCAGTTTGGAAATATAGCTAAACAGAAGAAATTGTAAGTTAAAAGTAGCAAGAGAATTAAAATCAAGTTGTAAGATGAATGGGAGAAAAGCTAGGCTTAGGGATATTCTCAGGAAATTCAGAATTGCAGGACAAAACAATTATCAGGATTGTAATTAAGAACCATTCTAGAACTTAAAACACTAATGTAAAATCAACCAACTTTCGTTGCGAAGATTATCTATGCCTAAATTTTAGAATCCCAAATCTCTTTGCGAATTCTTCAAATTAAACAAGCATTAAAGTTCAGGTTTGATATGTTCACAAAATCCCTAAACCAAATTTCTTTGCGAATAGGGTATTTTGCTCATCTAAGATAGTTCAGGCAATCAATTACACTTTCGTATCAACTAATCAACCTAAGATCAGATTCTAGGTAGCTAAGCTAGAATAAACAATAAACACAATCTAGATGAAGAACTCTATATATTTAATCCTAATAATCTAACAACCTAACAATTCATGAATTCCTTTGAAAACCCTAAACCTAACAGGGAGATTACTCAGACATGATAAATGAAACACAAATCATGAATGAAATAAATTGCATTAAGAAAATCAGAAGAAGAAGAAAAGAGTTTAGAAATCTTCTCCAAAAATCCCTGAAGAGGTGGCTGCTCCAAAATCAAGCATTCAAAATCATAGGTCTAAACAATGACCTTAAAATCCTATAAATAAGTTAAAACACGATTTGGGCTTTATTGTAAACAGGGACAACTTCTGGGCCAAATTTGCAATTCTTCAAAACTTCAAAAAGATGGGAAATTCGATTGCCGTCAGATATTGGTGTCGACCGACACTAAGGGCTAGTGTCGATCGACACTCACACCAATTTTGCTCTCCGAGTTCGTTTCTTCAGCGTATCTTCAGGGCTTGCTCCAAAACGTCCCATAATCTCCAAATAAGTCCAAAACGTACCTGAACCTGTAAAGACTCTAAAAAACGACTCGTATATCATGGTTAAAAACCGTAAAAACCATGATATATCAAACTCCACCTCAAAAACATTATCCTCTGGCAACTTGTCACTGAGTAGAACTTCTTCCTGAAGCCTAGTACTGAAAAGATGATCACCACACCAATCCTCAAGCACAACAGTTTGCTTATTCACTTGCTCACTTGGACCCAACTCCTTGACATACCCAGCAGTAATGTCTGTGGAGATCTCTACAGAGAATGTCTGTCCATCAATGGTGTTTGTCTTCCTTATCTTGTCCATGTCAAAATTCATGACCAGATCACCCACATTCAGAGTTATGTGTCCCTTTTTCACATCAATCAGAGCCCCAGCTGTAGCTAAAAAGGGTCGTCCCAAAATCAAAGGATCCTTGGGTTCCTCCTTATATTCCAAGACCACAAAGTCTGTAGGAATCATACATTCACCAATTTACACTGGAACATCTTCTAAAATACCTTCTGCAATCCTTTTGGATCGATCCGCTACGATGAGAGAGATCCTGGTCGACTTAAAATCAGTCATCCCAAGCGTACAACAACAGAATTAGGCATCAAGTTAATACCGGAACCAAGATCACAGAGAGAATGCAAAAATCGTCCTGTGGAGATTGAGCAATCTAGCACAAAACTTCTCGGATCAGGTAGCTTTTCTGGAATCTTACTCTGAATCACGGCACTGATTTGTTCAGAGACAACCACTTTTTGCTTCGTTTCTTTCTTTCTCTGTGGGATCTCATGCGAGATATGTGCAAAGATGTCCCTGGTAAGTAAAGCTCCTTCCTCAGGACTCAGACCATTAGTAACCATTCTCTTCACATACCTTTTGTTGATAGGTTTTGGTTTAGTCCGCACATGGTGTCGACCGACACTAGGTTGGTTTCGATCGACACTGGCTTTTAGTGTCGAGCTCAGTCAATTTCGCTCCATCTTGCGTCGAATCTTCAGAAATTTTGGCTGGTGTCGAGCGACACCACTGGTTGGTGTCGACTGACACTTAGTATGAAACGTCAAAATCCTCACCATAACTGAAATCATCCCTATCTGCCACCAGAATAGCATTGCATGCATTTCTGTGGTTGTTCTCAGTCCTTCCATGAAGGAATCCCTCTTGTCTTTTGATAGACTCAGCGGTCTGAGCAACTTGAGTGTCCAGCTTCTTGATTTAGGTGCTCAGAGTTTCAAATTTCTCATTCAAATCAGTGTACAGTGCATCGATCTTTCCGTTGAAATCCACTGTAATCTTCTGCTGACCTTCTAGAATCTGCTCCAGCATAAACTTAACCTCACTCTCTGAATTTGGTGGAGGGGGGGCTTGGTAAGAAGAAAAACCATAGTTCCTGCTGAAACTACTCTTCTGGTACTCAGGCTTCTGGTTTCCTATGAAGGCACTCCTCTGTGCATTAACATATCTCGGACCCTGAAATCTAGCTCCATTGACATAGTTGACATCCTCTTCCACTGGCTAAAAAGTCTCAACCTCTGCAGTAAACTGAACTGATTTCTTACCCACGAGAAGATTATGCACATAATCCAACTTGGCTTTTACTTCAGCAATCTGACCACCCTCGGAGTTTTCCGCTTGCTTCTTTCTCTCAAAATCTGCATTTTTTGTGCCATTGCAAGAAGCCAAGTTCTCAATCAGTACAATAGCATCTTTGGGATACCTGGTGTTAAAGTTCCCATTGCTTGCAGCATCCAGAGCCATCTGATATCTCCAATTTACACCTCTGAAGAAGATACCCAACAACTGTACCTCACTGAAACCATGATGTGGACAATCTCTCTGATATGCTCTGAATCTTACTCAAGCGGCCTTGAATGCTTCAATTGGTTGTTGAGAAAAAGTGGAGATTTTTGTTCTCGCGTCTTTAGACCTTACATAATCATAGAAGTTATTCAAGAAGGCATTCTTGGTCTCCCACCAAGTCGTCAGAGATCCTGGCTTCAACTGCTTGAGCCAGTAAGCTGCTTCCCCAGCAAAAGAGTACGGGAAGAGCTTGCAGAAGAGAAAATCATTGGACACCCCATTGGCTTTGATGCTCGTAACCAGGTCCTCAAACCTCTCGATGTAATCCATGGGCTATTCATGATGAAGACCATGGAAAAGATGCTGTCCCACAAGAGTGTAGTATGCGGGTTTCAGCTCAAAGTTGTTTCTCTGAAACAGAGGGGGTATGATCGCAGCTCAATTAACATAGAACTGATCCGGCCTGTTGTAGTCACTGAGTGTTCTACCACGAACAACCGCAGCAGCAGCAGCTGCAGCTTGCGCATCGCAAATTGCTGGCGCGTCGATATTAGGTTGGTGTCGAGCAACACCCTATTGGTGTCGATCGACAAGGACGGCGGGTTCTGGTATCACGTTTCCCTCAGCATCCAGTTTCTGACCCTACTCGTTCTGCACATGGCCCTCTTGATCACGCCGAATTTCAACTTCATCCCTTACCAAAATAACAAAGTTATCCATTGCAGCTAGTTTCTTTGCTTTTCGATTGGTTCGTTCTATTCTTGCCAAGTCCTGGTTAGAAGGATAAACAAGCTGAAGATCTTTGTTACTCCTGGTTTTGAGATTAGGCATAACCCTGAAACACAAAGAGAAAAGAAAAGTAAAAACAGCGTAAGTAAATCTAAACTAAATTCTAACTGAAATCTAATGGTTAATCAAAAATCCCCGGCAGCGGCGCCAAAATTTGATATGCTTAAATTTACCCTAGAGCTACTCTCTCAAATTAAGAGATCGAAATAGTACTTGGAGATCAAATCCACAAGGACTAGAGATTCACACAATAGATTAACAGTTTGGAAATATAGCTAAATGACAAAATATGTAATGTAAAACTAACAAAATAAAAAGTAAAAATTGCAGAACTTAGGAAAATTCTCAAGAAATTAAGAATTGCAGAACAAAATAATTATCGGGATTGTAATTAAAAACCGTTCTATACTCAAATCACGAATGTAAAATCAACCAACTTTTGCTGCGAAGATTATCTATGCTTAAATTTTAGAATCCCAAATCTCTTTGCGAATTCTTCAAATTAAACAAAGCATTAAAGTTCAGGTTTGATATGTTCACAAAATTCCTAAACCAAATCTCTTTGCGAATAGGGTATTTTGCTCATCTAAGATTGTTCAAGCAATCAATTACACTTTCGTGTCAACTAATCAACTTAAGATCATATTCTAGGTAGCTAAGCCAGAATAAGCGATAAACACAATCTAGATGAAGAACTCTATAGATTCAATCATAACAATCTAATAACCTAACAATTCATGAATTCCTTTGAAAACCCTAAACCTAACAGTGAGATTACTCAGACATGATTAATGAAACACAAATCAATAACTGAATAAATTGCACTAAGAAAATCAAAAGAAGAAGAAGAAAAAAAAGTTTAGAAATCTTCCCCAAAAATCTCTGAAAAGGTGGCTGCTCAAAAATCAATCATAGGTCTAAACAATGACCTTAAAATCCTATAAAATAGGCTAACACACGATTTGGGCTTTATCTGTAAACAGAGATAACTTTTGGGCCGAATTTGCAATTATTCCAAACTTCAAAAAAACGTAAAATTCAATTGCCATCAGGTATTGGTGTCGACCGACAACAGGGGTGGTGTCGATCGATATCCATACCGATTTTGCTCTCCGAGTTCGTTTCTTCAGCGTAGCTTCTCGGTTTGCTCTAAAACGTCCCATAATCTCCAAATAAGTCCAAAACGCTCCTACACCTGCAAAGATTCTAAAAGACTCGAAAATACTGTAAAGACTCTATAAAGACTCTAAAAATGACTCCTATATCATGGTTACAAACCGTAAAAACCATGATATATCAGCTTGTGATTTTCTCCGTTTGATCCATTGTTAAGCTCCGCGTTGATGTTGTTCTTTCCTGGTCATTCCACACAATTATGCTACCTGTATCTTCCTTGGTACCTAAGGACAAAATCAAGTGCATTATACTCGAAATTTCAACATTCAAAAAAGTTGTTTGAGGCTACGAGTGAATGTTAACACTGAATGTTGGTTCATCTCTTTTGTGCTTCTTTCAGCTTTATCATTCTCATGCTCCATAGTATGGCTTGAATCAACATCCTTTGACAAGACCAAGTGCATCATACAAGAAATAGAATTTTCTAAACTTGAACTAACAACTTCACTACGTAAGTTTGGTCAACTCAGCTTTGATGCTGATGAAGTGATATTAAGCTCTTGTTTTTCAGGGCGAGTTCCTTGTGTGAGTCGTCTCAGATTTTGATAAAGATCTCTATGGTAGTGAGTAGGAATAAATCTTTTCCTCATGATCCTTTTGAGTTCAATCCAAGTCTCTACTAGTTGTTCTCCATTCATTCTCCTACTTGTCACTAATTGATCCCACCAATTAATAGCATAACCATAGAATTTGGTGGCAGCAACTCTTACCTTGTTATATTCGGAGTAATGCTGGCAATCAAAGACAAGCTCTATATTTTTCTTCCATTCAAGATAGGCATCAGGGTCGTTTCTTCCATGAATAAGATGGAATTTTGTGATTAAGACCTCCTAAATCATCTTGTGGTTTCCTTCGGCCTTCTCTAGATTGGCTTGCTCTTCTTTGGGTTTCTTGTGATGAGTAACCATCTCGGCTGTAATACTCCACTGCCTGCTCATCCCGAGTCCTTCTGGGTTGTTCATGCCTCTCCCTTTGAGCTGGTGGTGTTTGTCCTCTTTGTTGGGTTTCTCTTTGCACCTCATCAAGCCGTATGTGAATGGCTTGAAGCTCATTCCTCATCATGTGTTGTACCGGTGCCAACAAAGCTTCAACTAAAAGAACATTAGCATTTTGTGGTTCACCATCTCCAGGGGTTTGTGGATTAGTAGGGTTGAGATTGCTGTTGTTTCCAGTTCCAGCCATTTTTTTTTATTCCTGAAAACAATAACAAACAGATCAAAGAAACCAACAAGCTCTCACAAGTGTTTCTCTCAAGTTTTCGTACCTTCAGTAATATCTCAATAAGTTCTTAATGGACAGAAACCAGTCAAACCAATATTTAACACCAAAAAACCAAAACAAGAAGAGAAATAGACAGGATTTTTGTCAGGAATCCGCCTTAACCAACTCAGACTGGATTTCTCCTCAGTCTCAAACGTTTGATTGATTTTGAGTGGCCTGGATTCCTTATTTATAGATAGATAGAAAAGAAAGTGTTTGTAAAAGAAATGAATAGATGAGAAAGATGAAAACAAAACAGAAAATGATATTACCAAGCCTAAGAGATTGCTCTGATACCACTTTCATATGATCCCACTAGATCGTGATCTCTTAAGGTGGATTTCGAACTGGATATGCCTTCAGCTTATCCAAAAACAAAAACAATATAATACGAAAAATAAGACAAAGACTGAATTAACTATTGTTGAATGACTCTTCAGCTTCATATTTGACTCTTCAACTCTCATTTGCGTATTTCCTTCTTAGTCGTACTTAGGGATTTGGCAGTCGTACATAGTAGACTGTGAGTTGTTCAACAGACTTCTAATTTGGAAAGCAGACTTCTAAATTGCAAAGCAGAATTGTAACTTGTTTTCCAGAATGTCTTGAACTTGCAACAACACCAAAGTAGTGTGTTTTACTCCTTCCTCCAATAAGTTCACTTGATGAAAGACTGAACTAAGTAAAGAACTTAGTGCCTTAAAGAATTTCTTGAACCGAGACCTCGTCATAGCTCCAGCTGGTACTTGCAATGCTTCTTCAGGTTCATGCCCGTCCACAGCTTCAAGCTCAGGTACATGCTCTGGTTCAATCTCATCCATGATCATATCAAGAACTAGGACATGCAACTATATTCTGAAAGCAAAAGTCGTTCTGGTTTGTGTAGAAGTTCCAAAAACTGCTTCTAGAACTTCTCCCCCACCCACAAAGCTTTGTTTTAAATCATTAAAATGCTTAATTAGAGTATTTGGAGTCAAATGTGATAAGATATCTTGTATATGATTGAGTATAAGAACTAGACATGCAAACAATATCTGAAAGGTAAAGTCGTTCTGGTTTGTGTAAAAGTTCCAAATACGGTTCTAGAACTTCTATTCCACCCACAAAGCTTTGTTCGAATCAATAAAAGGCTTAATTAGAGTATTTGGAGTCAAATGTGACAATATTTTTTGTATATAAATTTGAGTATAAGAACTAGACGTGCAACCGATATTTGAAAGCTATAGTCGTTCTGGTTTGTGTAGAAGTTCCAAAAATCGCTTCTAGAACTTCTCTCCCACCCCAAAGCTTTGTTCAAATTAATAAATTGCTTTGTTAGGGTATTTGGAGTTAAATGTGACAAGATCCTTTGTATATAATTGAGTATAAAAACTAGACATGCAACCGATATCTAAAAGTGAAAGTCGTTCTGGTTTGTGTAGAAGGTCTAAACACGGTTCTAGAACTTCTCCCCCACCCACAAAATTTTGTCTCAAATCAATAAAACGTTTAGTTCGAGTATTTGGAGTCAAATGTGCCAAGATGCCTTGTATATGATTGAGTATAAGAATTAGATATAAGACCGGATGAAGAAAACTATCAAGGAAGCTTCATCCGTTCGATCAAACATCTCGAGCTCGACCAAACGAGCTTGTACAAACATCTCGAGCTCGACTAAACGAGCTCGACCAAACTTCTCGAGCTTGAACAAACATCTCGAGCTCGACCAAACATCTCGAGCTCGACCACTATCGGCCGTACAACCTGTCCGCACCAGCACACGGTCCAGCGCATCAAGATGGCTCACGTTCGACCTCATAAGGATGAGAAGAGATGGGTAATGTCTTCTAGAATCTTCATCCTCTTAACTACAAAAGAATATGACCGTTGGAGATGGAGGATCACATCTATTGCTTAAGCATTTGGTTGGTAGGACAAGTCATTTTCACCATAGCAACTTGTGCATAAATATCTTCTATTTGTTTATTTCTTTATTCCCATTGCCTTGCCTATAAGTAGAATGTAAATAGGAACTTAATCAAGTAAGAAAAGAGAAGTCTCTCTTTCTCCAAAACTCTCTCTCACTTTCGTAAAACTCCTCAAACCTAATCTCACATTCTTCATCATATCCGCATTCTAAACTCACTATTCTTACATCTTATTAGAGCAATAACGCTTCATTCTCTCTTATATACTTGATAATCCTAGTTATTCTACTCTCATACTCATTCTCTCTATCCGATTCTATTGATTCTACACTCTCTTTCCTCCTTACCCTTCGGTTAAAAGCTTTGTCCATCGATCCTTTCTATTATCACCATGGAAAACTCAAAGACTTTGATTGTTCCGATCACCCTCAAGGGTGGGAACTACTTACTGTAGTCAAGAACCACCAAGACAACCTTGTGGAGCCGCATACTTTGGAGTCACATCTTGAAGAGTGAAGCTCTAAAGGAGACGACCACAAGAGAAAGAAAGGAGATAATCCTTGCTGATGAAGATAAGTGGTTCCCAGAGGACCAAACTGTCCTAGCCATCATCTAAAACTTCCTTGAAGCATCCATACTCGAGGATTACTCATATTGTGAAACCGCTAAGGAGCTTTGGGAGACTTTACAAAGGTGTATGGAAACGATACCAACTTGAGCTGAGTCTTTGAAGTGAAGAAAGCTATCAATGACCTCAGCCAAGAAGACATGGAGTTCACTCAACACTTTGGGAAGTTCAGATCTCTATGGGCTGAGCTTGAAATGCTAAGACCAAGCTCCACAGATCCGGTGGTGCTAAACGAGAGGCGTGAGCAAGACAAGGTCTTTGGTATACTTTTGACCTTGAATCCGACCTACAACGACCTCATTAACCATCTCTTGAGGGAAGATAAACTCCCAAGTCTTGAGGAAGTATGCTCCCAAGTTCAAAAAAAACAAGGGTCTCTTAGATTGTTTGGTGGTAAGGGGGAGCTTTCTACGGCCAACAAAGGAGAACTTGCATCCGCCAACAAAAAAGCCTACAAGTATGACAACAAGAAGGGCGTATGGTGTGATAATTGCAAGAAGAGTAACCATACCAAGGAAAAGTGATGGATCCTTCACCCACACCTTAGACCGAATATATGAAATAAAGAGTCAAGGGCAAATCAAGTGAACTTAACCGGTGAATCCATTGAGGGTCGAGCCAAGGCTGGTCCTTTTATACAAGCTATTGAAGGCAATGGGGCAGCTATGGTAGCATCCTCAGAGTTGGTGAGGAGATCAGACCTCGATGCACTCTTCAAGGCTCTCATAGAGTCCTCCGGTGACTCTTGTCTTGCTCTTAATGCTTTAAAACCTCTTATTGTTGACTCAGGAGCTTCTTATCACATGATTAGTGACTCTAAGCTAAATAGCAACATAGAACCAGCTCTAGAAAGTGTCATTATAGCTAATGGAGATAAAGTTTCGGTTAAAGGAATTGGTAACATAGAATTGTTTGATAAAAAATCTAAAGCTTTCTATATGCCTACATTTACCTCTAACTTATTATCCGTAAAAAAGGCTACTACTGATCTTAATTGCTATGCAATATTTGGTCCTAATGATGTACATTTTCAGGATATTAAGACAAGTAGAGTGCTCAGCCAAGGAGTTACAAAGGATGGTCTTTATGTGCTTGAGGACACAAAGCTATCTGCACCCTTATCTTCTCATTTTAGTTCAATTCTTGCTAGTGCTAACAGTGCTATTTGGCATGCTAGATTAGGTCACCCTTATTCTTGTGTCTTAGGATTATTGTTACCAAGTGTTTCTTTGAAAAACGATGATTGTGAGGCTTGTATCCTTGGTAAACATTGTGAGTCCGTGTTTCCTAGGTCTTTCACTATTTATGAAAAATGCTTTGAATTAGTTACATTCTGATGTTTGGACATCTCCATGTGCATCTAGATGAAATCATAAATACTTTGTTACATTCATCGATGAAAAATCGAAATTTACTTGGTTAACATTGCTTCCATCTAAGGATCGTGTGCTTGAGGCCTTTACCAATTTTCAAAACTATATTACTAACCACTATAATGCCAAGATAAAAATTTTGAGTTCAGATAATAGTGGAGAGTACACAAGTCATGCCCTCAAACAACACTTAACCAAGCATGGGATCATTCACCAAACGAGCTGCCCATATACTCCATAAGAAAATGGAGTAGCTGAGAGGAAATATAGACACCTTATGGAGGTAGCAAGGTCCATGATGAACCACATAAACGTTCCAAAACGTTTTCGGAGTGATGTGGTGGTCTCGGCTTGCTACTTGATCAATAGGATTCCTACAAAGATCCTACAAGGCGCTTCTCCATTTGAGGTACTTAATAAAACTAAACCTTCAATTACTCACTTACGTGTGTGATATGATCATGGATGAGCTTGAACCAGAGCATGTACCTGAGCTTGAAGCTATGGACGAGCATGAACCTGAGGAAGCATTGCAAGTACCAGCTGGAGCTATGACGAGGACTCGATTCAAGAAATTCTCTAAGGCACTAAGTTATATACTTAGTTCAGTTTCTAATTAAGTGGACTTATTGGAGGAACGAGTAAAACACACTACTTTTGTGTTGTTGCAAGTTCAACACGTTCAAGAGGCTTTAGGAACAACTGTTTAAGTCATTCTGGAAAACAAGTTACAAGTCTGCTTTGCAATTTAAAAGTCTGCTTTGCAATTTAGAAGTCTGCTTTGCAAATTTAGAAGTCTGCTGAACAAATTCTCAAGTATGCTGAATAACTCACAGTCCCCTAAGTACAACTAAGAAGAAAATTCGCCAAATGGGAGTTGAAGAGTCAAATATGGAGCTCAAGAGTCATTCAACCATAGTTAATTCAGTCTTTTTCTTATTTTTCGTATTGCATTGTTTTTAGTTGAGTCTTAACTATAACTTCTTCTATTTAAGCTAAACTCTTGTAAAAGAATCAATAACAACTTTTCTTTTATCAAATTTGAGAGTGATTCTCTTCTTGTTCATCTTGGATAAAACTGGTTGCTGGTGTGTAATATCCAGAAACCAAAATCGATCCTCAGGTGCGTAATATCCTGAAGATCAATCGGGATATCAAAAGTCTTCCACAACTCTTGTGCGACCACTCAATCCACATCACCTTAGCCTTGGTTAGTAACCTTGGTTGAAGGCATATCCAGTTCGAAATCCACCTTAAGAGATCACGATCTAGTGGGCTCATATGAAAGTTGTATCAGAACAATCTCTTAAGCTTGGTAATATCGTATCTGTTTTGTTTTCATCTTTCTCATCTATTCATTTCTCCTATAAACACTTTCTTTTCTGTCTATCTATAAATAAGGAATCTGGGCCACTCAAATTCTATAAAAAAAAAAAAGTAAGAACGAGATCAAACGTTTAGGACTGAGGAGAAATCCAGTCAGAGTTGGTTAAGGCGGATTCCTGACAAAAATCTTGCAATCTGTCTATCTTCTTCTTGTTTTGGTTTTCTGGTTTTAAACATTGGTTTGACTGGTTTCTATCCATTAAGAACTGATTGAGAAATCACTGAGGGCACCAAAACTTGAGAGAAACACTTGTGAGAGTTTGTTGGTTTCATTGATCTGTTTGTTATTGTTTTCAGGAATAAAAAAAATGGCTAGAACTGGAAACAACAGCAATCTCAACCCTACTAATCCACAAACCCCTGGAGATGGTGAACCACAAAATGCTAATGTTCTTTTAGTTGAACTTTTATTGGCACAGGTACAGCACATGATGAGGAATGAGCTTCAAACCATTCACATACGGGTTGATAAGGTGCAAGGAGAAACCCAACAAAGAGGACAAACACCACCAGCTCAAAGGGAGAGGCGTGAACAAGCTGAGGCTACTCTACTCAACTCAAAAGAATGATTTTAAGACTAACCTCCCCGTTAATGAGTCTAAAGAAAAAGCTGAGGCTACTACTACAAGAAACCGGGATGTTAGACGTTTCAAATGCCAAGGAAGAGGTCATTATGCAAACGAATGCATCAACCGCAAAACTATGATCCTATTGGAGAATGGTCAATATGAAACCGAAGTGGAGGATGTGGTTTCTGATTCTCAACCTTCTGAAGGAGAACAGCAAGTGCAAAACCCTGTCAATGGAGAACTACTAGTGACAAGGCGTTCCCTGAGCATTCAACCTAGACCAGAGGTGATGTGACCGTGGATAGATATGAACAAGAATATATGGAGCTGCTAGAACCAGAGGAGCATGAGGAGAAGGAGCAGCTTGAACCAGAACATCTTGAGGAGGTTTTGCAGCTTTCAAAGGGGCCAATGACAAGATCAAAAACCAAGAAGCTTGCTGGAGCAATAGGAGGACTTCTCAATCAAATGGAAACAAGTTCAAGTGGATTCGATCAAGCCAAACCAGATTCAAGCATCAAGACATCTATCCAAGTCCAAGTAGATCACTAAATGGGTAAGTGGTTTGCTTGTACTCTTTTCCCCTAGCAAGGTTTTGTCCCAATGGGTTTTCCTTGTTAGGTTTTTAATGAGGCAAGCAACCCACTTCCTAATGACCCATTTAGTGATTAAAGGCCCATTTTATTCATTTTGGGCATTGATGAGAGTGTGAGAGGATTTAGGGTTTTTCTTTCTCATATATAACTCTTTTGTAGCTTTCTGCAACCTTTTTTCTTTATCAAGTCTTTTTATCTAAAATCGTTTCTCTCTAGACTTTGATCTTCTTGTGAGTGTGTAATATCTCTCAAGACTAAATCATTGGTGTGTCATATCCTTTGATTCTCTATCCCCTTTGTTTGTGTGTCATATCAAGCAAAGAAATCGATCTCCTGGTGTGTCATATCCAGAGATCTCCATCCCAAACCTTGACTCGAACATCGACTTGATCTACACCATCGAGTCAAGATAACCTGTCCAACCCTGACTCGATCACTGACTCGCACTATACGATAGAGTCAAGCAAATTCTGCATAAAAATCTAACTCGATCACTGACTCGATCTACACGATAGAGTCAAGCAAATCCTGCATCACAATCCGACTCGATCACTAACTCGATCTACACGATAGAGTCAAGCAAATCCTACATTAAATCTGACTCGATCACTGACTCGATCTACACCATCGAGTCAAGCCATACTGCACCATCCTTCACCATTTCTTCGTCTCATCTTCTTAGCTCATCAAAGTGTGTTCGGTCTGTAGGAGAATCGTATCATGTGGTATCAGAGCCACTTTGAAAGGCTAAGTCGTCTCTAACCCTAATCTGCCTGTTCATCTTCCCTTGTTGATTTTTGAGATTTCTTTGTTGTTTACGTTTAGATCCATCCTTAAAATTTTTATTTGTTTGCATTTTGGTTTTGTGTTGTAGAGAAAGTATGAATTGTGCCTTTTCACATTTTGTCTGAAGTTCATAAACTTTTTCGTAAGCATTTGATCCTGCGAGTGTTTGTGTGATCATTTCAGGTACCATGGCTTCTGATAATGAAGTTGAGCCTAACGAAAAAAACAACAACAAGCTATTGATTGACGCCCTCTCAGCCAGATTGGAGAAAATGATGAATACCAAGTTTGATGCTTTTAGATAAGAGCTTCAGCAATCTGGACATGAGACTGATCATACCATGCCTAAGAGACAACAAGATACTAATAATGCAAGGCCTAGGAGATTACAAAGAGATCCTGTTGAGCAAGATAAAGGTGGGAACACTGACCATTACTATGAGAATCAAAGTCGTGCCTCTCAAAGAAGTAGAAGGAGCTATAGACATGCCAGGGAAGACAGGGAACGTCGACCTAACAACTTGGAAGGACTTAAGCTGAGGATACCATGATTCCATAGAAAGAATGATCTAGATGCCTATTTGGAATGGGAGAAAAAGATTGAGCTGATCTTTAATTGTCAACATTATTCAGAGATCAACCGAGTTAGAGTTGCTGCCACTGAGTTCTATGATTACGCTCTAAGTTAGTGGGATCAAATGGTGACGTCTAGAAGAAGAAATGGAGAATATCCCATTGAGACTTTGACAGAACTCAAGGCTTGCATGAGGAAAAGATTTGTGCCTAGCCATTACCACCGAGAGCTTCACCAAAAGTTAAGGAGAATCACTCAAGGCAACAGTAGTGTTGAAGAATATTACCAAGAACTAGAAACCCTTTTGCTTAGAGCTGATGTACAAGAGGATGAAGAAGCCACAATGTCAAGGTTCTTGGGAGGTCTAAACCAAGAAATACAAGATAATCTAGAGCTACAGCACTATGTGGAGCTTGAGGAAATGCTACACAAAGCTATCCTAATTGCACAACAGCTTACAAGGAAAGGAACTACAAGATCTAGTTATGGACCAGGAACTTCAAGACTAAGTTACTACAAGGATAGTAGGCCAAATAACTGAAGGGAGTCTAAATCCTTAATTCCTGCCCCAAAAGAAGAAGTTGCTAAACCTGATCTAAACTTATTCAGAGACAAGGGCAAGAACATTGCTAACCCAACCAGAGCTAGGGACGTTAAATGCTTCAAGTGCCAAGGAAGATGACACTATGCTAATGAGTGTACCAACAGAAAAGTTATGATCCTCTTGGAAAATGGTGAGGTAGCTTCTGAAGAAGAAGTACAAGATGGATCAGAATCAACTTGTGATGAGTATGAAGTAGAAGCAGCTAAAGATGAACTCTTAGTGTCTAGAAGGACTTTGAGTTTGCAAACCAAGGAAGAAGAGCAAGATCAAAGAGAGAATCTGTTTCATACAAGGAGCCATTGATGTGATTATGGAAAACTATCGAGAGCCGCATGAAGCCAAGGATGCATTGACAGTACCAAGTGGACCGATGACAAGATCGAGAGCCAAGGAGTTTCAGAACACCATCACCGCACTACTCACTCAAGTTCAACCGTCTAAAACTCAGCCCGAGGATCAAATCATCTTGGTTGCTCGAGTGGACTAATCAACGGGTGATTCGTTTGTACTCTTTTTCCTAGCCTTTGGTTATGTCCCAATGGGTTTTCCAAAGGAAGGTTTTAATGAGGCAAATGGGTCACTCTCATCATTGTGGGTCTCATTTTTCAGAAATATCAAGCCCAAAAGGAGAGGTGTTGACCCAAATGCTAGAAAATGCCCAGCCTTATTTTTCTTTATAACTTTACTCTTTCTTCTTCTTTATAACGTGAGTTATGCTAAAGAAAACGCAGACATCTTTCATATAAAAATTCAGAGTGATTTTTCTTCTGTTATTTGAGAACAAACATCGATTGTTTGGTGAGTAATATCCAACAATCAAAATCGATTCCTTTGGTGTGTCATATCCAAAAGAATCAACCTTTGTCTTCATCAAGTGAGTCATATCTTGAGCGAGACATTGAAAGAGTTCAATCCGTTGCCATTGAGCGATCTCTAGGCAAACTCATATCTGCACCTAACGCCACTAGATGATCTCACAGTGCGCCCCGTCCGTTGACATTGAGTGATCTCTAGGCGATCTCCTATCTTCACCTATCACTTCTAGTTCGCCCCGTCTAACGATCTCATACCTTCACCTCAAACCTCTAGACGATCTCTCGGTTCGCCCAGTCTAAGGCGATCTCAAACCTTCACCTAACACTCCTTGGCGACCTCGAAGTTCGCCCCGTCTAGGTGCTCTCATATCTTCAGTCTTTTACCCCTCGAAGGTGCTCCATCTCGGCCATGTTCAAGGAAAAGTCTACAGGCTTATCATTGAGAAACTTGGTTTAAAGGTGAGAAAGCATCCAAAGCCTTACAAGCTGCAATGGCTTAATGAGAATGGAGAAATGAAGGTCAACAGCCAAGTAACTGTACCTCTAAGCATTGGCCAGTACCAAGATGATATTGTTTGTGATGTGCTACCAATGGAGGTTGGACACATCCTACTTGGAAGGCCATGGCAATCAGATAGAAAGGTGATCCATGATGGGTTTACCAACCGTCACTCCTTTGAATTAAAAGGAAAGAAGATCACTTTGGTTTCTATGACACCACATGAGGTATATCAAGATCAAATCCATCTCAAATAAAAGGAAGAAAAGGTAGCTAAGCACTCTAATTTCTTTATCAAGGCTGGTGAGGTTTAGAAAGCTTTATTCACAAAAAAACCTATACTAATGTTTGTGTACAAGGAAACTCTTATGAGTTTAACTAACCTTGCACCGGTGCTACCAAGTAAAATTACCTAACTTTTGCAGGACTATCAAGATGTATTCCCAGAAGAGAACCCAATAGGCTTGCCACCTATGAGAGGAATAGAGCATCAGATCGAGTTTTTCCCTGGATCAACACTTCCAAATAGACCAGCTTACGGAACCAATCCATTGGAGACCAAAGAGCTTCTAAAACAAGTGGAAGAACCCATGGAGAAAGGACACATAAGAGAAAGCATGAGCCCATGTGCTGTACCTGTTTTGCTTGTACCAAAGAAGGATGGAAGCTGGAGGATGTGTGTTGATTGCCGAACAATCAACAATATCACTATAAAGTATCGACACCCTATCCCTAGGCTAGATGATATGTTAGATGAGTTGCATGGTTATAAGATATTCTCTAAAATTGATTTGAAAAGTGGTTATCATCAAATTAGGATAAAAGATGATGAGTGGAAAACTGCTTTTAAAACTAAACATGGTCTTTATGAATGGTTAGTCATGCCATTTGGGCTCACTAATACACCTAGTACGTTTATGAGATTGATGAATCAAGTTCTTAGGGCATTCATCGGTATATTTGTTGTAGTTTACTTTGATGATATCCTAATTTATAGCAAAGACTTAAGTGAGCATGTTAAGCATCTAGAATCTGTGTTAGATGTTCTTAGGAATGAAAAACTCTATGCTAACCTGAAGAAATGCACCTTTTATACATATAACCTTGTATTTTTAGGTTTTGTTGTAAGTGCAGATGGAGTTAAGGTGGATAAAGAGAAAGTGAAAGCAATCAAAGAATGGCCTAGTCCCAAATCTGTTAGAGAAGTAAGAAGCTTTCATGGGCTTGCTGGGTTTTATAGGAGGTTTGTAAAGGACTTTAACACTATTACTGCTCCACTCACAGAGGTCATCAAGAAGGACGTAGGATTCAAGTGGGAGCAAGCACATAAAGAAGCTTTTCAAAACCTAAAGGACAAACTCATCAATGCACCACTTTTAATACTCCCTGATTTTACTAAAACTTTTGAGATTGAGTGTGATGGCTCAGGTATAGGTATTGGAGCTGTATTGATGCAAGATAAAAGACCAATTGCCTATTTTAGTGAAAAGTTGTATGCCTTGGTCAGGGCTTTGCAAACTTGGCAACACTATCTCTGGCCTAAAGAGTTTGTCATCCACACTGATCATGAGTCCCTTAAGCACTTGAAACGACAACAAAAGTTGAACAAGAGGCATGCACAGGGGGTTGAGTTTATAGAAACCTTTCCCTATTAATATGATTCTTCTCCAAAATCGACACTTTAGAAGCAAGTAGAGGCTTGGGGTTGACTGGACTCGAGTAGCAGATCGAGTCGTTGTTCGAGTCGAGTAGATACGGATCGGCTTGACTCGACGGTGTAGATCGAGTGGGAGATCGAGTGGAATGCTTATGGAACAGCTTTACTCGATGGTGTAGATCGAATCAGGGATCGAGTGGAAATGTGGATAGCTTGACTCGACGGTGTAGGTCGAGTCGGGGATCGAGTGGTCACACTAAGGCTGTGGAATTCCTTAGACTTACCGATTTTGATCTAATCTTAGAGAGCTTGTCAAAAGAAAGATAGATAGATGAGAGTGAACGCTTAGAAGGGTTTAAATAGGGAACTCAAAGAGAAACCCTAAGACAAAGCCCCATTACGAAATACAACATAACATAAGCTTAAAAATAACATAAAGTTTTAATTGAAATAAGTAGCTGACGGTAGAGAAGCTTCTGGACGGTCTTGGTTCAACAAATGGGTTTAGTGAGATGAACAACTACCTCATTAAAAACCTTGACAAGAAAACCCAGTGGGACAAAACTTGTCAAGAGAAAAAAAGTATAATTGTTCACCCTCCATTTGTTAGAACCATATAGCTTGAATTAAAACTAGAGAGGTTTGACAAGCATCTCTTTCTCCTGTTTGATTCTCGGAGTGTGTAAGTAGAGAATTGATAGTCTACTTGAGTTTCCTGGTCCTAGCTCGCGTCATTGGTCTATTTGGTATAGCTAAAGCATCCTCAGGTTCAAGCTCAGGTTCTAGTTCCTTATCCTTGGCCATGCTCATATCATCTCCTCCCTCTTGAAAAGGATTTGTCCTCAAATATGTTTCATCTGCAATAAAAGGAGAGAGATAAGAAACATTAAAACTAGAACTCACAGTATACTTACCTTGGAGATCCACTTGATAGGCATTGTCGTTGATTCTTCGTGTAATTGTGAATGGACCATCAATCATGGGCATCAGTTTGGATTTTCTCTCGTCTGGAAACCGTTCCTTCCTTAGGTACACCCAAACTTGGTCGCCAACATGAAAGATGATCTTATGTCTTCCTTTGTTAGTCTGCTTTTCATAGAGCTTAGTCTTCTCTTCCAAATTCCGTTTAGCCTTCTCGTGAATCTGTTTAACCATCTCTGCTTTTTTCTGTCCATCGTGAGGCTGAACCTTAGATTTGGCTTCTAGAGTTTTAGCGATGCTAAAATGTCCCATCAAAGCTCCTCCGTGTGCTTCCCTAGTGAACAAATCTCAAAGAGAGCAATTAGGAATACACAATCTGTTTTTATAAAAGAGAAATCCATCTTGTTTAAAAAATCTATAGATTTTTTGAAAATCAGAATCAGTAGGATAGAGTTCTTTACTCTGTTCGAAACCCAAAAGTCTAGCATCAAGAGTAGAGAGAAGAGTGTACCTTCTGGACAATGCGTTGGCTACAACATTATCATTACTTTTTTCGTACTTGATGACATATGGAAATATTTCTATGAACTCAACCCACCTAACATGTCTTTTGTTGAGTTTTTGCTGACCTTTTAAGTGCTTTAAAGACTCATGGTCTGTGTGAATGACAAATTCTTTGGCCAGAGATAGTGTTGCCATGTCTGGAGAGCTCTAACCAAGGCGTACAGCTCCTTGTCATACGTTAGATAATTGAGAGTCGCTCCTCCAAGCTTCTCGCTGAAGAACGCTATTGGCTTCTTATCTTGCATCAAAACGGCTCTAATTCCTACACTATAAGCATCATATTCAATCTTGAAAGTTTTGACAAAGTCAGGTAATGATAAAACAGGAGCATGAATAAGCTTCTCTTTTAGGCATTGAAATGCTGTCTCCTGATCTTTCTCCCATCTGAATCCCACGTCTTTCTTGATGATTTCAGTTAAGGGACTGCTAAAGTGCTGAAATCCTTTACAAAGCGTCTGTAGAAACCAGCTAGTCCATGAAAGCTGTGGATTTCCCCTACTATTTTTGGACTTGGACATTCCTGGATTGCTTTCACCTTTTCTTCATCTACTTTGATTCCATCTGCACCCACAACAAAACCTAGGAAAACCACATTATCTGTGCAAAAAGTACATTTCTTGAAATTGGCAAATAGTTGTTCTTTCCTAAGCATTTCTAGCACCAACTTAACATGTTCAATGTGCTCTTCAATATTTATGCTGTATATAAGGATATCATCAAAATAGACAACAACAAACAGGCCTATATAAGCTCTAAGCACATGATTCATCAAACGCATAAAGGTACTAGGAGCATTAGTTAATCCAAATGGCATAACTAACCACTCATATAAACCATGCTTAGTCTTAAATGCAGTTTTCCATTCATCACCCTCTTTCATTCTAATTTGGTGATAACCACTTTTAAGATCAATTTTAGAAAAGATGCTGGAACCATGCAATTCATCTAACATGTCATCTAATCTAGGAATAGGATGGCGATACTTCACTTTTATGTTGTTGATGGCTCTGCAATCAACACACATCCTCCAGCTGCCATCTTTCTTTGGCACAAGCAGAACTGGCACGGCACAAGGACTCATACTCTCACGAATATGGCCTTTTTCCATCAGTTCACTGATTTGTTTCTACAGTTCTTTAGTTTCCACCAGATTAGTCCTATACAAAGTGAATCTGATGCTCAATTCCTCTGATCGATGGTAAACCTTGTGGAGTTTCCTCAGGAAAGATGTCACTGTACTCCTGCAAAAGATTAGTCATCTCACTCCTGGTGTAACATTAGACAGATTAAACAATGACTCTTTATAAACAAACAAAAGCATATAATTATTAGAGTGGTATGCTTTCTTAACTTCACTAGACTTGGCAAAGAAGTTTGGTCGCTTAGGCTGAGAAGAGTCCTTCTTATGATCAAGGTAAACCTCATGTGGAGTCATAGGAACCAGTGTAGTCTTCTTTCCTTTATACTCAAAGGTATGGCGATTTGAGAAACAATCATGTATAACATTTCTATCAGATTGCTATGGACGTCCTAACAGTATATAACTAGCTTCCATAGGCAGAACATCACAAAGAATCTCGTCCTCATACTTGCCAATAGTTATAGGAACCACAACATGCTTGCTGACACCCATTTCACCACTATCATTAAGCCACTGAAGCTTATAAGGTGTTGGATGCTTTGTAGTCTTTAAACCAAGTTTCTTGACCATACTTTCACTAGCTACATTAGTACAGCTTCCCCCATCGATGATCAAGGTACAGACTTTACCCTGAACATTGCATCTCGTATGAAACAAATTCTCCCTTTGTTCCAGTTCCAGAGTCTTACTCTGCACACTTAAAGTCCTTCTGGCCACTAACAAGTCCCCTTTAACAGGCAAGATCTCCTGCTCTTCCTCACTAGAAATCTCTGGGTACTCATCAGCAGATTCTACTTCACCACATTCTAAAAGGATCATCACACGCCAGTTAGAACATTCACTTGCATAATGTCCTTTTCCTTGACATTTGAAGCAACTGACATCTCTCGTTCGTATAACACCGTCCTTTGCTTTTCCTTTCTAATCTGTAGGTGCAGAAGTAGTAGTTTTAATCATATCAGACAGCTTTGATTGAACTGTTGGCTTGAATTCTTTAGCAAACGAGTTTCTGTCTTCCTTAGAGTAACCTGGCCGTGTGTATGATGAATTATGACTATAGCTAGTACGTGAGGCTCTTTTTCTTTTAATCTGTTGTTCAAACAGAACAGCTTTATGTAACATCTCCTCAAGTTCGATGTAATGCTCAGTCTCTAGTTTGTCTTGAATTTCCTGGTTCAAGCCTCCTAGAAACCATGACATGGTAGCTTCTTGGTCCTCTGCTATGTTAGCTGTAGCATCAACACTTCCATCTCCTGATAGTATTCCTCTACTGTTCGAGATCCTTGAGTGTGTTTTCTCAGTTTCTGATGCAGCGCTCTTTGATAGTGATTAGGTACAAACCTCTTTCTCATCAGACTTTTCATTTCCGACCAAGTCTCAATAGGTAGCTCCTGATTCCTTCTCTTGGTCGTGACTAATTGATCCCATCAGCTCAAAGCGTAGCCATAAAACTCTGTCGCAACTATCTTCACTCTATTAATCTCTATATATTGCTGAACGTTGAAGACCAGTTCAATCTTCTTTTCCATCAGGGTCGTTTCTGCCATGAAAGGAAGGGATGTTAATCTTCAAGCCTTTGATGTTGTCCTTCAGAAGATCATCTTGAATTCCATTTCGCCTGTTCCTTCTCTGACTATCTTGTGATGTAGCACTTCTCCTTTGATAATATTGATCTGATGCAGCATCATGAATTCTATCATCCTGTCTCTGGTTCTGTCTACTATCAGTTCTGGTTCTGTTCCTTTCCTCAAGAGCAGCAAATGAGGAGTTTGTTGTTTTCGTGGTTTCTGTTCTGTTTTTCCTCTGCATACATCTTCTCCTACAAAGACAACACACACAACCCTAGTAAAAAGTTCTTACAGAATTTAAAACACAAGTAAACACAAGATCAATAACTTATAAAATCGGACAAATCTAATGAGAGAAGATGAATAGACATACTCCAAATCTGTTTTCAAACACAGTTCACTTTTCAGAGAACAAACTCTAACAGTTCTATAGCAAATACTCAACAGAAACTCTTAGATCTATATGAATCTTAGTGATAAAAACACATAAATCACAAAGATATACGAGTACTTAGCTTCCAAAGTGGCTCTGATACCACTTAATATGATTATTCTCCCAAAAATCGACACTTTAGAAGCAAGTAAAGATTTTCGGGTTGGGTTGACTCGATGGGATAGTTCGAGTCGAAGATTGAGTCAAATAGATGCGAAATATTGGCTTAACTCTATAGCGTTGATCGAGTCAGGGATCGAGTCAAGTGGATGCGGAATAGCTTGGCTCGATGGTGTGGATCGAGTTGAGGGTCGAGTCGAGTGGATGCGGGATATGGGCTGACTCGCTGGTGTGGGTCAAGCTGAGGGTCGAGTCGAGTAGATGCAGGATATGGGTTGACTCGATGGTGTGGATCGAGGTGAGGGTCGAGTCGAGTGGATGCAGGATATGGGCTGACTCGATGGTGTGGGTCTAGCTGAGGGTCGAGTCGAGTGGATGCGGGATATGGGTTGACTCGATGGTGTGGATCAAGCTGAGGGTCGAGTCGGGGATCGAGAGGTCACACAAAGAGAATGGAACTCCTTTGATTTATCTAGTTTTGGATCTAGTTCTTAGAGAGTTTGAGAAAAAAAAGCTAGATAGATTCGACTGAAGGTTTACAAGGGTTTAAATAGGGAACTCAAAGAGAAACCCTAGAACAAGCTCATTGGTCCATTTGGTATAGCTAAAGCATCCTTAGGTTCAAGCTCAGGTTCTAGTTCCTTATCCTTGGCCATGCTCATATCAGAATTCAATCTCAAGAAATCAAATTTGATTAAGAAAAAAGGTTGTTGTTCTTCTGCAGATTGTTTGCAGTATTTAAAGGAAAAACTTGCATGAAAGAAAGAAGAAAACAACTTAGGAAATAACAAAAGACTTCTTGACTACTCTTGAATGACTATTCAGCTCCAAATTTGACTCTTCAACTCTCATTTGGCGTATTTCCTTCTTAGTCATTCATAGGGTACTGGCAGTCGTTCATAGTAGACTGTGAGTTGTTCAGCAGACTTGAGAATTAACAAAGCAGACTTTTGAAAAAAGAAATGTTCAGGGTAAAGACTGTTTAGATGGAGATAGGAAATGTTCCTAAGGCCTATTGAATGTCTTGGGCTTGCAACAAAACCAAAGTAGTGTGTTTAACTTCTTCTTCCACTAATCCCAAACGATCAAAAACTGAACTAAGTAAAGAACTTAGTGCTCTGGAGAATTTCTTGGTCCTGGACCTTGTCATAGCTCCAGCTGGTACTTGCAATGCTTCCTCAGGTTCATGTTCAGGTACTTGCTCAGGTTCAAGCTCATCCATGATCACATCATCCCCTCCTTCTTCAAAAGGATTTGACCTCAAATACGTTCATCTGCAATGAAAGGAATTAAGTCAAAGATGTTAAAACTTGAACTCACATTATACTTACCTTGCAAATCAACTTGATAGGCATTGTCATTGATCTTTCTGGTTATGTTGAATGCTCCATCAACCTTGGCATAAGCTTAGACTTCCTCTCAGTAGGAAACCGATATTTTCTCAGTAAACCCAGGCTTGATCTCCAACTTCAAAGGTAAGCTTGCGCCGATTCTTGTTTGCTTGCTTTGTATTCTGCTTAGTCTTCTCATCAAAGTTCCTTCTAGCCTTCTCATGGATCTGCCTGATAAGATCAGCTTTCTTTTCTCCATCCAAACTAGTTCTTTCACTCAAAGGTAGAAAGATTAGATCCAAAGGAGATAAAGGATTGAAACCATAAACAACTTGAAAAGGTGAATACTTAGTAGCTGAATGAACCGAATGGTTGTATGCAAATTCAACATGTGGTAAGCATTCTTCCCAAGTTCTAAGGTTATTTTTGATGACAGCCCTAAGTAGAGTAGACAAAGTCCTATTCACTACTTCTGTTTGTCCATCAGTGTGAGGATGACAAGTGGTTGAAAACAACAACTTAGTTCCTAACTTAGACCAAAGAGTTTTCCAGAAGTAACTCAAGAACTTAGTGTCCCTATCAAAAAAAATAGTCCTACGCATATGATATAGTAACCAAAGAGATGGATCCAGAAGTGTGGTGGATGATGGTGATCTATAGCTGGCCGAAGGGCACTCTCTAGAGATCCAAGTGGATGAACTGGTGGAGTGAAGTGGATTTCGTGGTGGTGACTCTTCAACTGGCCGACGGGCTCTCTTTGAAGAATCCAGAGAATGAGATAGATAGTGGGTGGATTGATAGACGCCACACAGATCTGTGAAAAGATCTATGATAAGTCTAAACACTCAATCTTCAAGGATTCACACACAAGAAGAAGGAGAGGGGGCTGCTTCTTTCTTAGAAGAAAACTCTCATTTTATTTCATAAAAACTTATTAGGTTACAAGCTGAGAAGGGACTTTATATATAGTCCAGCAGCTGGGGACCTTCTAGGGTCGAAATTATTACATAATAAAAGGACTAAACGTGCAAAGCAACATACTCGAAAATTAAAAGACTTAAATAAACTCTAACGGTCTTAATTATGCAAAACAGCTCTGACATAAAGAAAAGTTTCAATGAATTCTATCCATCTGGCATGTCTTTTGTTGAGCTTTTGTTGTCCTTTCAAGTGATTTAGAGTCTGATGATCAGTGTGCACCACGAATTCTTTAGGCCAGAGGTAGTGTTGCCAAGTTTGTAATGCTCTCACCAGAGCATAAAGCTTTTTGTCATAGGTTGGGTAGTTGAGTGTTGCTCCCCCAAGCTTCTCACTGAAATAAGCAATAGGTTTTCCATCCTGCATCAACACAACACCAATTCCAACCCCTGAGGCATCACATTCAATCTCAAAGGTCTTAAGAAAATCAGGTAAAACAAGAAGATGTGCATTAGTGTGTTTTCCTTTCAATGTGTGGAATGAGTCTTCCTGAGCTTGCTCCCATTTGAAACCCACATTCTTTTTTATTACTTCAGTAAGAGGAGCTGCTATTCTGCTAAAATCCTTGACAAACCGCCTATAAAATCCTGCAAGTCCATGGAAACTTCTGACCTTACCAACGGTTTTAAGAGTTAGCCAATCTCTTATAGCTGTGATCTTCTCCTCATCCACTTTGATGCCTTCAGCTCCTACAACAAAACCCAAGAACACGAGATTATCTGTTCCAAAAGTGCATTTCTTAAAGTTGGCATAGAGTTTTTCTTTTCTAAACACTTCTAAGACAGACTTCAAGTTATTAACGTGTTCGCTAAGGTTCTTGCTGTAGATCAGAATATCATCAAAATAAACAACTACAATTACTCCTATGAAAGCTCTCAAAACATGGTTCATCAATCTCACGAAGGTACTAGGTGCATTTGTCAGCCTAAATGACATAACTAACCATTCATACAATCCTAACTTAGTTTTGAAAGCAGTTTTCCATTCATCCCCTTCTTTCATCCTAATCTGATGATACCCACTTTTCAATTCAATATTAGAAAAGACACAAGAACCATGTAGCTCATCTAACATATCATCAAGTCTAGGGATAGGATGTCTGTACTTAACTGTTAATATGCTCAAATTAACCCTAGAGCTACTCTCTCAAATTAAGAGATCGATGTAATACTTAGGGATCGAATCCACAAGGACTTAAGATTCACACAATATGTTAACAGTTTAGAAATATAGCTAAACAGAAGAAATTGTAAATTTAAAATAGCAAGAAAATTAAAAATCGGGTTGTAAACTGAATGGAAAAAAGCTAAGCTTAGGGAAATTCTCACGAAATTCAGAATTGCATAACAAAATAATTATCAGGATTGTAATTAAGAACCATTTTAGAACTCAAATCACTAATGTAAAATCAACCATCTTTCGCTGCGAAGATTATCTATGCCTAAATTTTAGAATCCCAAATCTCTTTGCAAATTCTTCAAATTAAACAAGCATTAAAGTTCAGGTTTGATATGTTCACAAAATGCTTAAACCAAATTTCTTTGCGAATAGGGTATTTTGCTCATCTTAGATAGTTCAGGCAATCAATTACACTTTCGTGTTAACTAATCAACCTAAGATCAGATTTTAGGTAGCTAAGCTAGAATAAGCAATAAACACAATCTAGATGAAGAACTCTATAGATTCAATCCTAACAATCTAACAATCTAACAATTCATGAATTCCTTTGAAAACCCTAAACCTAACAGGGAGATTACTCAGAGATGATAAATGAAACACAAATCATGAATGAAATAATTTGCATTAAGAAAATCAAAAGAAGAAGAAGAAAAAGTGTTTAGAAATCTTCTCCAAAAATCTCTAAAAGGGTGGCTGCTCAAAAATCAAGCATAGGTCTAAACAATGACCTTAAAATCCTATAATAAGCTAAAACACGATTTGAGCTTTATTTGTAAACAGGGACAATTTCTAGGCCGAATTTGCAATTCTTCAAAACTTCAAAAAGATGTAAAATTCAATTGCCGTCAGATATCAGTGTCGACCAACACTGACCTCTGGTGTCGATAGACAGCCACACCAATTTTGCTCTCTGAGTTCGTTTCTTCAGTCTAGCTTCTCGGCTTGCTCCAAAACGTCCCATAATCTCTAAATAAGTCCAAAACGCTCCTAGACCTGCAAAGACTCTAAAAGACTCGAAAGACACTAAAAAAACTCTAAAACAAGACTAATATCATGGTTAAAAACCGTAAAAACTATGATATATCAACTGTTATGTTGTTGATTGCCTGCAGTCAACACACATTCGCCAGCTACCATCCTTTGTAGGCACTAGGAGAACTGGAACAACACAAGGGCTCATGCTTTCCCTGATGAGTCCTTTGTCCAGAAGCTCACTGATCTGTTTCTGAAGCTCTTTAGTCTCAATGGGATTTTTTCTGTATGCTGGCCAGTTTGGAAGTGAGGATCCTGGAACAAAATATATTTGATGCTCAATGCCTCTGATTGGTGGTAAACCGGCAGGGTTCTCTTCTGGAAAGACATCACCATAGTCCTACAAAAGAAACTTAATCTCACTTGAAGCTCCAGTGCATGGTTAGAAGAAACCATTAGTGATTCTTTAAACAAAATCAAAATCATAGACTGTTGAGTACAAAGACTCTTTCTCACCTGACTAGCTTTGGCAAAGAAATTGGATTTCTTCGAAGTCTTTTAAGGATCATCAATAGACTTTTCTTCCTCTCAGACTTTCTTTAACTGAAGCTGATCTTGATGTACTTCGTGAGGAGATAATGGCGCCAGAGTGATCTTCTTGCCTTGATGCCCGAAGGAATGGTGATTGGTGTAGCCATCATGTATTACCCCCTTATCAAACTGCCACGGCCGTCCAAGGAGAATGTGACTGGCATCCATGGGCAAAACATCATACAAGATGTTGTCTTCATATCGCCCAACGGTTAGGGACACAACAACTTCTTCCTTTACTTGCATCTCTCCTTCATCGCTTAACCATTCAAGCTTGTATGGTTTTGGATGCTTCTTCACTTCAATACCTAACTTCCTGACAAGGGTCTCACTAGCAACGTTAGTACAACTTTGATATGCTCAAATTTACCCTTGAGCTACTCTCTCAAATTAAGAGATCACTGTAGTACTTAGGGATCGAATCCACAAGGACTAATGTTCACACAATAGATTATCAGTTTGGAAATATAGCTAAACAGAAGAAATTGGTAAGTTAAAAGTAGCAAGAGAATTAAAATCAGGTTGTAAGATGAATGGGAGAAAAGCTAGGCTTAGGGATATTCTCAGGAAATTCAGAATTGCAGGACAAAACAATTATCAGGATTGTAATTAAGAACCATTCTAGAACTCAAAACACTAATGTAAAATCAACCAACTTTCGTTGCGAAAATTATCTATGCCTAAATTTTAGAATCCCAAATCTCTTTGCGAATTCTTCAAATTAAACAAGCATTAAAGTTCAGGTTTGATATGTTCACAAAATCCCTAAACCAAATTTCTTTGCGAATAGGGTATTTTGCTCATCTAAGATAGTTCAGGCAATCAATTACACTTTCGTGTCAACTAATCAACCTAAGATCAGATTCTAGGTAGCTAAGCTAGAATAAACAATAAACACAATCTAGATGAAGAACTCTATATATTTAATCCTAATAATCTAACAACCTAACAATTCATGAATTCCTTTGAAAATCTTAAACCTAACAGGGAGATTACTCAGACATGATAAATGAAACACAAATCATGAATGAAATAAATTGCATTAAGAAAATCAGAAGAAGAAGAAAAGAGTTTAGAAATCTTCTCCAAAAATCCCTAAAGAGGTGGCTGCTCAAAAATCAAGCATTCAAAAGCATAGGTCTAAACAATGACTTTAAAATCCTATAAATAAGTTAAAACACGATTTGGGCTTTATTTGTAAATAGGAACAACTTCTAGGCCAAATTTGCAATTCTTCAAAACTTCAAAAAGATGGGAAATTTGATTGCCGTCAGATATTGGTGTCGACCGACACTAAGGGCTAGTGTCGATTGACACTCACACCAATTTTGCTCTCCGAGTTCGTTTCTTCAGCGTATCTTCACGGCTTGCTCCAAAACGTCCCATAATCTCCAAATAAGTCCAAAACGTACCTGAACCCGTAAAGACTCTAAAAGACTCGAAAGACACTAAAAAGACTCTAAAAACGACTCTTATATTATGGTTAAAAACCGTAAAAACTATGATATATCAACTCCCCCAGACTTAGCCTTTGCTTGCCCTCAAGCAAAACAGAAACTTAACCTGTGAAAGAAGGTTGAAAAACGCGGAAACTCTCTCTCTCTTTAGACTATTGCATTAAGCATTCAAACCAAATCCATATGCTTAGCAGACTAATCCAAATCGAACCACCATGTACTTCTCCGTAGACATTTCAACTCCCCAAATTTAACCCACAACTTCGCAACATTCTCCACAGCCGTCATCGCTGGGTCTCATCAATGAAATCAGTGCCAAGAACCTTCTAGACTCGTTCCCATTCAATACCATGACAAACCATCCCTTTTTTCACATTCTTTTGTACTCTTTCTCTCCCCCAGACTTATTCTTTTCTCAACATCTTTTGTGTTGTTTCTCTTTTTTTTTTTTTTAATATATCGAAAGTGTAGGCGAATAATGGTATCACAGGAAATTTTTCTAACCTTGCTTCCAACTTTCGTGTGATCATTCCTTTCAAAGTAAAATAATGGGGTCGTTGGAAGTTTTTCTATCCCTTTACTCAAAAGAAAATCATCTCATCTTTTCTGCTTGTAAACACACATTTTTTTACTGAATAAGGGAGAGGAGTACCATCACTTTTGCATTCAGGTTTTCGTTTGTCAGGTAGGAACGGGGAGTCAAGCCCTATGAACATCAGTTGTATTGATGAGGTAAAAGGAAGAGCTCATAAATTAGCTCCGGCTGTAGTGGATTCTGTTGCGAAGTATGGATCGCTCTGGGTCATCGATCAGTCTTTGGATTTTTCATTAGTCGAATCTGAACTAAATCTGCAGCATTAATCACTCAGGCAAATAGACTAAGAAGAGAGGTCGTTATTTCCTAACCAAAGTTTTGACTCAATAAAAACAAATAAGACTGACACGACTGACTCTCAAAAACAAACACAAAGTCAGCGACTACCTCCCCCAGACTTAAGTGACACTGTCCCCAGTGGCACCAAACCCAGGGTTGGCGAAAATAGAGAAATACAATGGAATTGAGTAGAAAAATGAAGATCCAAGAATAACCTGTGGTCGGTGTCGAGCGACACCAGTGAGTAGTGTCAATCGTCACTCGATGTTTGTGCCAATGATGTGTCGGATGGGGTGTCGGTGTCGAGCGATACCAGCGGTTGGTGTCGATCGACACTCTGCCTGTAAGTAGAGACGATTTCTAGCAAGAAAAATTGTAATGTCGATCTAAATCCAAAGGGCACTGTAAACACGCACACACAGATTGAAAGCAGTGACATAAAGCATCATAAATCCACACAAGTTCCAAATAGAAGCTGACTGACTGACTCAAAGAAAAATAAAAATGACTCAAGAAAAAGAAAAAGAAAAGAACTACCACAGTGGGTTGCCTCCTACTAAGCGCTTGTTTTCAGTCACTAGCTGGACTGTAGCGGAGCTCATGTATCAGGTGGAGTGGAGGGTGGCAATGAATGCTTCCGCAAAATTAGTCGCATCATCCATGGTGGTGTATAGGCATTGGGTGCGTGAGAACGACCAAGGAAATGAGGAATAGGAACAGGGCGGGACTTAATCTTGGGTGGGACGCTTCTTTTCCCTGCACAATCATCAAAGGAAGAAACAAGCGCTCTATGATAATCTCGTGGCTTGGTTAACTGCAAAACAGTTTTTGTACCTTTGAAATCCTTATTGATGAAAGAAGATGGTTTGGGGTAAATTCGGGTAGACTCGTGGAGAGTGTCGAGCGACACCAGTAGGGGTGTCGATCTACACTGAGTTTGTAGCTCGGATCTCTGCACTTTTTCTGCAACTCTTCTTTGGAATCCCTATCTCCATTTCAAAGACATCATCTTCTGGCAACTTGTTACTGAGTAGAACCTCTTCCTGAAGCCGAGTACTGAAAAGATGAGCACCACACCAATCCTCAAGCGCAACAGCTTGCTTATTCACTTGCTCACTTGGACCCAACTCCTCGACATACCCAGTAGTAGTGTCAGTGGAGATCTCTACAGAGAATGTCTGTCCATCAATGGTGTGTGTCCTCCTCATCTTGTCCATGTCAAAATTCATGACCAGATCACCCACATTCAGAGCTATGCATCCCTTTTTCACATCAATCAGAGCCCCACCTGTAGCCAAAAAGGGTCGTCCCAAAATCAAAGGATCCTTGGGTTCCTCCTTATATTCCAAGACCACAAAATCTGTAGGGAATCGTACATTCACCAATTTGCACTGGAATATCTTCTAAGATACCCTCTGGAATCCTTTTGGATCGATCTGCTAAGATGAGAGAGATCCTGGTCGGCTTGAAATTAGTCATCCCAAGGCGTACAGCGACAGAGTGAGGCAACAAGTTAGTACTGGAACCAAGATCGCAGAGAGAATGCATAAATTGTCTTGTGAAGATTGAGAAATCGAGCACAAAACTTCCCGGATCAGGTAGCTTCTCTGGAATCTTACTCTGAATCATGGCACTGACATGTTCAGAGGCAACCACTTTCTGCTTATTTCCTTTCTTTTTCTGTGGGGTCTCATGCAAGATATGCGCGTAGATGTCTCTGGTAAGTAAGGCTCCTTCCTCAGGACTCAGACCATTAGTGACCATTCTCTTCACATACCTCTTAAGTGGAGGTGAAATCGTGACTGCATCAACTAGAAACATCTCAATCACCACCTTGTCCATGATTTCTTTGCATCGAGCGTCCTCTATCTCCTGTTTAGACTTCCTAAGGCTCTTTGGGAAAGGAACCTTAGGCTTATGGACTCTTTCTCCAACTTGAGCATTGATGATAGGTTTTGGTTCAGAACGCCCTTGGTGTCGATCGACACTGACCTCTGGTGTCGACACTCTGGTGTCGAGCTCGGTCGATTTCTCTCTGCTTTGCATCGAATTCCTCTTGTCCCCTGAGGGGTGTCGATCGACACCCAGGTGGTGTCGGTCGACACTGACATCCTGTGTCGAGTCCTTTGTATCGACCGGAGTCGATTTCTCTCCGTCTCGACTTGAATTCTCGGGAATTTTGGCTGGTGTCGATCGACACATAGGGGTGGTGTCGATCGACACTGAGTGTGAAATGTCAAAATCTGCACCATCACTGAAATCATCCATATCTGCCACCAGGACAGCATTGCATGCATCAGTCCTTCCAGGAAGGAATCTCTCTTTTCTTTTGACAGACTCAGCGGTCTGCGCAGCTTGAGTGTCTAGCTTCTTGACATGGGTGCTCAGAGTTTCAAATTTCCCATTCAAATCAGTGTACAGAGCATCGAGCTTTCCATTGAAGTCCACTGTAATCTTCTGCTGACCCTCTAGAATCCGCTCCAGCATAAACTTGACTTCACTCTCTGAATTGGGTAGAGGGGGGGCTTGGTAAGAAGAAGAACCATAGTTCCTGGTGAAACTACTCCTCTGATACTCAGGCATCTGGTTTCCTGTGAAGACACTCCTCTGTGCATTAACATATCTCAGACCCTGAAATCCAGCTCCATTAGCATAGTTGCAATCCTCTTCCACAGGCTCAAAAGTCTCAACCTCAGCAGTAAAGTGAACTGATCTCTTACCCACGAGAAGATTGTGCACAGAATCCAACTTGGCTTTTACCTCAGCGATTTGACCACCTTTAGAGTTTCCAGCTAGCTTCTTTCTCTCGAAATCTGCATTTTTCGTGCTGTTGCTAGAAGCTAAGTTCTCAATCAAGATAACAGCGTCGTCGGAATACCTGGTGTTGAAGTTACCATTGCTCGCAGCATCCAGAGCCATCTGACACCTCCAATCTATACCTCTGAAGAAGATACCCAACAACTGTACCTCACTGAAACCATGATGCGGACAATCTCTCTGGTAAGCTCTGAATCGCACCCAAGCAGCCTTGAATGCTTCATCTGGTTGTTGAGAGAAGGTGGAGATCTTTGTTCTCGCATCTTCAGACCAGGCATCATCATAGAAGTTGTTCAGAAAGGCATTCTTGGTTTCCCACCAAGTTGTCAAAGATCCTGGCTTCAATTGCTTGAGCCAGTAAGCCGCTTCCCCAGAAAGAGAGTATGGGAAGAGCTTGCAGAAGAGGAAATCATTGGACACCCCATTAGCCTTAATGCTCGTAACTAGGTCCTCAAACCTCTCGATGTGATCCATGGGTTGTTCATGAGGAAAACCATGGAAAGGATGCTGTCCCACGAGAGTGTAGTATGTGGGTTTCAACTCAAAGTCATTCCTCTGAAACGGAGGGGGTCTGATCGCGGATCGGTTGGCATAGAACTGATCTGGCCTGTTGTAGTCCCCTAGCGTCCTCCCACGAACAACCGCAGCAACAGCAGCTGCAGCTTGCACAGCCGGAGCCTCAATAGTAGGAGGGTGTCGACCGACACCCTGTTGGTGTCGATCGACACCGACTGCGGGTTCTGCTATCACGTTTCCCTCAGCATCCAGTTTCTGACCCTGCTCGTTTCGCACGTGGCCCTCTTGATCACGCAGAATTCCAGTCTCATCCCTTACTAACACAACAAAGTTGTCCATCGGAGCAAGTAAATCTATAAATATGAAACACAAAAGAAAAGAAAAACAAAATTAGAGTAAGTAAATAAATAGGAAAAGATTTAGACTAAAATCTAACTGAAATCTAATGGTGAATCAAAAGTCCCCGGCAACGGCGCCAAAATTTGATATGCTCAAATTTACCCTTGAGCTACTCTCTCAAATTAAGAAATTGGTAAGTTAAAAGTAGCAAGAGAATTAAAATCAGGTTGTAAGATGAATGGGAGAAAAGCTAGGCTTAGGGATATTCTCAGGAAATTCAGAATTGCAGGACAAAACAATTATCAGGATTGTAATTAAGAACCATTCTAGAACTCAAAACACTAATGTAAAATCAACCAACTTTCGTTGCGAAGATTATCTATGCCTAAATTTTAGAATCCCAAATCTCTTTGCGAATTCTTCAAATTAAACAAGCATTAAAGTTCAGGTTTGATATGTTCACAAAATCCCTAAACCAAATTTCTTTGCGAATAGGGTATTTTGCTCATCTAAGATAGTTCAGGCAATCAATTACACTTTCTTGTCAACTAATCAACCTAAGATCAGATTCTAGGTAGCTAAGCTAGAATAAGCAATAAACACAATCTAGATGAAGAACTCTATAGATTTAATACTAATAATCTAACAACCTAACAATTCATGAATTCCTTTGAAAACCCTAAACCTAACAGGGAGATTACTCAGACATGATAAATGAAACACAAATCATGAATGAAATAAATTGCATTAAGAAAATCAGAAGAAGAAGAAAAGAGTTTAGAAATCTTCTCCAAAATCCCTGAAGAGGTGGCTGCTCCAAAATCAAGCATTCAAAATCATAGGTCTAAACAATGACCTTAAAATCCTATAAATAAGTTAAAACACGATTTGGGCTTTATTTGTAAACAGGGACAACTTCTGGGCCAAATTTGCAATTCTTCAAAACTTCAAAAAGATGGGAAATTCGATTGCCGTCAGATATTGGTGTCGACCGACACTAAGGGCTAGTGTCGATCGACACTCACACCAATTTTGCTCTCCGAGTTCGTTTCTTCAGCGTATCTTCACGGCTTGCTCCAAAACGTTCCATAATCTCCAAATAAGTCCAAAACGTACCTGAACCTGTAAAGACTCTAAAAGACTCGAAAGACACTAAAAAGACTCTAAAAACGACTCTTATATCATGGTTAAAAACCGTAAAAACCATGATATATCAAACTTCCACCATCAATAATCAAACTTCATACCTTATCTTGAATTAGGCACCGTGTGTGGAAGAGATTTTTCACGCTGAGCCTTCTCATCTATCTTGCTCTGGACTTTAAGTGATCGTCTGGTCACAAGAAGTCTCCCTTCAGCTTGTGGTGAAGATCCCTGTGGTGATGACTAAGCACAAATCATTTTCTCATCAAAGAGGTCAGTTCATTTCATGTTGAAATAGGCATTTGACCAGTTCTTCTTCTATGAGTATCAATTTGATCAAACCAATTTATTGCATATCCACTAAACTCAGTAGCAGCTAATCTAACCTTTTTAATTTCAGAGAAGTTTTGGCAATCAACAATCAACTCAACCTTCGTTTCCCATTCAAGGTAAGCATCAGGATCATTTTTACAAAAGAAAGTTGGAATTTTAAGCTTAAGTCCACCAAGATTATCATCTACTCTTCTAGCAAAAGGATTAACATCACCTTGTTCTTGGTTTCTGTTGCCCCTTCTTGGTCTAGTGATGGACCGATTTTCTAGCCTCTCCTGGTCACTACTTGATATCTTTGGAATCCCTGAAATACACTTAACAAACGGATTAATGAAAACAAACACTCTCACTCTCAAGTGTTTAATCCTCACCCCCAAAAGTGTTTAACTCACTGATTTTTTTGGTCTCACAAAGATGTTTTTTTCTAAATGTTCCAAGCAAACCAATTCAGAAATCTCAGCAAGGAATTCCAAACAACAAAAGGGAATAGAAAAAGATAAACAGATTGCAAGATATTTTTTAGGAATCCGTATTAACGTCTCTAGGCTGGATTTCTCCTCAGCCTCAAAACGTCTCTAATATATATATATATATATATTATTTTTAAAGAGATGGCCCAGATTCTTTGTTTATAGATAGATAGACAGATAAGAAGAATTTTTTTTATTTTTTTTTTGGTGACAAGATGAGAAGATGAACAGATTGAAATACCAGCAAAGAGTGGCTCTAGTACCACTTGACACACCCCTGAGAAGGATCACTCTAAGCCGGTATGAATTGATAGGATTTCCACTGTGAGGCTACTAGCACTCAAAGGAAAATTGATGAATCGAAGGGAGCGTCAAAGGCTGCGGAAGACCTTTGGTATACCCAACTCTTTGCCTAGGATATGACGCACCTAGATGACAAAGAGGGTTGTTTTTTGGAAGTAACCCTTAACCAAGCAACGAAAAGTGTTCCCAAGAAACAAAGAGAATTCAATCTCAAGAAAATCAAATTTGATTAAGAAAAAAGATTGTTGTTCTTCTGCAGATTGTTTGCACTATTTAAAGGAAAAACTTGTATGAAAGAAATAAGAAAACAACTTAGGAAATAACAAAAGACTTCTTGACTACTCTTGAATGACTATTCAGCTCTAAATTTGACTCTTCAACTCCCATTTGGCGTATTTCCTTCTTAGTCGTTCATAAGGGGCTAGCAGTCGTACATAGTAGACTGTGAGTTGTTCAGGAGACTTGAGAATTAACAAAGCAGACTTCTGAAAAAAGAAGCAGAGTTCTAAAATATCAAAGCAGACTTCTGACTTGTTTTCCAGAACGGGTTATGACTGTTCAGATGGAGATAGGAAATGTTCCTAAGGCTTCTTGAACGTCTTGGGCTTGCAACAAAACCAAAGTAGTGTATTTAACTTCTTCTTCCACTAATCCCAAATGATCAGAAACTGAACTAAGTAAAAAACTTAGTACTTTAGAAAATGTTTTGGTCCGGGACCTTGTCATAGCTCCAGCTGGTAATTGCAACGATTCCTTAGGTTCATGCTCAAGTACTTGCTCATGTTCAAGCTCATCCATGATCATATCAATTTGTTTATTTCTTTATTCCCATTGCCTTGCCTATAAGTAGAATGTAACTAGGAACTTAATCAAGTAAGAAAAGAGAAGTCTCTCGTTCTCCAAAACTCTCTCTCATTTTTATAAAACTCCTCAAACCTAATCTCACACTAGACATGCAAATAAATTCTGTAAGGTTAAGTCGTTCTAGTTTGTGAAGAAGTTTGAAAAAACGGTAGTAGAACTTCTTCCCCACCCACAAAAATTTGTTCGAATTAATTAAATGCTTAGTTAGAGTATTTAGAGTCAAATGTGACAAGATCCTTTGTATATTATTGAGTATAAGAATTAGACATGCAATCGATATCTAAAGGCTAAAGTCGTTATGGTTTGTGTAGAAGTTACAAACACGGTTCTAGAACTTCCCCCACCCACAAAGCTTTATTCGAATAAATAAAACGCTTAGTTAGAGTATTTGGAGTCAAATGTGACAAGATCATTTGTACATGATTGAGTATAAGAACTAGACATTCATCCAATTTCTGAAAGCTTAAGTCGTTCTTGTTTGTGTAGAAGTTTAAAAACGGTTTTAGAACTTCTCCCCCACCCACAAAAAACTTTATTTGAATTAATTAAATGCTTAGTTAGAGTATTTAGAATAAAATGTGACAAGATCCCTTGCATCTGATTGAGTATAAGAACTAGACATGCAACAAATATCTAAAAGCTAAAGTTGTTCTGGTTTGTGTAGAAGTTCCAAAATGGTTCTAGAATTTTCCCCCAACCCACAACGCTTTGTTTGGAGTCAAATGTGACAAGATCACTTGTATATGATTAAGTATAAGAATTTATCATTGATATATTGTGTTTTTGGTGTCTTATGCCCGTTATTTAATTATTTTTGAGTCTTTTGTCCCATCTTTGTCCGTGTTTTGTGTCTTTTTGGTCGAATCTTGATTCTTCTACAGGTTTGCGAGAGTTTTGGGAGAAATGGATAGTTTCGGGCGTGTTCGGGTCAAGATTGAGCGAAAGGAGGAGAAGCAGTCAAGGGTCTGATCGATCCACCTTTGGACCGATCGATCCATCCTTCAAATGTAGGAGACGTTTCCAACAGATGCTATAAGACAGATCGATCAACATTTGGACTGATCGATCCATCCTTCGGACGTAAGAGATATTTCCAGTAGATGTTGTAAGACCGATCAATCGGACCTTGGCCCGATCGATCCATCCTTCACACGCCGAAGGCACTTTCCAACAGACGCTGCTCGACCGATCAGTCTACATGCCAGACCAATCAATCTGTTGTCCGACGTACGCAATATCTCCAACAGACGTTATCGGACCGATCGATCCACCACTGGACCGATCGATCCTACCCTATACTGATAGATTTCCTTTTCCTAAAACAATTCAATTTCCTATTTTTCTGTAAGGCGTATAAAAACCCCTAAGACCTAATTTTGTTTTGACGTTCTTATTTTTCTGAGTTTTTGTTGAGAGCTTTAATCTCTTGTAAGCAACTCCCTTGGAGATTAGAGATTCATCCTACTTTGACACTTTGGAAAAGATTTCTAAACAATATTTATTTTATTTATTTCGATTTTATCATGTTTTCTTCATCTACTCTTTGTGTTTTTCCCTACAATATGTGCGAATATTTCCATAATTGGGTTTTAGGGTTCTAAGTAGGGGATTCAATGATATGATGGATTGATCGATATTAGGAGTTCTTATTTTTTAGGTTCTTTGATTCACATGTCCTCAATACTAGAATATGATTAATCACTTTGTTGTAGATTCTAGGTTTTTTTATGTATCAAAAGTGTTTATAGAATGCTTGAACTAGTGTGAATTGAGCAATATATTTCTAACCAATGAGAGTTGAAGTTAGTAGTTGAGTAGTCGAATTTAGTGGCTAATGGCTTGGGAGGGGACTAGTCTAATTTTTTGTTCATGTTCGAGAACGGTGTTTAATTGTTGAATTCCACATTTCATATTTCCATTTTTCATTGATTTCTGAAATACCCTATGACCCAATGTTTTTATCTTATAAGTTTAATCGAATTTTATTTCTTAGCATTTTTATTTACAAGTCTTGAAAACATACAAACATTCATTCGCTTTAGCTAATTACGAGTCTATCAAATCTTTAGAGTACCATTGGTCCTTGTGGATCGACCCCGTATTTATTGCCTTGCGGTTAAGTGTATCGGGTAATTACTCGAGCAATCAAGTTGATATATTGTGTTTTTAGTCGAGTTTTGAATCTTGTACAGGTTTTGGAAGTTTTACAGGAATTGGATAGTTTTGGGCTTGTTCGGGTCAAGATTGAGCGAAAAGAGGAAAAGTAGTCAAGGGACCGATCGGTCCAACACTCGGACCGATCGATCCATATTCACTGACAAGTGATGCATCCCAACAACTGCTGTAAGACTGATCGGTCCAACATCCGGACTGATCGATCCATTGTCGATGACGATTGACGCATCCCAACAGATGTTATAAGATATATCGGTCCAACACTCGGACCGATTCATCCATTTTCAACGACAAGAGACACATTCTAACAGATGTTGTACGATCAATTGGTCCAACATCCAGACCGATTGATCCATTGTCTCTGATTTAAGAACTTGTTGTCGCCAATAGCAAAGGTATGAGTTCGAAATTCATGAATTTTCCGGTTTGATCCCCTTAGAGCTTGTAGTTGTTAGATGATAAATTGATGTTAGATTATTGTCTAGAATTTGAAGTGAATTTGAAGTTGAGATTTCACCAATGTGCATAATCGACCACGCTTTGTAATTTAAGAGAAAAATCGAATTTGTTGTCCATGTGATTGATTCTTGTGTTGCGATTAAGCTTCCATGGTTGTTGGTCGATCCTTGCATTTCGAAACTTTGACTTTATGGCTAATGCGTTACAATCTCTATTTTCTGTAGCCATGGGACAATCAAAACACTACGGAAGAGTTCTGACAAATTAGCTGAGCGCTGCACGGATTCGCGGAAGCACGTCCTCAACAATGTAGGCACAAGACCGTGGATCCTCACATGCGACCATTCACAGAAAAATGGGATGCTTATGACACCAAGTTTTTGATGGATATGAAGACAGTTGAGATCCTCCCAACACGGGTTGGCAGCAAGTACGTGTTACAGGATTTTATGTTGCTTGACGATGCCGCTGCGATGTTTGAGAGGATACCAATCAGACGGTTGTGGAGATTATGTCATTACACGTATCCGAAATACATGCAGGAGTTCTTTGCCACCTGTCGCCTCACATACAAGGATCCAAAAGCTCCTACAGCAAGAGAAGGAATTCTTACCTTCTTCCTCGACAAGAAGCATTTATCTTTGCGTCTACATGTCATTTGTGAGGTATATGGATTTGGGAAAGGAAAATGTGTCATTTCCCAAGTTTGCACATGGAGATGGAAACAGGTTTTGGGGTTTGAGGTTCTGGGCCATACACATCGTGCAGCGCTAAGATTACTTGAATTAGAAACCCGGTTTTGCGTTGTGTTGTGAAGATAGTTAGCAATACATTGTTCTTCAAGGCATAGTCAGGATCAGTGCGTGACGATAGATTATGGATGCTATTTTATGGGGTTAAGCATCTTCTGAAGGAGTTTAGTGATCACCCTGACCCAACAGTTAACTTGGCAGCAGTTTTGTGTGGGATGCTTGTTAAGCTGAAGGTTTCTGCGCCAGAGTCGACACAGAAGAAGTTTCATATTGGTACCATTCTCACACCCATCTTCATCAACTGTGGTATTGACTTGGGCAAGGCTCGGACAGATAAGAACACTGAGACAGTGAATATTCCCTACTTGGAGAGTTGTCACATTGTTGTGAGGAGAAATGTGTACAAGTTATGGGATCGAGACGGTCTTCCACGGTTCTGCGAGCTGCCTAACGAGGAGATCACTTCGCTCACTTCTCGAGCAAACTTAGAGTTTACCCCTAGTCCAGAGCATTTGGTTTCTAACCCGGCTAAGACTCCCAGAGCCCCTTCGCGTTGTTATCGCAGAGCTGCTACACCACTCCCACTGCCCCCACCCATGGCTGAGACGGAAGATGATGATATACACGAGGACAAATCAGCGCCTCAGGGACAGTCTCCTGCCCAACCATATATGCTACTTCCACATGATCGAGAGCGTTAGCGTTTGCCGCCTACTCCTGCTCCTGAGGATATGTCCAGACAGCTTCACTGGGTTATGGAGTCGTAGAAGACTAACAACATGATGATGCGCAGGATGTAGCGAGCGATGATGCGGATCATACCATGTGCTTGCGGTTCAGATTCCAGGACGCGAAGTGATGCTGATGCTGATGAGGATGATGAGACTTCTTATGGCGACAGAGAGCATGAGTTTCGGTCTAAACATGTTGAGGATGTTGCTGGGACTAGTACTAGTGTGAGAGATCCGTCTCCGGATCCTTCTGCAGCTCATTGACTCAGCACAAGCAGGAGAGAACCAGGGCAGGAGCACAACACAAGCGAGAGTCCACCTCACCACCATTGACGGGTAGTACCACTTTCTATCTCCCTTGTTATATACCATCTTCAGTTTCAGTTATTTTGATTTTATTTTTGTCTGTCTGGCATTTTTCCTTGGGATTGTTTACACACTGAGACGATGTGAAGCAAGTCTGGGGGAGGATGTCGCTTGTCTACTAATCGAGTTTGCATTTTTTTATGTTTCCTTTTGATTTTTTATTTGAGTCAGTTTGTTTGTTTTATCAAGTCTAAAGCACATCTGTTTTATTGAGTCAAAATGTTATATGAGAACTATGAGCTTTTCTTAGTGAATTGCACCATATTTGATTTCATTGCCTTGGAACCATTTAGCATTGTTTAAGGATAACTTGGAAGTGCAGGAAAATCCATGACTAGATCACTTTATAATAGTCCATATCACATTTAAATTTGGATGACGTGAGCTTAACCTTATTTATTTGAACTTAATCTGGACTTTCTATATCTCACTTAGGAGGCTGGTAATCATGTAATGGATCATACATTTGGAGTTTTCTTTGCATCATTTTATCACTCTTTGCTAACTCCAAATGGCTAGACTCACCTTTAGTCTAGTACCACACCTTTCACCCTATCCATGTTTCAAACCACATGCATTCTTATGTTATCATCATCATGAGCATTCATGTGCAAAATTTATTGAATATACAAACCGACATAGCTTTCCTTTCGTTCGGATTGTGGTTGTAGTTTTGATTGGATGTTGTCGTTTGATGAGAATGTGCCTTCATCGTTTTGTGTTTGTGTTCATGGGTACATGCTGAGCTTAAATGATTGAGTTTTCCCTTGATGCAGTATTTGTAAGACGAGAACCGGTTCTACTCCCCCATTCTTCTAAAAAAAAAAACAAAAAACAAAAGAAAAAGAAAAAGAAAAAGAGAAAAAGAATAGAAAAGAGTTAATAAAAGGGAAAAGGGAATTTTCCAGTTAATAAAATAGGAAAGGAGAAAGAATGGAACTAGAAAAGTCAAAATGTATTTAGTTATATTCCAAACGCATCAAGAAAACTTGTAGATTTATGAGATTTGTGTTGGTTAGATTGATCCGACCGAAAGAGAAGTTATGTACCTCCCAATTGGTCTATGTCTCACTGTGATTTTACGTGATGACTTGCATCCATTTGCACTGCTGGAAAATACTTGAGTCACCAAATATTTGCCTTCATACCTAGACCACAACATGTTCGATAATCCCTTTGTGAGAGTGCCCGCATTTGTTAATGAATGTTAAAAGGTTAGTTTCTCTAACTGAAAATTCTTTATGATATCGGGACTTAATAATGTCGCTACAGTATGGCGAAGTACAGTGTAGTACGCTCAAACTTGTACAGGTTTGCGGGAGTTTTGCATGTGTTGGATAGCTTCGGGCTTGTTCAGGTCAAGATTGAGCGAAAGGAGGAGAAACAGTCCAGGGACCGATCGGTCCAACACTCGGACCGATCGATCCATTTTTGAATTAGTTCATTAATATGTGTGAGTAGTTCTGATGTGATCATGGCTAGCAAGGAGACTAAGGAGATTAAGAAGCAGCTAGAACCTGAGCTTAAGGGAGCTAAAGGAGGAGTTAGTGACCAGCTTGTAGCCGTGGAGACTCAAGAAGAAGAAGGAGAAGAACTACAAATTCCACTTGGTCCTATGACTAGGTCCAAGTCCATGAAGTTTGATCAAGCTTTCCACACTCTCTTACACCATATCCAGGGCCACCTTGAGTGTGCTGATCCAACCACATTGGTTGTGATTAAAGCCACTTGAGCATTCATCAAGAGAGGTGTATGGACTTGTACTCTTTTTCCCTCTTCTTGGTTTTCTCCCAATGGGTTTTCCAAGAGAGGTTTCTAATGAGGCAAGTCTATACACTCTTACCAAGCCTCTTGATGAAACTTAAGCCCAACAAGCCCAAGATGAAGAAGAAATTCGTCCAAGACTTGTGCATGAAAGGCAATTTCGAATTCAAACTCTTATTAAGTGTTTTGTTTATTTCCTAGGTCATTTAATGCTTGCTCTTCATGCAAGGCCTTGTTGAACTTCCTTTATATGTCTCTTGTACTCCCATGGACGAAATCATCAAACATTTTTATCAAAAACCTTTTCTCTTTGTTTGATCTGAATAGTGTGTAAAATCTATTCAACTTGAAGATACACAAAGAGCAATCATCTGTAACTTCAAGCCACGAAAGTCTAGAGGTGTTTCCATATCCTTTGGGAGTTTCTATCACTCCACAAGTTCATTCACAATCATTACAAGTCACAGATCATATCATAATCTCCATTCCATCGTCATCTTTCGGTTCTTAAACACAGGATTCATATCATCCATCTCACAATCCACGAAGTAGCATCTTAGGGCAGAGGATCCTCATCTAGGATCATATCAAGTGGTATCAGAGCTGCCTTCATGAACCAGGTTGTGAAATTCCAAAATGGTACAAATTCTGTTTTGTGTCTTTTGTTAGAACTGATACAACCCTAAAATACATCTGATCAGAACAAGTTTGCTTGAATTTGGAGAATTAACCACGAAATTTTTTGGGAGAGAAGGTTAATGGTCACAAGCGGCTGTTTAGTGTTTATGCTATAATTCAACATCTAGATTGATTTTGTTGTCCAATTTCGTATGTTTTGGACTATTTTACTTGTTCTTCAATTGAATTTGATCAGGTACTATGGTGGATTCAAAGGGAGAAGAAAGTAGCAAGGAAGATACAAATCGGTTATTCCTAGATGCAATTACGGCTAGAATGACAACTTTGATGAATGAAAGGCTTGAATCCTTTAGGCAGGAGATTGTACAATCTGATCAAGGAGGATCAAGAAGAAGCCAAAGAGATCAGGCCACAGAAAGCTACTATAGCCAATCCTCACGATCTCATGGTTCAAGGAGGAGAAGGAATGAACGTGAAGAGAAAAGACCACGGCCTATGGACAGTTTTGCTGGTCTTAAACTAAAGATTCCAACCTTTCATGGAACCAACAATCCTGATAAGTATCTAGAATGGGAGAAGAAGATTGAGCTTGTCTTCAATTGTCAAGAATACACTGATGAAAACAAATTGAGAGTTGCTCCCACAGAATTTCAAGACTATGCTTTGAGTTGGTGGGATCAGTTAGTGACTTCAAGGAGACGTGCTGGAGACTACCCCATTGAGACTTGGACTCAAATGAAGATACTAATGAGGAAGAGATTCGTGCCAAACCACTACCATAGAGAGCTTCACTTTAAGCTCAGAAACTTATCTCAAGAAAGCCGGTCCGTGGAAGAGTATTACAAAGAGATGGAGACTCTTATGTTGAGGGCTTATGTTCAAGAGGACAATGAAGCTACTATGGCCAGATTCGTGGGAGGACTCAATAGGGACATCATAGATAGGCTAGAGGTTCATCACTATGTGGAGTTAGAGGAGCTTCTTCACAAAGCTATCATGTTTGAAAAGCAATTAAAGAGGAAGAGTTCAAGGCCTAACTTCGGATCAGTCAAAACTAGCTATCACAGAGAGGAGAGATCAGGCTCTTATAAGGATTCTAAAGCGTTTCTTAAGCCTAAAGTTGAAGATCAGATTTACAAAGGAAAAGATAAGCCATCTATTTCAAGAACTAGAGACATCCAATGCTTCAAGTGCAAGGGACATGGTCACTATGCTAGTGAGTGTTCTAACAAGAGGGTAATGGTTCTTAGAGACGATGGAGCATTAGAATCTGAGGAAGAGAAGCAAGAATGCGAATCTGGATCAGATTATGAGCCAGCTCCTAAAGGCGATCTTTTGGTTTTTATGCGCGTTTTGAGTGTTCTAACTAAGCAAGAGGAGCAAGAACAAAGAGAGAATCTATTCCATTCAAGATGTGTGGTTAAGGAGAAGATCTGTAGCCTGATCATAGATGGAGAAAGTTGTACTAATGTAGCTAGTGAAAGCATGGTCAGAAAGTTGGGTTTGAAAGAGCTTAAGTATCCACGACCATACAAGCTACAATGGCTAAATGATGATGGTGAAATGACCGTGAATAAACAGGTTATGGTTCCCTTGTCTATTGGTAAGTATGAGGATGACGTGTTATGTGATGTATTGCCAATGGACGCTAGTCACATTCTCCTTGGAAGACCATGGCAATCAGATCGTAAAGTGATACATGATGGCTTCACCAATCGTCATTCTTTTGAGTTTAAAGGTAGGAAAACCACTCTAATACCAATGACCTCTCATGAGGTGTATCAAGATCAGATTGTGATGAAGAAGAAGAGATTAGAATCTGATCAGAATCTTGCTCCATCAACCGGCCAAACATCCAACCTCCTACTCACAAAACCAAAGGGAAGCCACAAAACTAACTTACTCTTTGTACTTAAAGAATCTTTTGTGAACTTATCCCTTTCAAAGCAGGATATGCCTAGCAAGATTGAGTGTCTTTTGCAAGAGTTCCAGGATGTGTTTCCAGAGGAGAATCCAAAAGGCCTACCACCCATAAGAGGCATTGAACACCAAATAGATTTCATTCCCGGAGCCTCTCTACCAAACAAGCCGGCCTATAGGACTAATCCAATGGAGACTAAGGAGCTTCAACAACAAGTTTCTGATATCATGGAGAAGGCACACATCTGTGAGAGCATGAGTCCTTGTGCAGTACATGTTCTACTTATTCCAAAAAAAGATCGGAGTTGGAGGATATGTGTAGACTGCCATGCCATCAATAACATCACTGTAAAGTATCAACATCCTATACCTAGATTAGATGACATGTTAGATGGGAGAGGATGATGTGATCATGGCTAGCAAGGAGACTAAAGAGATTAAGGAGCAGCTAGAACCTGAGCTTAAGGGAGCTAAAGGAGGAGTTAGTGACCAGCTTGTAGCCGTGGAGACTCAAGAAGAAGAAGGAGAAGAACTATAAATTCCACTTGGTCCTATCACTAGGTCCAAGTCCATGAAGTTTGATCAAGCTTTCCACACTCTCTTACACCATATCCAGGGCCACCTTGAGTGTGCTGATCCAACCACATTGGTTGTGATTCAAGCCACTTGAGCATTCATCAAGAGAGGTGTATGGACTTGTACTTTTTTTCCCTCTTCTTGGTTTTGTCCCAATGGATTTTCCAAGAGAGGTTTTTAATGAGGCAAGCCCATACACTCTTACAAGGCCTATTGATGAAACTTAAGCCCAACAAGCCTAAGATGAAGAAGAAATTCGTCCAAGACTTGTGCATGAAAGGCAATTTTTAATTCAAACTCTTATTAAGTGTTTTGTTTATTTCCTAGGTCATTTAATACTTGCTCTTGATGCAAAGCCTTGTTGAACTTCCTTTATATGTCTCTTGTACTCCCATGGACGAAATCATCAAACATTTTAATCAAAAACCTTTTCTCTTTGTTTGATCTGAATAGTGTGTAATATCTATTCAACATGAAGATACACATAGAGCAATCATCTGTACCTTCAAGCCACGAAAGTCTAGAGGTGTTTCCATAGCCTTTGGAAGTTTCAATCACTCCACAAGTTCATTCACAATCATTACAAGTCACAGATCAAATCACAATCTCCATTCCATCGTCATCTTTCGGTTCTTAAAAACAAGATTCATATCAACCATCTCACAACCCACGAAGTAGCATCTTAGGGCAGAGGATCCTCATCTAGGATCATATCAAGTTCCTTAAGTGGGTTTTGAGTTGTAAGTAGGGAATTCAATGATATGATGGATTGATCGATATACGAGTTCTTATTTTATTAGGTTCTTTGATTCATATGCCCACAATGCTAGAATAGGATTGATAACCCTGTTGTAGACTCTAGGTTTTTCTAAGTATCAAAAGTCTTTATAGAATGCTTGAACTAATGTGAATCGAGCAATCTATTTCTAGCCAATGAGAGTTGAAGTCAGAACGCATTGTGAACTCAATTGACTTGATTGTTAATGCGAATTGGACTAGGAGATTACAAACGAGAGTTTAGTAGTTGATTCGAATTTAGTGGCTAATGCCTTGGAAGAGTATTAGTCTAATTTTGTGTTCATGTTCGAGAATGGTGTTTAATTGTTGAATTCCATATTTCATATTTCCATTATTCATTGATTTTTTAAATACCCTATGGCGAAATTCTTTGATCTTATAAGTTTAATCGAATTTTATTTCTTAGCATTTTTATTTACAAGTCTTGAGAACATACAAACATTCCTTCCCTTTAATGAGTCTAGCAAATCTTTAGAGTACCATTGGTCTTTGTAGATCGACCCCGTATATACTACTTTGCGGTTAAGTGTATCGATTAATTACTCGAGCAATCAAGTTGATATATTGTGTTTTTGGTGTCTTATCCGTTATTTAATAAGTCTTTTATCGCGTCTTTGTTCGTGTTTAGTATCTTTTTGGTCAAGTCTTGAGTCTTGTACATGTTTGCCAGAGTTTTGCGGGAATTAGATAGTTTCGGGCTTGTTCAGGTCAACATTTAGGCAAAGGAGGAGAAGCACTCAACGGACCGATCAATATAACGCTCGGACCGATCGATCCACTTTCGAATTTGTTTCTTAATATGTGTGAGTAGTTCCTTAAGTGGGTTTTAGAGTTGTAAGTAGGGGATTCAATGATATGATGGCTCGATCGATATTAGGAGTTCTTATTTCTCAGGTTCTTTGATTCTCATGCCCTCAATGTTAGAATAGGATTGATCACCCTGTTGTAGATTCTAGGGTTTTCTAAGCATCAAAAGTGCTTATAGATTGCTTGAACTAGTGTGAATCGGGAAATGTATTTCTAGCAAATAAGAGTTGAAGTCAGAACGCATTGTGAACTCAATTGACTTGATTGTTTAATGCGAATTGGAATAGGAGATTACAATCGAGAGTTTAGTAGTTGAGTATTCGAATTTAGTGGCTAATGCCTTGGAAGAGTATTAGTCTAATTTTGTGTTCATGTTCGAGAACGGTGTTTAATTGTTGAATTCCATATTTCATATTTTCATTATTCATTGATTTCTGAAATACCCTATGGCCCAATTCTTTGATCTTATAAGTTTAATCGAATTTTATTTCTTAACATTTTTATTTACAAGTCTTGAAAACATACAAACATTCCTTCGTTTTAGCTAATTACGAGCCTAGGATATCTTTAGAGTACCATTGGTACATGTGGATCAACCCCGTATATACTACTTTGCGGTTAAGTGTATCGATTAATTACTCGAGCAATCAAGTTGATATATTGTGTTTTTGATCTCTTATGTCCGTTATTTAACTATTTTTGAGTCTTTAGTCGCGTCTTTGTCCGTGTTTAGATTCTTTTCGTTCAAGTCGTGAGTCTTGTACATTTTTGCGGAGTTTACAGGAATTGGATAAATTCGGGCTTGTTCGGGTCAAGATTTAGCGAAAGGAGGAGAAGCATTCAAGGGACCGATCAATCTAATGCTCGGACCGATCAGTCCATTTTCGAATTATTTCCTTAATATGTGTGAGTAGTTCTTTAAGTGGGTTTTAGGGTTGTAAGTAATAGATTCAATGATATGATGGATTGATCGATATTAGGAGTTCTTATTTCTTAGGTTCTTTGATTCACATGCCCTCATTCCTAGAATAGGATTGATCAACCTGTTGTAGATTCTAGGTTTTTCTAAGCATCAAAAGTGTTTATAGAATGCTGGCACTAGCGTGAATCGAGCAATGTATTTCTAGCCAATGAGAGTTGAAATTATAACGCATTGCGAACTCAATTAACGTGATTGTTTTTGCGAATTTGACTAGGAGATTACAAACGAGAGTTTAGTAGTTGAGTAGTCGATTTTGGCGGCCAATGCCTTAAAAGGGGATTAGTCTAATTTTGTGTTCATGTTCGAGAACGGTGTTTAATTGTTGAATTCCATATTTCATATTTTAAATCATTCATTGATTTTTTAAATACCCTATGGCCCAATGCTTTTATCTTATAAGTTTAATCAAATTTTATTTCCTAGTATTTTTATTTACAAGTCTTGAAAACATAAAAACATTCCTTCGCTTTAGCTAATTACGAGTCTAACAAATCTTTAGTGTACCATTTGATATGATCATGGATGAGCTTGAATCAGAGCATGTACCTGAGCTTGAAGCTGTGGACGAGCATGAACCTGAGGAAGCATTGCAAGTACCAGCTGGAGCTATGACGAGGTCTCGATTCAAGAAATTCTCTAAGGCACTAAGTTCTATACTTAGTTCACCTTCTAATCAAATGGACTTATTGGAGGAAGGAGTAAAACACACTACTTTGGTGTTGTTAAAAGTTCAAGACGTTCAAGAGGCTTTAGAAACAACTATCTAAGCCATTCTGGAAAACAAGTTACAAGTCTGTTGTGCAATTTAGAAGTCTGCCGAACAAAGTTAGAACTCTGCTGAACAAATTCTCAAGTCTGCCAAATAACTCACTGTCTTATATGTACCACTGGCAATTCACTAAGTACGACTAAGAAGGAAAAACGCCAAATGGAAGTTGCAGAGTCAAATATGAAGCTGAAGAGTCATTCAACACTAGTTAATTCAGTCTTCATCTAGTTTTTCGTATTTCATTATTTTTAGTTAAGTCTTTACCACAATTTCTTCTATTTAAACTAAAATCTTGTAGAAGAATCAATAACAACTTTTATTTTATCAAATTTGAGAGTGATTCTCTTCTTGTTCATCTTGGACAAAACTGGTTGCTGGTGTGTAATATCCAGAAACCAAACTCGATCGTCAGGTGCATCATATCCTGAAGATCAACCGGAATATCAAGATTCTTTCGCAACTCTTGTGCGACCACTCAATCCACATCACCTTAGCCTTGGTTAGTAACCTTGGTTGAAGGCATATCCAGTTCGAAATCCACCTTAAGAGATAACGATCTAATGGGATCATATCAAAGTGGTATCAGAGCAATCTCTTAAGCTCGGTAATATCGTTTTCTGTTTTGTTATCATCTTTCTCATCTATTGATTTCTTTTACAAACACTTTCTTTTCTGTCTATCTAATAAGAAATTCGGGCCACTCAAAATCTATAAAAAAAAAGAAAAAGAAAAAGAAAAAGATAACGAGACAAACGTTTGAGACTACCTTAGATGAGGATTAGTCTAATTTTGTGTTCATGTTCGAGAACGGTATTTAATTGTTAAATTCCATATTTCATATTTTACATTATTCAATGATTTCTGAAATACTCAATGGCCCAATGCTTTTATCTTATAAGTTTTGAAAACATACAAACATTCTTTCGTTTTAGCTAATTACGAGTGTAACAAATCTTTAGAGTACCATTGGTCCTTGTGGATCGATCCCGTACATACTGCCTTACGGTTAAGTGTGTGGGTAATTACTCGAGCAATCAAGTCGAGATATTGTGCTTTTGGTGTCTTATGTCCGTTATTTAATTATTTTTTTGAGTCTTTTGTCGCGTTTTAGTCAGTGTTTTGTGTCTTTTTGGTCGAATCTTGAGTCTTGTACAGGTTTGCAGGAGTTTTGCGGGAATCGGATAACTTCGGGCTTGTTTAGGTTAAGATTGAGCGTAAGGAGGAGAAACATTGAAGGGACCGATCGGTCGAACACTCGGACCGATCGATCCATTTTTCGAATTAGTTCCTTAATATGTGTGAGTAGTTCCTTAAGTGGGTTTTAGAGTTGTAAGTAGGCAATTCAATGATATGATGGATTGAACGTTATAGGAGTTCTTATTTTATTAGGTTTTTTGATTCACATGACCTCAATGCTAGAATATGATTGATCACCCTGGTGTAGATTCTAGGTTTTTCTAAGCATCAAAAGTGTTTATAGAATGCTTGAACTAGCGTGAATATAGCAATGTATATCTAGCCAATGAGAGTTGAAGTTAGAACGCATTGTGAACTCAATTAACTTGATTGTTAATGCGAATTTGACTAGGAGATTACAAACGAGAGTTTAGTAGTTGAATAGTCTAATTTAGTTGCTAATGTCTTAGATGAGGATTAGTCTTATTTTGTGTTCATGTTCGAGAACGGTGTTTAATTGTTAAATTCCATATTTCATATTTTACATTATTCGTTGATTTCTGAAATACCCAATGGCCCAATGCTTTTATCTTATAAGTTTAATCGAATTTTATTTCTTAGCATTTTTATTTACATGTCCTGAAAACATACAAACATTCCTTCGCTTTAGCTAATTACGATTGTAACAAATCTTTAGAGTACCATTAATCCTTGTGGATCGACCCCATATATACTGCCTTGCGGTTAAGTGTGTGGGTAATTACTCGAGCAATCAAGTTGAGATATTGTGCTTTTGGTGTCTTGTGTCCGTTATTTAATTATTTTTTGAGTCTTTTGTCGCGTTTTAGTCATTTTTTATTTCTTTTTGGTCGAGTCTTGAGTCTTGTACAGGTTTGCGGGAGTTTTGCGGGCATTGGATAGCTTCGGGCTTGTTCAGGTCAAAATTGAGCGAAAGGAGGAGAAACAGTCAAGGGACCGATCAGTCCAACAGTCGAACCGATCGATCCATTTTCGAATTAGTTCCTTAATATGTGTGAGTAGTTCCTTAAGTGGGTTTTAGAGTTGTAAGTAGGGAATTCAGTGTTATGATGGATTGATCGATATAGGAGTTCTTATTTTATTAGGTTCTTTGATTCACATGCCCTCAATGCTAGAATAGGATTCATCACCCAGGTGTAGATTCTAGGTTTTTTTAAGCATCAAAAGTCTTTATAAATGCGTGAACTAGCGTGAATCGAGCAATGTATTTCAAGCCAATGAGAGTTGAAGTTAAAACGCATTGTGAACACAATTGACTTGATTGTTAATGCGAATTTGACTAGGAGATTACAAACGATAGTTGAGTAGTTGAGTAGTCGAATTTAGTGGCTAATGCCTTCGAAGAGGATTAGTCTAATTTTGTGTTCATGTTCGAAAACGGTATTTAATTGTTAAATTCCATATTTCATATTTTACATTATTCATTGATTTCTGAAATACCCAATGGCCCAATGCTTTTATCTTATAAGTTTAATCGAATTTTATTTCTTAGCATTTTTATTTACACGTCTTGAAAACATACAAACATTCCTTCGCTTTAGCTAATTACGAGTCTAGCAAATTTTTAGAGTACCATTGGTCCTTGTGGATCGACCCCGTATATCCTGCCTTGCGGTTAAATGTGTGGGTAATTACTCGAGCAGTCAAGTTGATATATTGTGCTTTTGGTGTCTTATGTCCGTTATTTAATTATTGTTTTGAGTCTTAAATCTTGTACAGGTTTGCGGAAGTTTTGCGGGAATTGGATAGCTTCGGGGTTGTTCAGCTCAAGATTGAGCGAAAGGAAGAGAAACAGTCAAGGGCCCGATCGGTCCAACACTCGGACCGATTGATCCATTTTCGAATTAGTTTTTAATATGTGTGAGTAGTTTCTTAAGTGGGTTTTAGAGTTGTAAGTAGGGAATTCTATGATATGATGGATTGAACGATATAGGAGTTCTTATTTTATTAGGTTTTTTGATTCACATGCCCTCAATGCTTGAATAGGATTGATCACCCAGGTGTAGATTTTAGGTTTTTCTAAACATCAAAAGTGTTTATAGAATGCTTGAACTAGCGTGAATATAGCAATGTATTTCTAGCCAATGAGAGTTGAAGTTAGAACGCATTGTGAACGCAATTGACTTGATTGTTAATGCGAATTTGACTAGGAGATTATAAACGAGAGTTTAGTAGTTGAGTAGTAGAATTTAGTGGCTAATTCCTTAGATGAGGATTACTCTAATTTTGTGTTCATTTTCGAGAACAGTGTTTAATTGTTAAATTCCATATTTCATATTTTCCATTATTCATTGATTTCTGAAATACCCAATGGCCCAATGCTTTTATCTTATAAGTTTAATCGAATTTTATTTCTTAGCATTTTTATTTACATGTCTTGAAAACATACAAACATTCCTTCGCTTTAGCTAATTACGAGTCTAACAAATCTGTAGAGTACCTTCTGTCCTTGTGGATCGACCCCGTATATACTGCCTTGCAGTTAAGTGTGTGGGTAATTACTCGAGCAATCAAGTAGAGATATTGTGCTTTTGGTATCTTATGTCCGTTATATAATTATTTTTTTGAGTCTTTTGTCGCGTTTTAGTCTGTGTTTTGTGTCTTTTTGGTCGAGTCTTGAGTCTTGTACAGGTTTGCGGAAGTTTTGCGGGAATTGGATAGCTTCGGGCTTGTTCAGGTCAAGATTGAGCGAAAGGAGGAGAAACAGTCAAGGGCCCGTTCGGTCCAACACTCGGACCGATCGATCCATTTTTCGAATTAGTTCCTTAATATGTGTGAGTAGTTCCTTAAGTAGGTTTTAGAGTTGTAAGTAGGGAATTAAATGATATGATGGATTGAACGATATAGGAGTTCTTATTTATTAGGTTTGTTGATTCACATGACCTCAATGCTAGAATAGGATTGATCACCCTGATGTAGATTCTAGGTTTTTCTAAGCATCAAAAGTGTTTATAGAAAGCTTGAACTAGCGTGAATATAGCAATGAATTTCTAGCGAATGAGAGTTGAAGTTAGAACGCATTGTGAACTCAATTGTCTTGATTGTTAATGCGAATTTGACTAGGAGATTACAAACGAGAGTTTAGTAGTTGAGTAGTCGAATTTAGTGGCTAATGCCTTAGATGAGGATTAGTCTAATTTTGTGTTCATGTTCGAGAACGGTGTTTAATTGTTAAATTCCATATTTCATATTTTACATTATTCATTGATTTCTGAAATACCGAATGGCCTAATGCTTTTACCTTATAAGTTAAATCGAATTTTATTTCTTAGCATTTTTATTTACAAGTCTTGAAAACATACAAACATTCCTTCGTTTTAACACTATGTCAAGAACATAAAGATAAAAAACGAAATGAAAAATTCAAATTTAAAATAACCATGGGATATTTTTGCGAGCAGTATGGTTATAATAATACACTTAATCCACCATCAAGAAATAAACGATTAAAATATCGACAACAAAATAATAATAAACATTTTCAAAAATATAACAATAAAAATCAAAACAATCACTATTATTCAAAGAATAAAAATTACGCAAAAAATAAAACCTATTCAAAAACGAATAACTATTCAAAAAATAATTTTAATAAACAAAAGGTAACATGCTGGAATTGCAAAAGACCAGGACATAAATCAACAGAATGCAAAATGAAAAAGAAAATAAATGAAATATTCCACGATCAACCAGATATCCAAGAAAAACTATCTAAATTATTACTAACTTCAGAATCTGAGCAATCTGAAGAAGAGAGTGATAATGATGACTCAATAAATGAAATAGAAAATTCAAGTGATTCCTTTACAGGATCACATGAATCGTCAGATAATTTATGTAACTATAAAATAATAAATGTAATAACCAAAGATAGTGATAAACAATTCTTATACATATAATAGACAAAATTGACAAAATTAAAAGAAATAATATATCAAGAACAGCGATTATCTTCTCCACAACCTTTTAGTTTAAATAAAAGTTTTGAAAAATATTCATCTCAAAGTCAATTTAAACAAGTAACTACAGGAGAATTAAAAAATGAGGTTAAACAATTAAAAACTCAAATTAAAGATTTACAGTTAATAGTTAATCAATAAGAATTAAAACAATTACAAATAAATGCAAGATTATCAGTAATTGAAGCACAAAATAATCAAGCATCAACTAGTGATCAAAAATTAAAAGGAATAGTCACAGCACAAGATAATAAAGAATATATACAAATAATTAATAAAATCAATTATCAAAAATGGTATACCAGCATAACCTTACACATAGGAGACGATTTCAAAATAAACATAATTGCATTAATGGATACAGGAGAATATTACAATTGTATTCGCGAAGGAATCATTACAAAAAATATTATGAGAAAACTACCGAACGCCTGAGTGACGCTAACGGTAGCAACCTAAAGGTTCAATATAAATTACCCTGTGCAAAAATATGTAATCAAGGATATTGCTTCAAAAATCAATTCATTTTAATTAAGAACCTAACCCAGGAAGTTATCTTAGGCACCCCATTCTTTACTCAAATTTATCCATTTAAAGTAACAGAAATTGGAGTAACTACAAAAGTAGTTGGAACAAAATTGTTATTTAACTTCCTTTCACCAATGAAAACAAAAGAAGTATTAAGTCTATTTAAAAGTAAACAGAATCATATTCAATATCTACAAAATGAAATATCATATAAAAAATAGAAGAACAATTAAAAACACCTTATATAATAGATAAAATAAAAGAAATCGAAAATGATTTGCTAAATCAAGTATGTGCAGATTTACCAAATGCATTTTGGGAAAGAAAACAACATGTTGTCGAACTCCCTTATATAAAAGAATTCAACGAAAAAATAATACCAACAAAAGCACGACCTATTCAAATGAATAAAGAATTATTAGAAACCTGTAAACAATAAATAAATGATCTGCTAAAGAAAAACTTAATAAGACCATCTAAATCCCCTTGGAGTTGTTCTGCTTTCTATGTAAACAACCAAGCCGAAAAGAAACGAGGTGTTCCACGACTAGTAATAAATTACAAACCCCTTAATGAAGTATTACAATGGATTCGATATCCAATACCTAATAAACGAGACTTACTAAAACGATTATATAATGCAAAAATCTATTCAAAATTTGATATGAAAAGCGGGTTCTGGCAAATACAAATTGCTGAACAAGATAAGTATAAAACGGCTTTTACAGTACCATTCGGACATTACGAATGGAATGTAATGCCCTTTGGTCTTAAAAATGCACCATCGGAATTTCAACATATAATGAATGATATATTCAATAATTATTCAAATTTTACAGTAGTATATATCGATGATGTTTTGGGATATTCAAACTCAATAGATCAACATATTGCTCATTTAAGAACTTTTATAAACATTGTTAAAAAACAAGGCTTAGTACTATCTGCTAAAAAGATGCATTGATTCCAAACCAAGATAAGATTTTTAGGCCATAATATATATCAAGGAACAATTACACCAATTGCAAGGTCAATTGAATTTGCAGATAAATTCCGAGACGAATTAAAAGAAAAAACACAGCTACAAAGATTTTTAGGATGTTTAAATTATGTCTCCGATTTTTTACCAAATCTTAGAAAAACAATCCAACCCTTATTTCAGCGTTTACAAAAAAACCCAAAACCCTGGTCTAGCGTACATACCAATTTAGTTAAACAAATTTAGGCAAAAGTGAAAACCCTTCCTTGTTTATCTTTACCAAATCCTGAAGCTAATATGATAGTAGAAACCGATGCTTCCGAAATAGGATTCGAAAGAATATTAAAACAGAAAATTCATGAGTCAAACCAAGAGTCTATAGTTAGATTCCATTCAAGAATTTGGTTAGGATCCCAAAAATCTTATTCCACCGTTAAAAAAGAGGTCCTTTCTATTGTTAACTGTATTTCCAAATTTCAAGAAGATTTAATAAACAAACGCTTTTTATTAAGAGTCGATTGCAAATCGGCAAAAGAAATTTTACAAAAAGATGTTAAAAATTTGGTTTCTAAACAAATATTTGCCAGATGGCAAGCTATTTTATCTATCTTTGATTTCGATATACAGTATATTAAAGGAGAAAATAATTCTTTACCCGATTTTCTAACAAGAGAATATTTACAGGGCAAATCAACTGGTATTCAATCACAAAATACACAAGATGGCTGATCAAAAACAAAAGAAACCGATGACTGCATCGGATTATATCAAGAAGCAACCTTCTCTTCATGGCAAACCCCTGCCTATTCAAAACACCTTCTCGGCTCTTGCCAAATTCCCACCTTTATCATATTCAAAAGCTGTTACCAGTGAAGTCACAACCCAGGCTTCCACCGCTACCCAAAAACCAACTCAATCAATTTCCAAAAAATCCACCTATTATCTCAAACCACACAAACAACATCTTATCACAACCCAATTCCTCAAGCCCGTTACTCTTAGAGAACTCCAGGCTTGTACCAAAAGAATATTCTATGAAGATAGCCTATACCTAGCTGACAATGTTATCAAAAACCGCACCTTTTATGAGTATATTCTAGTAGACTCTAAATCTGCTGAAATTACTCATTACTCAGATAAAACCAACCCAAATCAAATAACCTATTCAACTTGCAAAATACTTCGTGTCCAGTCTATTCAAGATCTGGGTTTCTTCAATCTCCATACTACCAAATCTTTTTCTTCCCTAGGTTTTCATATTCAAGGATATTCCTATATGGATTATCAATATGCCTTTTTTAGGGCATTATACCTACGGGTCTTTGACCATTCCTGGTTTTTATCCTTCGATACCTGATGCCCAGAAGGAAAACCTGGATGGTTCTGTGAATGGTGGCATTGGTTCGGTCCTTTCAACCAAATCTTTCCATCAGAATTAATCAAAACTAGCCTCCCCTTCTACTCCAAACACATACCTACACAAGACGTTGGCCCCTTTACCAAGATAGCCTTCCACATTGACATGGGCCTCCCATGGATATGTTCTTGGCATTTTAACCTTGATCTCGTCCTCCCTGGTATACCTTTCTCCCTAATCAAAGAATACTGTGTCAAGTGGTGGGACAAGTATAACCTTGATCGCTGTTCTATCTCCAACATCGCCAAACACTTTCAAATCCTTTCTCAAATCCAAACCGCTATCCAATCTGTTTCTAAATCCATACCTCTTCTTACTCCTAAACAACTTATCCAAAAATTTGGTTATGACCCAAAATCCTCTCAAGGCACTCCAGCCACTAAACAACCACCTAGTCCCGTCAACTCCGCCGGTTCTTCTACTTCCAAATCCCAAAAAAAAGCAAAACTTCAACAAATCCTCGTCAACTTGGTTCACCAACTCGATTCCTCCGACGACGAGGATGAATTTATGCAAGACTCCGATCCTTTCGGCGGTCCCTTAGCACAAGACCCTTTTTCCGACTGAAAACAAAAAAAAAAAAGAAAAAAAAAAACTTATAGTATTGTATATTTTAAAATTTTATCAATATATATTCTAGTAGACTCTGTATATTATCTTACTATAGAAGACTCTGTATACTTTGTTAGGAAATTTCGAATAACATACAGAGTATATCAACAAAGAAGACCCTAGCAACGACGAAAGAAATGACGTACGCAATGACGTATGCAATGACATAAGCAAGGACGTATGCAATGACGTAAGCAATGACGCACACAAAGTGTCGGCACCACTACAAGATGACACGTGCCCCTCCAACTCACGAAAAATGTCGGCACCACTACGAGACGACACGTAATAAGACTAGCAATTCCCTTCTTCCGCTATAAATACTTGCTTCTACCGATGAAGAAGGGCAAGCGATCCTTGCACTACTTTCTCACTCTAAAACTCTCTCCAAAGCATACAAGAAAATTTTAAAGTTTTAAATTGTATCTTCTCTTCAATTTACAATTCAAATCTTGTAATCAAATCTGTAAGTTTTAAATTTTCTTCTTGTGTTAAAACTTTGTTTTAAATAAAAACATCAAGTTTAATCATCTTTTTATACAAAAAAATAAAAGTTTCACTGTAGCAATAAAAAAAACAAATGGTAATTACTCGAGCAATCAAGTTGAGATATTGTGCTTTAGGTGTCTTATGTCCGTTATTTAATTATTTTTTGAGTCTTTTGTCGCATTTTACTCTGTGTTTTGTGTCTTTTTGGTCGAGTCTTGAGTCTTGTACAGGTTTGCGGGAGTTTTGGCTTGCTTAGGTAAAGATAGAGAGAAAGCAGGAGAAACAGTCAAAGGCCCGATCGGTCCAACACTCGGACCGATCGATCTATTTTGGAATTAGTTTCTTAATATGTGTGAGTAGTTCCTTAAGTGAGTTTTAGAGTAGGGAAATCAATGATATGATGGATTGAACGATATAGGAGTTCTTGTTTTATTAGGTTTTTTTATTGACATGACCTCAATGCTAGAATAGGATTGATCACCCTGGTGTAGATTCTAGGTTTTTCTAAGCATCAAAAGTGTTTATAGAAAGCTTGAACTAGCGTGAATATAGCAATGTATTTCTAGCCAATGAGAGTTGAAGTTAGAACGCATTGTGAACTCAATTGACTTGATTGTTAATGCGAATTTGACTAGGAGATTACAAACGAGAGTTTAGTAGTTGAGTAGTCGAATATAGTGGCTAATGCCTTAGATGAGGATTAGTCTAATTTTGTGTTCT
>OVBN01000050.1:0-2500 GCA_900406565.1 Turritis glabra
GTCCGAGAAAAATCTCGATCCGGACGTGAATCGTCGGTAAAATCAAAACCGGACGTGCGAATGTCCGAGAAAATCTCATCCGGACGAGAAAGTCCGAGAAAAATCTCGATCCGGACGTGAATCGTCGGTAAAATCGAAACCGGACGTGCGAATGTCCGAGAAAAATCTCATCCGGACGTGAATCGTCGGTAAAATCGAAACCGGACGTGCGAATGTCCGAGAAAAATCTCATCCGGACGATGAAAAGTCCGAGAAAAAACGAGAAAGTCCGAGAAAAACTCGATCCGGACTTGAATCGTCGGTAAAATCGAAACCGGCAGTTCGAATGTCCGAGAAAATCTCATCCGGACGAGAAAGTCCGAGAAAAATCTCTATCCGGACGTGAATCGTCGGTAAAATCGAAACCGGACGTGCGAATGTCCGAGAAAAATATCGATCCGGACGTGAATCGTCGGTAAAATCAAAACCGGACGTGCGAATGTCCGAGAAAAATCTCGATCCGGACGTGAATCGTCGGTAAAATCGAAACCGGCAGTGCGAATGTCCGAGAAAATCTCATCCGGACGAGAAAGTCCGAGAAAAATCTCGATCCGGACGTGAATCGTCGGTAAAATCGAAACCGGACGTGCGAATGTCCGAGAAAAATCTCATCCGGACGTGAATCGTCGGTAAAATCGAAACCGGCAGTTCGAATGTCCGAGAAAAATCTCATCCGGACGTGAATCGTCGGTAAAATCGAAACCGGCAGTTCGAATGTCCGAGAAAAATCTCATCCGGACGTGAAAGTCCGAGAAAAATCCGCATCCGGACGTGAATCGTCGGTAAAATCGAAACCGGCAGTTCGAATGTCCGAGAAAAATCTCATCCGGACGTGAAAGTCCGAGAAAAAACTCGATCCGGACGTGAATCGTCGGTAAAATCAAAACCGGACGTGCGAATGTCCGAGAAAAATCTCATCCGGACGTGAAAGTCCGAGTAAAATCCGCATCCGGACGTGAATCGTCGGTAAAATCAAAACCGGACGTGCGAATGTCCGAGAAAAATCTCATCCGGACGTGAATCGTCGGTAAAATCGAAACCGGACGTGCGAATGTCCGAGAAAAATCTCATCCGGACGTGAATGTCCGAGAAAAATCCGCATCCGGACGTGAATCGTCGGTAAAATCGAAACCGGCAGTTCGAATGTCCGAGAAAAATCTCATCCGGACGTGAATCGTCGGTAAAATCGAAACCGGGCGTGCGAATGTCCGAGGAAAATCTCATCCGGACGAGAAAGTCCGAGAAAAACTCGATCCGGACGTGAAAAATCTTACCCGGTCGACAGATTAACGTACCGGCTATCGGGAAAACATAAGTCTCGACCCAACTTTCGAAAATCGTCGATTGGCATGGGATGTTTTCCGACCGAAACTCTTAAAATACATCAATAAAGGGTTCAGGATGTATATTTGGGATCAAAAGTGTCCACGGATCCCCGACTAAGCCATGATCATCCGATTTTGGTAAATATCAAAAGAAATAGTTCCACTGCCCCAAAAATTCTGAAACTTTACCAGAAAATAGCTTTCATCATCCTTATGATGCCTGCAAAAAATCAGAAAAAAATACCGAGTATTTTTTTTTTTTTGGCACCAGTGACTCCTCAGACACATCAATGTCTCCTGGTGCCGGGTCGAAAAAAGGCCATAAACCTATATAGGGGGGTGGGTGTTGGTGGATGTCTGGGCAGACCGAGGGTACCCCCCTACTCGGTTCCGGACGTGGGTAGCGATCGAGGGAATGGAATGGATATACACCCGGGGGATGTCCGACCGACCGACCGCCGGTTCCGTCACCGGAAAAATTTTCCGGCGACTTTTCCGGCGGTCGGTTTTTGTTGCCTTTTTGGATTTTTTAAGCAATCTTCGACGAAAGATGGTGAGTGGCCGAGGAGAATGGGCGTGTCACGCATGGGCGGGCATGGATTCTCCGAGGCCGAGTGGGTGGCGGTATATACAGAGAGCGCATCGAGTGCGCATTACATACCGAGATGTTCCCATGAGCATCGCTTCACCCTCGCCAAGGTCGGATGGGCGTGCTTCGATGGAAAGCATGGATCCGCCTAGGCTGTCCCGAGGAAAGCGAGGTGACGGTTGTCTCCCATGGGCGGCGCACCTCGTGGCTAGGTTCGGAAACGGTGAAGGATCGATCAAACAAAGAATAGCTACTGCACTCTTACGAGTCCTTTGCGATTTTCCTAGTTTTATCGTACCCTTTGCCGCATCTGTTCCTGGCAACCATCTCTTGATGGGAGTCCGGTTGTTCGTCAGCCGGCCAAGGGTAATGAACGAAATGTGAACCCTTGTTGCCTAGGTCGGATGGGCGTGCTTCGATGGAAAGCATGGATCCGCCTAGGCTGTCCCGAGGAAAGCGAGGTGACGGTTGTCTCCCATGGGCGGCGCACCTCGTGGCTAGGTTCGGAAACGGTGAAGGTTCGATCAAACGAAGAATAGCTACTGCA
>OVBN01000054.1:0-282740 GCA_900406565.1 Turritis glabra
CTCGACTCGATCGAGCACTCGAACCGGCGATCGAGTCGGTGGTCGAGTCAGTGATCGAGTGGTCTCTGGATGACGCACACGAGTCCGACTACACAAAAGAGACCATGGACGCATTAGTCACCTCCTACTTCACCAATCCATGAGCTAATTTCTTCACCCTATCATTGTACTATCCATAGCATGTTTATTGTTTTTGTTGTTGATCCTTATATCGTTTTTCGAATTTTTATTACACAAAGGACTGTGTAATTTAAGTTTGGGAGAGGATTTAGGATGTGTTTGCATATCATCTAAGGCATAGAAAACCCATAAAAATTTGAAAAATTATCGAAAAAATTAAAAAAAGAGTGTTCATTTAGATACATTTGCATAAGGGATTATGATGATTACAACCTTGCATGCTTGCTGATTTATTACTTAAACATCAATGCCCAAGTTACTAGTTGTCTAATGCCTATTGAATGAGTTCGAGTATAAGATAGCACCATGTTTTGAATGCACAAATCGATTTCATCTGAATTGAAACATGCTGTGATTTGATGCCTTTCCCTATCTACTTGAACCAAGAACTTGATTCATAATTATCATACCTATGCATTGAATCTGAACTCATGGATACACATATGCATACTTGGATTTTCTTTCACCATTTTACCACTCTTGCTTATCCAAGTAGCTGATTCCCATTATTGGAACAGTCTCCCACACCCTCACCCTATCCTTCTTTGAAGCCAATTGTGATTTCTGAGTGTTAGGCCTATTTTCGGATTGAGCTTGGTAGAAAGTGTTAGGTTTGAGCCGACAAGAACAGCATCTTGTGTAGTTCTAGTTCACGCTTTTTGGACTAGATATGGATAGATAGGAACTTGATTCTGTATTTTGGGATTGGTTGAGCTTTAAGGAAAAGATTGAAAAAATTAAAAGAAAGCAAAGTTCAAGAACTCTAAGGAGGGATTTAAAACAAAAGAAAGAGTTGGTTGTTCTAGTAAAGGATTTGGGAAGTGTTGAAAGGAATGGTTCTAGGTAAAAGAAAGAAAGAGAACCAAAGTTAATAAGAACTATATCAAATCCACTAGAAACGATAAAAATAAGAATCCTCTCCTAAAAGCAAGAACAAGTAAGCTAATAAGAAGAGCTAATGAAAAGGGTAGAAACAGGATCATCTTCTGGGTCTAGAAATAGGAAAGCTGTAATAAGCTTTGGAATCATTGGGTAGATGGGATTCTGTTCTTGTACGCATAGGTTGGCCCTTACCTTTAGCATTCTACTAAAGCTCAGTTCTTTTCTTGAGAGACCCTTGTTATAGATTGCTTAACCCATACATGGATGAACCATCTTGTCTCTTAACCTCACCCTTAGCCAAATGAGTTCATTGAATGTGCATAGCTTGATTTACAGTTTATGCTTAATGAATGTTAAAGGGATTGGTCGATTTGAATGCATGTGTAGGTTGAGACTGAAATCAGATTGTGTTGTGAAGAGTATGGCTAAAGTTTTATAAGTAGAACTCACTCACATTGCATTTTAGAACTATTAACTTGGACATTGATCTCAATTACTTTATCAGTCTGCTAAAGGTTCTGAATCCCCACCTTCAATCTCTTCTCCTGCCTTTATCTAGTTAGTTTGCTTGAGGGCAAGCAAAGATTTAGTTTGGGGGAGTTGATAACTCTGTATTTTACTTGTTTTAAGCTTACTTTGATAACCCATTTAGCATTGTTTCATCCTTCATTCGCACCATTTAGAGTCACTTACTTCTGTTTTGCATACTTAGGCATTCTTGCATCGGCATTGCATACATATCATGCATAAGGTGTTGAAACAGTTGATATGGAGTCACTAATGGATTAAGGGACGAATGGAGATTTGTTACATGGACAAGGATCGGTCAAGAAGCACAGGATGCAAAGGAAGAAAGTGACTCGACCGGCCACTTGACCTGCTTGATAGAGTCAGAGGATGCAGGATGCAGAAGAAGGAAGCCACTCGATCACTGACTCGACCGAGTGGATCGAGTGCAAACTCAAGACACACAAAGGGAGCTCGATCAAGAACTCGACCAAGCTGATCGAGTGCAAGCCAAGACGAGCCAAGTCAAGTGCTCGATCACCCATTCGACCAAGCCGATCGAGTGCATTTCCAGAACGAGCCAAGGCATAAGCACATAACCGACTCGACCAAACGACTCGATCAAACCGATCGAGTCGATCTGCCGACATCTATCTTGTCCTTTTCTGTTTTAGGGTTTTGCAAACTTCACTATAAATACTCCCCTTAAGCCATTTATAAAGATATACATTTTCTTGCCTAGGTTTTCTCTATATTTTCACCAAGAACATCTTATTTTTGTAATTCAGATTTCTTCTAAGTTATTAAGTTTTTGTTATACTTCTTTTGCTAGTTATTAATCTCCATAACTTTGTCTATCTCTATTACAAGTTTTAATAAATTCTGGGTTTGTGTTCATCATGTTCTTCATGTTCTTCATATGTTCTAAGTAATTATCTTAGTAGTTGTTAAGTTTTTGATATAGTTTCTTTGGTAATTGTTAGTCTCTATACCCTTGTCTATTCTTATTACAAGTTTTATAATTTTCTGGGTTTATGTTCTTGTTTTGAAGTTGATAATCAGATTTTACTATCAATTGCCTAATGCATTATCATGCCATTGCAATACAATAGGTGTCAATCCAATTGGGTGTGATGCTAACAGATAAGATTTGATCAAATCAGTTAAGTCAAGCCAAGCAATATGTTTGTTTGATCACAAAAGTATCAGTTCTCAAGTTCGTGGAATTGTGTTTCCCATACCACAGAAGTGATATCGAGTACGAGATCCGGCCAGTAATCTGAACCGTTTCAGACCGTAGTCTTTAATCTCTAGGATCTCTCCATTACTCATTAAGGGTTTCCATCCGATAAACCGGAAAACAATATCGGTTTGGACTTAAATCAACAGAAAGCATAAATTAGAATCTAACAAAGCAATGGTTGTAACTAACATAAGCTAACAAGCAACAGAATGAAAGACTAACAAAAGCAGAGCATTAATGATATGAGAACTAGTAAACAAGGAAACAGAATGATACTAGGAAGTAAAAGATCCTAAGGATGGGGGTAATGGGTCAGCAACTCTTCTTCAATCAACCTAGGTGTTTAACAAACTCAAAGATGAACTAACCCCTAGACAATAGACTCAGAAGTTGATTAATTCATTCTCATGATAGAAACCATCAAGCTAAGCTAATTTCAGACCTAATTCTCATTAGCGAAATCTAACCTAACAGGCAGTAAGACTCAGTCTATTAAAGCTAATTAACACTCTAGACATCTAATCTCTTAGGCTAGAAATGTAAATCTATGGAATTAGTTGGTTCAGACATTTCATGACACACTTTTTGAGTGTGGAAATGTCTGGATTCTAATTCCAAATGATCAGAAAGGAACTAGCATTAAGGACACTAATCCATAAGGGATTCATGGAATCATAAGCTTAAACGACCTAGGAGACCAAAGATTTGCCACTAACCTATCCCATCCTCAAGAACCCTAAAAGAGTACTCAGAAATCATGAAGAACATCAAGAACACAAACCCAGAAAATACTATAACATGCATAATCCGAAAGATAAAGATGAAAAGAGCTATAAGTGACAAAGAAACAACAATAGAAACTAAATATAATGGAAAGAGTCTAGACTTCAAAACAAGAACATAAACCCAGAAAATTATAAAACTTGTAGTAAGAATAGACAAGGGTATGGAGACTAACAATTACCAAATAAACTATATCAAAACCTTAACAACTACTAAGATAATTACTTAGAATATATGAAGAACATGAAGAACATGAAGAACACAAACCCAGAATTTATTAAAACTTGTAATAGAGATAGACAAAGTTATGGAGATTAATAACTAGCAAAAGAAGTATAACAAAAACTTAATAACTTAGAAGAAATCTCAATTACAAAATAAGATGTTCTTGGTGAAAATATAGAGAAAACCTAGGCAAGAAAACGTATCTCTCAACAAATGGCTGAAAGGGAGTATTTATAGAGAAGTTTGCAAAACCCTAAAACAGAAGAGGACAAGATAGATGTCGGCAGTTTGACTCGATCGGTTTGATCGAGTCGTGTGGTCGAGTCAGTTAAGTGGCCCATGCCTTGGCTCGTTCTGGAAGTGCACTTGATCAGCTTGGTCGAGTGGGTGATCGAGCACTTGACTTGGCTCGTTTTGGAAGTGCACTCGATTAGCTTGGTCGAGTGGGTGATCGAGCACTTGACTTGGCTCGTTCTGGAAGTGCACTCGATCAGCTTGGTCGAGTGGGTGATCGAGCTCCCTTCGTGTGTCTTGAGTTTGCACTCGATCCACTCGATCGAGTCAGTGATCGAGTCGCTTCCTTATTCTGCATCCTTTGACTCTATCAAGCAGGTCGAGTGGCCGGTCGAGTCACTTTCTTCCTTTGCATCCTGTGCTTTTTGACCGATCCTTGTCCATGTAACAAATCTCCATTCGTCCCTTAATCCATAAGTGACTCCATATCACCTGTTTCAACACCTTATGCATGATATGTATGCAATGCCGATGCAAGAATGCCTAAGTATGCAAAACAGAAGTAAGTGACTCTAAATGGTGCAAATGAAAGAGGAAACTATGCGAAATGAGTTATCAATGTATGCTTAAAACAGGTAAATTACAGAGATATCAGAAGTCTAGACTCTTTCCATTATATTTAGTTTCTGTTGTTGTTTCTTTGTCACTTGTAGCTCTTTTCATCTTTATCTTTCGGATTATGCATGTTATAGTATTTTCTGAGTTTGTGTTCTTGATGTTCTTCATGATTTCTGAGTAGTCTTTTAGGGTTCTTGAGGATGGGATAGGTTAGTGGCAATTCTTTGGTCTCCTAGGTCGTTTAAGCTTATGATTCCATGAATCCCTTATGGATTAGTGTCCTTAATGCTAGTTCCTTTCTGATCATTTGGAATTAGAATCCAGACATTTTCATACTCAAAAAATGTGTCATGAAATGTCTGAACCAACTAATTCCATAGATTTACATTTCTAGCCTAAGAAATTAGATTGTCTAGAGTGTTTATTGGCTTTAATAGACCGAGTCTTACTGCCTGTTAGGTTAGATTTCGCTAATGAGAATTAGGTCTGAAATTAGCTTAGCTTGATGGTTTCTATCATGAGAATGAATTAATCAACTTCTGAGTCTATTGTCTAAGGGTTAGTTCATTAGCTGTTGGTGATGCTCGGATGATTCTCCCCAACACAATCTCCACAAAGATCAGAACCGGAAACAACATAGACTTTTGGCCATCAACGGACCTCCTCTACGTGCCTCAGGCCGAAATCATTCAAGAAGAAGAGGAACCAGAACAAGAAGAGGAAGAAGTGGACGAACTGGAGGAGTATGCACCAAACATTTTCTATTTCCAGGAATACTCCACAGATTCAAGGCAAAGCCAAGGCCTAAAGGAAGCTCACAAGCACCTCAGCATCCTTCAAAAGTGGAATAAATTCCAAGACAAAACCATCAAGACTTTGAAGAGGACGGTCAAGGAGCTATCTGGTTCTATGAGTGAAATGAAGGATCAAATCAAGGAACTCCAAGGTAAGGTTGCTGGATCATCTTCAAGGAAAGCTAAGCATAGGTCAAGCAAGTTGAAAAGAAGCAGCTCTTTGAGAATGGAGCCAAGCCAAGCCATGACCATGGAACCTCCCAGATTATCCTCGGTTGAACCTAGGCAAAGGAAGAAAAGAGGTGACCGAGAGAAACGGAAGTCGCGATCGAGCTCGACCACAAGACTCGATCGAGCACTCGAACCGGCGATCGAGTCGGTGGTCGAGTCAGTGATCGAGTGGTCTCTGGATGACGCACACGAGTCCGACTACACCAAAGAGACCATGGACGCATTAGTCACCTCCTACTTCACCAATCCATGAGCTAATTTCTTCACCCTATCATTGTATTATCCATAGCATGTTTATTTTTGATTGATTCTAAAATCTTTCTTCATACTTTTATTACACAAGGGACTGTGTAATTTAAGTTTGGGGGAGGATTTAGGATATGTTTGCATATCATCTAAGGCATAGAAAACCCATAAAAATTTGAAAAATTATCGAAAAAATAAAAAAAAAGAGTGTTCATTTAGATACATTTGCATAGGGGATTATGATGATTACAACCTTGCATGCTTGCTGATTTATTACTTAACATCAATGCCCAAGTTACTAGTTGTCTAATGCGTATTGAAATGAGTTCAAGTATAAGACAGCACCATGCTTTGAATGCACAATTTGATCTTCCTATCTTAATTGAAGCATGTCATGATTTGATGCCTTTCCCTATCTATTTGAACCATAACTTGACTCATAATTGTCATGTCTATGCATTGAATTTGAACTCATGGATACACACACATTCTTGGATTTTCTTTCACCACTTTACCATCCTTGTTAATCCAAGTCTCCACACCATAGCCTAACCTTCTTTCAAGCCATGAATATTTACTGAGTGTGAGGCCTTTTTCTGATTGAGCTTGGTAGAAAGTGTTAGATTTGAGCCGACAAGGATAGTGTCCCATGTAGTTGTAGTTCACGATTTTTGGACTATATAGGACTAGGAGGGAGCTAATTCTGGGTTGTGGGATTGCTTGAGCTTTAAGGAAAAGATTGAAAAAAAAATTAAAAGAAAGCAAAGCTCAAGAACTCTAAGGAGGGATTTAAAACAAAAGAAAGAGTTGGTTGTTCTAGTAAAGGATTTGGGAAGTGTTGAAAGAAATGGTTTCTAGGTAAAAGAAAGAAAGAGAACCAAAGTTAATAAGAACTATATCCAATCCACTAGAAACGATAAAAATAAGAAGGAATCCTCTCCTAAAAGCAAGAACAAGTAAGCTAATAAGAAGAGCTAATGAAAAGGGTAGAAACAGGATCATCTTCTGGGTCTAGAAATAGGAAAGCTGTAATAAGCTTTGGAATCATTGGGTAGATGGGATTCTGTTCTTGTACGCATAGGTTGGCCCTTACCTTTAGCATTCTACTAAAGCTCAGTTCTTTTCTTGAGAGACCCTTGTTATAGATTGCTTAACCCATACATGGATGGACCATCTTGTCTCTTAATCTCACCCTTAGCCAAATGAGTTCATTGAATGTGCATAGCTTGATTTACAGTTTATGCTTAATGAATGTTAAAGGGATTGGTCGATTTGAATGCATGTGTAGGTTGAGACTGAAATCAGATTGAGTTGTGAAGAGTATGGCTAAAGTTTTATAAGTAGAACTCACTCACATTGCATTTTAGAACTATTAACGTGGACATTGATCTTAATTACTTTATCAGTCTGCTAAAGGTTCTGAATCCCCACCTTCAATCTCTTCTCCTGCCTTTGTCTTGTTAGTTTGCTTGAGTCTATTCATGTAAAAAAACCATAAAAATTTGAAAACTTTAAGAAAAATTAACCAAAAAGGAGTCTATTCATGTAGTTGCATTAGGATTGAGTCTAGTATATTTTGTTGCATTTGCATAGGGGATTAGAATGATTATAACTTTGCAACCTTGCTGATTCATTAGATAAATTCAATGCCCAAGTTAGTAGTTGTCTGTTGCTTGATTGAACGAGTTTGAAACATAAAACTGCACCATACTTTGAATACGTGATTTGAATTCTAGTCTTGATTAAAGCATGTTGTGATCTGAAGCCATTCCCTATCTATTATAACGTGAACTTGACTCATAAAAATCTTGTTATGCATTGAATTGAACTCATTGATATTGTTTACATACTTGGATTTTGATATCTCTGTATTTTACTTGTCATAAGCATACATTGATAACTCATTTAGCATTGTTTCATCCTTCATTCGCACCATTTAGAGTCCATTGTTTATGTTTTGCATACTTAGGCATTCTTGCATCAGCATTGCATACATATCTTGCATAAGGTGTTGAAACAGGTGATTTGGAGTCACTAATGAACTAATGAAGGAATGGAGGTTTAAAACATGGACAAAGGTCGATCAAGAAGCACAGGATGCAAAGGAAAGGACCAATTCGATCAAGCACTCGACCAAGCTGATCGAGTGCAAGCCAAGACAAGCCAAGTCAAGTGCTCGATCACCCACTCAACCAAGCTGATCGAGTGCACTTTCAAGACAGGCCAAGTCAAGTGCTCGACCACCTCACTTGATCCGCATAACCGAGTCAAAGGATGCATGATGCGGAGAAGGCAGCCACTCGAGCCACAACTCGATCGGGAGGATCGAGTGCATACTCAAGATGAAGAAAGGCGACTCGATTGAGCACTCGACCAAGCCGATCGAGTGCACTTCCAGAACGAGCCAAGGCATGAGCACATAACCGACTCGACCACACGACTCGATCGAACCGATCGAGTCGATCTGCCGACATCTATCTTGTCCTATTATGTTTTAGGGTTTTGCAAACTTCACTATAAATACTCCCCTTTAGCCATTTGTTGAGGGATATACGTTTTCTTGCCTATGTTTTCTCTATATTTTCACCAAGAACATCTTATTTTGTAATTCAGATTTCTTCTAAGTTATTAAGTTTTTGTTATACTTCTTTTGCTAGTTATTAATCTCCATAACTTTGTCTATCTCTATTACAAGTTTTAATAAATTCTGGGTTTGTGTTCTTCATGTTCTTCATATGTTCTAAGTAATTTTCTTAATAGTTGTTAAGTTTTTGATATAGTTTCTTTGGTAATTGTTAGTCTCCATACCCTTGTCTATTCTTATTACAAGTTTTATAATTTTCTGGGTTTATGTTCTTGTTTTGAAATCTAGATTCTTTCCATTATATTTAGTTTATGCTGTTGTTTCTTTGTCACTTGTTGCTCTTTTCATCCTTATCTTTCGGATTATGCATGTTATAGTATTTTCTGGGTTTGTGTTCTTAATGTTCTTCATGATTTCTGAGTAGTCTTTTAGGGTTCTTGAGGATGGGATAGGTTAGTGGCAAATCTTTGGTTTCCTAGGTCGTTTAAGCTTATGATTCCATGAATCCCTTATAGATTAGTGTCCTTAATGCTAGTTCCTTTCTGATCATTTGGAATTAGAATCCAGATATTTCCACACTCAAAAAGTGTGTCATGAAATGTCTGAACCAACTAATTCCATAGATTTACATTTCTAGCCTAAGAGATTAGATGTCTAGAGTGTTTATTGGCTTTAATAGACTGAGTCTTACTGCCTGTTAGGTTAGATTTCGCTAATGAGAATTAGGTCTGAAACTAGCTTAGCTTGATGGTTTCTATCATGAGAATGAATTAATCAACTTCTGAGTCTATTGTCTAGGGGTTAGTTCATTGTTTGAGTTTGTTAAACACCTAGGTTGATTGAAGAAGAGTTGCTGACCCATTACCCCCATCCGTAGGAGCTTTTACTTCCTAATATCAATTCTGTTTCCTTGCTTACTTGCTCTCTTATCATTGATATTCAATTTTTGTTAGTCTTTCATTCTGTTGCTTGTTAGCTTATATTAGTTACAATCATATCTTTGTCAGATTCTTGCATATGCTTTATATTGATTTAAGTTTAATTTGTTATCGTTTTCCGGTTTATCGGTTGGAAACCCTTAACGAATAAAGGAGAGATCCTAGAGATTAAAGACTACGGTCTGAAACGGTTCAGATTACTGGCCGGATCTCGTACTCGATATCACTTTGGTGGTATGGGAAACACAATGCCACGAACTTGAGAACTGATACTTTTGTGATCAAACAAACATATTGCTTGGCTTGACTTAACTGATTTGATCATATCCTATCTGTTAGCATCACACCCAATTGGATTGACACCTATTGTATTGCAATGACATGATAATGCATTAGGCAATTGATAGCAAAAACGTATTATCAGATTTCCTTTTTCCTTTTACCACTCTTGTCAATCCGAGTAACTGACTCCCATCATTGGAACTGTTTTCCACACCTTTATCTTATCCTTCTTTCAAACCAGTTGTGATTTCTGAGTGTTAGGCCTATTTTCGGATTGAGCTTGGTAGAAAGTGTTAGGTTTGAGCCGACAAGAATAGCATCTAATGTAGTTCTAGTTCACACTTTTTGGACAAGATAAGGCTATACGGGAACTCGATTTTGGGTTGGAGATTAGTTGAGCTTCAAGTAAAAGATTGGAAAAAGAGAAAGAAAGAACAGGTTAAGAACTTTTAGGAGGATGAATGTAAAAAAGAGTTGGTTATCCTAGTAAAAGATTTAGGAAATATTGAAAAGAATGGTTCTGGAAAAAGAAAGAAAATATGTCTTTGATAAAAAGAAGAAAATAGAACCATAGTTAATAAGAAAAACTCCATTTCGCTAGAAGCAATCAAAAATCAAAAGGAAACCTCTCCTAAGAGTAAGAATAAGCTAATAGAAAGAGCATAAGAAAAATGGTAGAAATAGGATCATCTTCTGGGTATAGGAAAGCTGAAATAAGCTTTTGCATCTTTGGGTAGATGAGATTATGTTCTTGTATGAATAGGTTGGCCCTTACCTTTAGCATTCTACTAAGGCTCAGTTCTTTTCTTGAGAGATCCCTGTGATGAATCGCTTAAACCACACATGAAGGGACTATCTTTGTCTTTTAACCTTACCCTTAGCCAAATGAGCTCATTGAACATGCATAACTTGATTCATAGTTTCTGCTTAATGAATGTTAAAGGGAATGGTTGATTTGAATGCATGTCTATGTTGAGACTGAACTAGAGTTATGTTGTGAAGAGTATGGCTAAGGTTTTTAAGTATGACTCATTCACCTTGCACCTTAGAATTGTTAACTTGGACATTGATTTTACCTATTCTATCAGTTTACTTTGGTTCTGAATCCCCACCTTCAACCTCTTCTCATGCTTCTGTCTTGTTTGTTTGCTTGAGGGCAAGCAAAGACTAAGTATGGGGGAGTTGATATCTCTGTATTTTACCTGTTTTAAGCATACTTTGATAACCCATTTAGCATTGTTTCATCCTTCATTCACACCATTTAGAGTCACTTGCTTTTGTTTTGCATACTTAGGCATTCTTGCATCGGCATGGCATACATCTTTTGTATAAGGGGTTGAAATAGGTGATTTGGAGCTTCTAAGAGCAAAAGAAGGAATGAAACTGAAAACATGCACAAAGCTAGATCAAGAAGCAGAGAATGCAGAGGAAGGAAGCCACTCGATCATTGACTCGATCTGATTGATAGAGTTGATCACAAAGGCACATTAACTTAACAACTCGACCAGCCACTCGATCTGGATGACAGAGTCAAAGGATGCATGATGCAGAAGAAGGAAGCCACTTGAGCCACCACTCGATCGGGAGGATCGAGTGCATACTCAAGACAAACAAAATGGACTCGATCATACACTCGACCTGTTTGATAGAGTCGACACACAAAGGGAGCTCGATCAAGCACTCGACCCAGTTGATCGAGTTGAGCCACCGAATCCTATTTTGTCCTCTTTTGTATTAGGGGTTTTCAACCCTCACTATAAATACCCTCCTTAAGCCACTTGTTGAAAGATATACGTTTTTCTTCCTAAATTTTCTCACTGTAGCCACCAAGAACTCTTGTTTTGTAATCTAGATTGCTTTCAATATATTTAGTTTTTGTTGTTGATTATTTGGTACTTATTACTACTCTTACCATTATCTTTCTAATTATGCAAGTTTTAGGATTTTTTGGGCTTGTGTTCTTCATGAGTTCTGAGTAGTCTTTTAGGGTTCTTGAGGATGGGATAGGTTAGTGATGAATCTTTATTCTCCTAGGTCGTTTAAGCTTAGAATTCTATGAATCCCTTATGGATTAGTGTTCTTAATGCTAGTTTCCTTCTGATCAATTGGAATTAGAGCCCAGATATTTCCACACCCAGAAGGTGTTTGATGAAATGTCTGAACCAACTAATTCCAGAGATTTACATTTCTAGCCTAAGAGATTAGATGTCTAGAGTGTTTATTGGCTTTAATAGACTGAATCTTAATGCCTGATAGGTTAGATTTCGCTAATGAGAATTAGGTCTGGAACTAGCCTAGGTTGATGATTTCTGCCATGAGAATGAATTAGTCAGCTTTTGAGTCTATTGTCTAGGGATTAGCTCATTGTTTGAGTTTTGTTAAACATCTAGGTTGATTAAGGAGGATTCACTGACCCATTACGCCCATCCTTAGGAGCCTCTTGTTTATCTGATTGTTCTGTTAGTTTCTGTTATTCACAATTGCTAGTTTTGGTTTATGCTATTGTTTTAGTTTATGTTAATGCTTTTTGTTCACTTAGGTTGTTAGACATAAAAACCTACCACTTGGCTTGACTTAATATGATTTGATCACATCCTATCTGTTAGCATCACACCCATTTGGATTGATAACCTTATGTATTGCAATGACATGATAATGCACTAGGGAATTGATAGCTCAAAATCCTATTATCATTAAACACTAGCTCAATCTTCTTTTCCTATTCCAAGTAAGCGTTTGGATCATTTTTGCCATGGAATGGTGGTATTCTGAGTTTAAGACCACCGAAGTTGTCCTATTGATGATCTCTGTCTTCTCTAACTCGTCGCTGTCTTCTCTGGCTGGAGTGAGAAGAACCACTGTGATGACTATAGTATGCATCTGCTGCTTCATCTCTTGGCAGTCTACGCGGGTCTCTTTCTTTCTCTGGAGACCTCTCTTGTTCTCTTCTAGGTGCAACACGTCTCTGCACATGGTTTGTGTTCTGTTGAAGCTCCTGCCTAAGATTTTCCATTTCAGTAGCCATCATCTTTCTCATTTCAGCAGTAAGAGCTTCAAAAAGTAGTTTATTGTTCTGAGTGTTGCTAGCTTCTTCTTCCTCATCTGCTCCAGGCATGTTTTCTGCACTAGAGAACACAAAAATCACCAGTAAAAAGTTCTACAGAAACAAATTCTTAAAAGCAAAACTTAACTAGACCAAATAGATGCATTTGAGAAGATTTGCTGCACAATTAACACTGATTTCGTATTTGGAAGATGAACAGACACAACAAACCTAGTGAATCGCAGAACATAGATCTACAACTCAAACAACTTAAACCTATGAAACAGGTTGCTGGAGATGCATAGACAATAAAAAAAATTCATAGAAGCACATCTACACGATTTGAATAGATTAGAAGTGAAAGAGATTGAAAACTTAACTTGCAGACTGTTTAGCTCTGATACCACTTAATGTAATCCTCCCTATGAATCACCAGTCTGCAGCTAAATGGAACTTGGGTCTTACTGCAGCAAAACCGTGAAGAACAGTAGAACAATGGATCGAATGACTTTACGAAAGGCTGCGGATTTCCTTAAGTAAATCAGGGGTGAATTCTTTGATATGACACACAAAGAATTCGTTTTGTTTGTTAGATATGACACACCAACAAACAGAGATCTAGATTCAAACGTTTTTTTTGATAAAAGAAAATAGATTAAAAGTTGTAGAAAGGGTTTCAAGGCAATATAAAGAGCAACAAGAAAGTAAACATGCATAGTCTTGAAAAACACAATAATTAAGAGGTGGTTGGGGAGACTAAGGCTCCTTCTTTGTCTTGGCCGAAATTATTAGTGGTCTTGGGCTTCTGTTTCAACAATTGGGCCATTATGAAATGCTGGGAATACCTCATTAAAAACCTTGTCAAGAAAACCCATTGGGACAAAACTTGACAAGGGAAAAAGAGTATAAACCCAACACTTACCCAATTGTTAAAATCATATAGCTTGGATCAAAACAAACATGTTTTGACAAGCTTGCTTGTGGTCTTCATCATCTAGTTTCCAGCTTTGCTTGAGAACTCCTCCAATAGCTTGATTGAATAGCTTAGTTTTTGATCTAGTCATTGGACCAACTGGTGTAACAAGAACATCCTCAGCTGTAAGCTTATCCTCTGGTTCAAGCTCAAGTTCAATCTGCTCCTTTTTGTTCGGACTCTGTTTGTTTGGTGCAGCTTGCAAATCGAGCTCGCCATCTTCAGCGCTCGAGCTCTGTTTGTTTGGTGCAGCTTGCAAATCGAGCTCGTCATCTTCAACATGGACTCTGTTTGCTGGTCGAGTTTGCACGTCGAGCTCGGCCAAGCTTCCTTCGCCTTTTGACTCGTCTATTATCATATCAGTTTTAAATGCAGTCTTCCACTCATCTCCTTCTTTCATCCTAATCTGATGATACCCACTCTTTAAATCAACTTTAGAAAATATGCTAGAGCCATGCAATTCATCAAGCATATCATCTAATCCAGGAATAGGGTGTCGATACTTCACCGTGATATTATTGATTGTTCTACAATCAACACACATACGCAAACTGCTATCTTTTTTTGGCACAAGTAGCACGGGTACAGCACACAGACTCATACTCTCTCTGATATGTCCCTTCTCCATTAGCTCGGTTACTTGCTTCTACAGCTCCTTAGTTTCAACCAGATTAGTTCGGTATGCTGGCTTGTTTGGCAAAGATGCTCCTGGTACGAAATCTATTTGATGCTCAATGCCTCTAATGGGTAGCAAACCTTCTGGATTTTCTTCGGGAAAGACATCTTGATAGTCCTGTAAAAGAAACTTGATACTACTCGGCAAAGCCGGTTACAAAGTTGTTATATTCAATAAGTTTTCTTTAAAGACAAACAAGAGATTAGGTTTAGTACTTCCCTTTGATTTACTCTCTTAAGCCTTGAATTGAACAGCTTGAGTTCCTTTCTTTTTCATGCTAAGCTGATCCAAGTAGACTTCATGAGGTGCCATAGGTGGCAAAACAGTTATTCTTCCTTTAAACTCAAAGCTATGTCTGTTGGTAAACCCATCATGTATCACTTTCCGATCAGATTGCCAAGGTCTTCCTAACAAAACGTGACTAGCTTCCAAGGGCAGAATATCACACAAGATTTCATCTTCATACTTCCCAATGGCTAATGGCACTTGAACTTGCTTAGTAACAGCCATTTCTCCACTCTCATTTAGCCATTACAGTTTATAAGGTCTAGGATGCTGAACCTCCTCTAAACCAAGTTTCTGGACCATAGTCTCACTTGCCACATTAGTACAACTTCCACCATCTATGATCAGACTACACACTTTTCCTTTAATCAAACACCTTGTATGGAACAGGTTATCTCTTTGTTCTTGTTCTTCAGCTTTGTTTATCACACTTAAGACCCTCATAGTCACAAGTAACTCTCCTTTAAGTGCTTCTTCAACATCAGAATCTTCTAGTTTCTCATCCTCGGACTCAATCTCTCCACTGTCCCTAATTACCATAATTCTTTTGTTGGAACACTCACTCACATAATGCCCAAGTCCGTGGCATTTGAAACACTTAAGATCCTTTGCTTTTCCTTTTGAACTGATTTCTTCGACCTTGGGCTTCACAAACGGCTTGTTGTCTTTCTGAAAACCAGATTTCTCCTCTTTTTGGTAGCTAGGTCTACTCATATTGTAGCTCGGTTTAGTACTCTTCCTCTTGATCTGTTTCTCAAATATGACTGCCTTGTGAAACAACTCTTCAAGGTTTTCATAGTGTATCACCTCCAATCGATCTATTATGTCTCTGTTGAGACCTCCCATGAATCTGGACATTGTTGCTTCATTCTCTTCTTGAACATCAGCCCTTAGCATCAATGTTTCCATTTCTTTGAAGTACTCCTCAACTGTTCTGTTTCCTTGAACCAAATTCCTCAACTTTTGGTGCAGCTCTCTATGGTAATGACTAGGCACAAACCTTCTCCTCATGATAATCTTCAACTGATTCCAAGTTTCAACCAGGTCATCTCCAAGACGCCTCTTAGTAGTAACCACTTGATCCCACCAACTTAGTGCATAATCATAGAATTCGGTGGCTGCCACTTTAACCTTGTTTGCTTCTGTATACTCTTGGCAAACAAACACCAACTCTATCTTCTTCTCCCACTCCAAATAATCATATGGATTGTTAGTACCATGGAATGGAGGAATGCGAAGCTTAAGACCAGCTAAGTTGTCTCTTGGAGGGTATCTTTCTTCTTGTCCACGTCTCTGCCTCCTATGACTATTGCGAGTAGAGGATTGGCTGTAGTAGTTGAGTGTGGCTTCTAGATCAAAGGGATTCCTTGTAGTTCTGTTCTCCCTTTCTTGGCTAGACCTTGCACCCTCAAATCTCTCATCCATCATTTTAGCCATATTAGCGGTAAGGGTAGCTGTAAGAGTAGCTGTCATAGCCTCCATCAATAACTTGTTGTTTTGTGCATTGCTAGTCTTTTCCATATCTTTAACAGACATGATTCTGCAACTAAAATGTTGAGTTTAGTAGAGTTTTTAAGAGAAAAATTGAGCGGAAATAAGTTTAATAGAGAATCATATTTGCGAGTTGTATGAGAGAAGATTTATGCAAGAAACTCTTATCTTATTTCTTTGATGTCTCGGTTACATATATATATAGAGAAAGAGGCTAGGTTAAATGGGTACACAAGAGAGAGATGTGAGTAACGGTCATAAGGGAAAGTGACATGTTGTAGAGCTTCCCAACATTTACTCGTTTAGGCCAACTTGACTTCTTACACCAAACGATCCTTTCCTCTTTTAGACTTCGGTCCTTCACATGTGATCCCAAGGTATCCTATGCTTCCTTTTGCCTCAACTCTTCATAAGTATGCTGAGATTCCTTATTGATTTAATTAACCATGCTTAATATTAATTTAGCACAATTACTTAAATCCTCCTTGATTAAAACTCTCCCTCAATCTTAGAGTAGGGTAACCCGAAACTAAGATTGGAGCAACTCACGATTAACACCTCATTAAAAACCTTAATGAAGAAAACCACTTGGGAAAAACTTCATCAAGAGAAAAATAGTATGTCATGTGAGTTAGAAGATGATCAATCAAGGCCTTGTGAGATTTACAAGACCAAGTTTGTGGTGAATGTAGTCACACACTCTTAGACTTGTGGCTTTGGTGAAAATGTCCGCGAGTTGTTCTCCACTCCTTGTAAAGCATGGAATGGTTACTCCTTCTTCAATCTTCTCTCGAACCTTGTGACAATCAACCTCAATGTGCTTTGTTCTCTCATGAAATACTGAATTTGTTGCGATATGTATGGCGGCTTGATTATCACAATGCATGATCATTGGCTTTGAACTTTTTATCCTGAAATCCTTGAGAAGCGCTTTTAGCCATGTGAGTTCCTCTGTGAGCTTTCTCATGGCCCTATATTCCGCTTCAGCAGTCGAGCTTGAGACAACCTTTTGCTTCTTGGTCTTCCAAGTTGCTAAGTTACCTCCGATGAATGTACAATAGCCGGTTGTGGATTTGCGATCATTCCGATCACCGGCCCAATCCGCATCACAAAATCCGACTATCTCAGTGTTTCCATTCTTGCCCATCTATATTCCTTGACCCGGTGAGCCTTTTAAGTATCTCAATATCCGATCTACCATACTCCAATGATACACGGTTGGGCTCTTCATATGTTGGCTTACTTGATTAACCGTAAAACATGTATCCGGTCGAGTGTATGTTAAGTAAATGAGCTTCCCAACCAATCTTCTATATTGAGCCGGATCCTTGTAGAGCGTATCATCTTTCTCCCCCTCTCGATTGACCTTATAACCAGCTTCAAGTGGCGTTTTAGCCGGTTTGGCACCAAGTTTCCCTGTAAGACTCAAGAGATCAAGTGTGTATTTCCTTTGTGAGAGAAATAGTCCCTCCTTGGATCTACACACCTCAATACCTAGAAAGTATTTAAGTTCACCCAAGTCTTTAATGTCAAAAGAGGAATGGAGAGAAGATTTAATTTCAGAGATACCTTCCTTGTTACTACCCGTGATGATAATGTCATCGACATAGACTAGAACGGCCACTATTCCTTTATCATTTTGAAGAGTGAAGAGAGTGTGATCGGCCTCAGACTTCCAAAACCCATTGACCTTAAGAGTAATGCTTAGTTTATGATACCAAGCCCGTGGTGATTGCTTGAGTCCATAGATAGCCTTTCGAAGCCGTAGCACTTTGCCTTCAGGAATAAAGGCTTGTAACCCGGGTGGTGGTGTCATATAAACCTCTTCTTCTAATTCTCCTTGTAAGAATGCATTCTTGACATCCATTTGCCATAGATCCCTATCAAGATTAGTGGCTAAGGAAAGAACTACCTTGACAATGTGTTGCTTTGCGACGGGAGCAAAAGTGTCGGTGTAGTTATCTCCATATGTTTGTGTGAAACCACGAGCCACAAGATGAGCTTTGTAGCATTCAATATCTCCATTACTATGGTACTTGATGGTGAAGACCCATTTGGAACTAACACACTTCTTGCCCGGAGGTAAGTCTTCAACATCCCATGTGTGGTTCTTCTCCATTGCTCTGACTTCTTCTTCCACCGCATTGGTCCATTTCTTATCTCCTTGTGCTTCTTCATAACTTTGAGGTATGATATGAGCATTAATCTGACTTAGAAATGCCTTGTGAGCTGCTAGTAGGTGGTCAATCGAGCACATTTGTTGAATTGGATGTGCCACCGTGTGAGCATGATAGTAAACTCTTTTTACTTTCCAAGTATCCAGATGACTACGATCACGGGTACTTCTTCTAAGTACTGGTGGAGCATTTGAAATTTCTTCATTATCCTCAGGATGGTTCATAGAAGGATCAAAATATTTGTAGCCCTTTTGAGTTGTAGAGTAGCCGAGAAACATACATTTTGTGCTCTTCGGTTCTAACTTGTTCCTTTGATCTCCCGGGAGTAAAGCAAAACAAACACACCCAAAAACACGTAAGTGATCAAGAGATGGTTTAGATTTGTTGTTTACCTCGAATGGAGACAAGTCTTGCAAGATCTTGGTCGGAATACGATTGATAAGATAACATGCGGATAACACGGCATCTCCCCAAAACCTCTTCGGCACATTGTGGTGAAACATTATTGATCGTGCTACTTCCATCAAATGCCTATTCTTCCTCTCCGCTACACCATTTTGTTGAGGTGTATATGGGCAACTTGTTTGATGAATGATCCCATGCCTTGCTAGATGATCTCTAAACGCATGACTTGTGTATTCCCCTCCATTATCCGACCTAAACACTTTGATCTTAGCATTATATTGGTTAGTTATGTGATTTTGAAGTTTTGGAACGCATCAAGTACACGATCTTTTGAAGGGAGTAAAGTTAGCCAAATATATTTTGATTTTTCATCAATGAAAGTCACAAAATACTTGTTATGATCCCTTGAAATACAAGGTGCAGTCCAAACATCCGAGTGAACTAAATCAAAACATTTTTCATAGATAGTCTTAGAATTTGGAAATACAACCTTGCAATGTTTGCCAAGGATACACGCTTCACATCTAAAATTATCGAAAGCAACATTGGGAAAAATTAACTCTAAAGCCCTTGAATGAGGGTGGCCTAAATGAGAATGCCATAGATTTTCTAACGTAGCATTCATGGATAAAGGAACTTGATTTAAAACTGAAACACTTGAAACACTTGGTAATGAAGGAGCTTTAAGCACATATAGATCATCCGTGGTATCTCCTTTTCCAAGTAGTTTCCCACTCTTAATATCCTGAAAATGCACGTCGTTAGGTCCAAACTTTACATAACAATTCAAATCATTAGTTGCCTTTTTCACCGAGAGAAGATTGCTAGTAAATTTTGGCATGTAGAATGCATCCAACTTCTTATCAAATAAATTCAATTGACATATCCCTTCTATAGTCACTTTGTCACCATTTGCAATAGCTACATGGCCAACGGTTGGTTTCATGTTTTCAAGAAGACTAACATTACTTATCATATGATGTGATGCACCCGAATCAACAACATAATGATCACTAGGTATGCTTGATATATTCGAGTAGAGAGAGGTACCATTGTTAATGTTGAGTTTGGAAGCCATGGCTTGGAAGAGAGCCTCCAAGTCAGCCTTCTTTATAACAATGTCTCCTTGTGAAATAGGTGTAGCCCCGGAACCAAAGGCAATTCTTGACCCGACGCTCCCCTAGTACCGCTCTCTCCTTGTCCCGAACTTGATCCTTCTACCATGTTTGCTCTTGGTTCTTTGAATTTGTTTGGCTTAAGGTGCGGATGGAGTATCCAGCATTTCTCTTTGGTGTGACCCTTCCTTTTGCAATGCTCACATACCAAGCTTTTTCTATCTTCATGTGGCTTAAACACTCCTTTGTTAGCTACGGGCATCTCATCCTTGGTTTGAAGAACTCCTTTATTCGCCATGGGTAAGTCTCCTTTGTAGAATAGACCGAGACCACCAATCTCCTTTTGGATTTGAGAACATGCCCCATCTAGAGTTGGTAGCTCATCTCCTCTCAAGATATGTTGAACTAGCCCGTTTAGATTCGGACTTAGACCCAAAAGTAAACCAAAGACATGATCTTGCTCGCGTCTCATAGCTAGTTCCTTTGGCTTGTGGTGGGAGGTCTGAGCATCTCGAGTTCAGCTAAGAGCGACCGATACTTCCCAAAGTACTTCTTGAAATCAAGATCTTCCATGTGTAGAGTGTTGATAGCCTTCTTGACTTCAAATACACGGGTCAGATTTGAGACATCACCATAGACATTCTTGAGCGTGTCCCATAGTTCTTTAGCCTTTTCGTAATACGAATAGGCTTGAAGGATAGACATCTCAAGAGAGTTTTGAAGAGCAACAAGTACCATTTGGTCTTCTTGGGCCCACTTCTCATCTTCGGGTGTGAGTTCCTTCTCTTCTTCATCTTCTTCTTTGAGTTCGGTTGAGGGGTCTTTCTTCCCTTTGATAGCGTCAATGTGGTTCCAAAGACCACAGCTACCTAAGTTGTTCTTCGCCGATCGAGCCCACAAGAGATAGTTATCACCATTGAGTGTAACCGAAATGAACACTCTCTTGTAGTTTTCCATATTCGACATGAAGCTAAAGATTTTTCACAAGATAATCAAAGATTTGAACTTAAGAAACTGAGATTCAGAAAGATTTAGAGAAGTGGTGAGGATTTGACAAAGAGATTCGAAGCAGATTTCTTTTATCCGTTGGATAATAGCGAGTGAGCGAGAAGATGAAATATTGAGAACTAAGAACAAAGATTCAGAAGAAGATTAAAGAAAACTGAAGCGAGATTAGAGATTGAAAAGAGGATCTTGGTCTGATACCATGTTGAGTTTAGTAGAGTTTTTAAGAGAGAAATTGAGCGGAAATAAGTTTAATAGAGAATCATATTTGCGAGTTGTATGAGAGAAGATTTATGCAAGAAACTCTTATCTTATTTCTTTGATGTCTCGGTTACATATATATAGAGAAAGAGGCTAGGTTAAATGGGTACACAAGAGAGAGAAGTGAGTAACGGTCATAAGGGAAAGCGACATGTTGTAGAGCTCCCCAACATTTACTTGTTTAGGCCAACTTGACTTCTTACACCAAACGATCCTTTCCTCTTTTAGACTTCGGTCCTTCAACTCTTCATAAGTATGCTGAGATTCCTTATTGATTTAATTAACCATGCTTAATATTAATTTAGCATAATTAATTAAATCCTCCTTGATTAATATAAAAGACACAACATTATCAAACTCCTTTTAAACAAATCAAATGAGAACAAAAAAAAACAGAAAACATGAGCCCTAGAAGTTAATTTGTTTTCCAATTTTTTTTTTATCAACTCACACGATTGATAGTTCAGAACCTGATCTAAAAGATTTAAAACGTTTCATACGATTCCGATAAATATTCAAGCCTAAAACGATGAAACAATTTTGACGAAAATAAACAGAATTCCAAAGGTTTATAATAACACAACCTGATACAAAGTTGCGCTCTGATACCACGTAATCATGATCTTGGGTGAGAAGATCCAGTCCCTTGAAATCTCTTTGTATAAATTGTGATAAAGTGATGGTGATATGGTGATGAAATGGAATGATAGAAACTTTCAAGAGTTGCAGAATGACTCTTGAACTTTCGGGCTCGATCTTGCTAGGATATTACGCACCAAAGCAATCACAAGTTGAAGAGATATTACACACCCTTCAGATCAAACAATTCAGAAAAGGTTTTTTATAATAAAAAGTTTGATAGGTTTCTCCAAAGAGATTACAAGAGATTATAAAGAAAAGAAGAACAAGCCTTGGAACAAGTTTCAAGGTTGTTCTAGAAAACACAAAATATTAAAAATAGCATTTGAAATTCGAAATTTAAACTTGACCCTTCGTCTTCCTCAAGTTTTATGATGGACATATAGAATAGAAGCTTCATCCGATCAAATAGAATAGAATCGCCACCCGATCAAATAGAATAGAATCTCCATCCAATCAAATAGAATAGAATCTCCACCCGATCAAATAGAATAGAATCTCCACTCGATCAAATAGAATAGAATCTCCACCCGATCAAATAGAATAGAAGCTTCATTCTGTTTTATATTTGGTTCAACAAATGTGCAATGGTGAAGTGACACAGCTGCCTCGTTAAAAACCTTGTCAAGAAAACCCATTGGGACAAAACTTGACAAGGGAAAAAGAGTACAACCATGACACTTTTCCCATTTGTTGAATTACTTAGCTTGAATCAAAACCATAGTGGTTTGACAAGCTTCTTCTCCATACATGATATCTTGACCTCATTGGTTCCACATTTGACTAAGCAATCCTCCAACAACTTGCTTAAACATCTTAGCTCTTGATCGAGTCATTGGACCAGCTGGTGTAACAAGGAAATCCTCAGCTACAAGCTCATCCTCAGGTTCAAGCTACTGCTCCATTATCATATCACATTGCATTTTAGAACTATTAACTTGGACATTGATCTTATCATTTATATCAGCATGTTTTGGTTCTGAATCCCCACCTTCAACCTCTTCTCCTGCTTCTGTCTTGTTTGTTTGCTTGTGGGCAAGCAAAGACTAAGTTTGGGGGAGTTGATAGCTCTGTATTTTACCTGTTTTAAGCATACATTGATAACCTATTTAGCATTGTTTCATCCTTTATCCGCACCATTTAGAGTCACTTGCTTCCATTTTGCATACTTAGGCATCTTTGCATCGGTATTGCATACATCTATGAAAACATGCACAAAGCTAGATCGAGGAGCATATGAAACAGAAGAGTCGACCACAAAGGCACCAGAAAGCCACTCGATCATGCACTCGATCGCATGATAGAGTGCACGATAGAGTCGACCACAAAGGCACCAGAAAGTCCACTCGATCAAGCACTCGATCGACCACTCGATCGCATGATAGAGTGCACGATAGAGTCGAGCACAAATGCAACAAAACTCAACCACTCGATCATGCACTCGATGTGCACGATCGAGTGCACGCTCGTGCCAAACCAAGGAAAGAACTTGACGAGTCACTCAACCACACGATCGAGTACGTTATCGAGTCCGACCACCGAATGCTATTTTGTCTGTTTCTGTATTAGGGCTTTGCAACCTTCACTATAAATAGACTCCTTAAGTCATTTGTTGAGGAGATACATTTTTATGCCTAGGTTTTTTCTCTGTAGTCACTAAGAACAATCTTATTTTGTAATACAGATTTCTTCTAAGTTATTAAGTTTTTGATATAATTCCTTTGATAGTTATTACTCTTCATACCATTGTCTATCTGTTATGCAAGTTTTAGGATTTTCTGGGTTTTTGTTCTTGTTTTGTAATCTAGATTGCTTTCAGTATATGTTGTTGATTCTTTGACACTTATTACTCCTTTCAATCTTTATCTTTCGGATTATGCAAGTTTTAGGATTTTCTGTGTTGGTGTTCTTGATGTTCTTGATGAGTTCTGAGTAGTCATTTAGGGTTCTTGAGGATGTGATAGGTTAGTGGCAAATATTTAGTCTCCTAGGTCGTTTGAGCTTAAAATTCCATGATTCCCTTATGGATTAGTGTCTTTAATGCTAGTTTCCTTCTGATCAATTGGAATTTGAGCCCAGACATTTCCACACCCAGAAAGTGTTTCATGAAATGTATGAACCAACTAATTCCATAGATTTACATTTATAGCCTAAGAGATTAGATGTATAGAGTGTTTATTGGCTTTAATAGACTGAGTCTTATTGCCTGTTAGGTTAGATTTCGCTAATGAGAATTAGGTCTGAAACTAGCTTAGCTTGATGATTTCTATCATGAGAATGAATTAGTCAGCTTTTAAGTCTATTGTCTACGGGTTAGCTCATTGTTTGAGTTTGTTAAACACCTAGGTTGAATAAAGAGGAGCTACTGACCCATTACCCCCATCCTTAGGAGCTTTTATTTCTCTGTATTATTCTATTGCCTTGCTTACTAGTTTATGTTTTTATTAATGTTCTGTTCTTGTTATTCATTTATTCTATTGCTATTCTCCACTTTGTTAGCTTTTGTTAGTTTATGATAGCTAAGATTATTGTTTTAAGTTTCTGTCCTTATTAGTTATTGTTCATACTTTATATTGATTTAAGTTCAAACTGATTTAGTTTTCCGGTTTATCGGTTGGAAACCCTCGACGAGTAATGGAGAGATCCTAGAGATTTATGACTATGGTCTGAAACGGTTCAGATTACTGGCCGGATCTCGCACTCGATATCACCTCGGTGATATGGGAACACAACGCCACAAACCTAAGAATTGATACATTACCATTGATCAAACCTATTACTTGGCTTGACTTAACTGATTTGATTGCATCTTGTATGTTAACATCACACCTGATTAGATTGATACATATTGTATTGCAATGACATGATAATGCATTAGGGAACTGATAGGAGAAAAACCTATTATCAGCTGCCTACAACTAAAACAGGAAAGGACTCTATCTTTGTGGTTGTAGATAGGTTCTCTAAAATGGCACATTTTATTCCATACCACAAAACAAATGATGTTGTGCATGTGGCTGACTTATTCTTTAAGGAAATAATTCTTTTGCATGGCATGCCTAGGACTATTGTTTCTTATAGGGACACTAAGTTCTTGAGTTACTTCTGGAAAACTCTTTGGTCTAACTTAGGAACTAAGTTATTGTTTTCAACCATTTGTCATCCTGAAACTGATGGACAAACAGAAGTAATGAATAGGACTTTGTCTACTCTGCTTAGGGCTGTTATTAAAAAGAACCTTAGAACTTGGGAAGAATGCTTACCACATGTTGAATTTGCATACAACCATTCGGTTCATTCAGCTACTAAGTATTCACCTTTTCAAGTTGTTTATGGTTTCAATCCTTTATCTCCTTTGGATCTAATCTCTATACCTTTGAGTGAAAGAATTAGTTTGGATGGAGAAAAGAAAGCTGATCTTATCAGGCAGATCCATGAGAAGGCTAGAAAGAATATTAAGGAGAAGACTAAGCAGTATACACAGTAAGCAAATAAGAACAGGCGCAAGCTTATCTTTGAAGTTGGAGATCAAGTCTCGGTTTACTTGAAAAAAGATCGGTTTTATATTGAGAGGAAGTCTAAGCTTATGCCAAGGGTTGATGGACCATTCAAGATAACCAGAAAGATCAATGGCAATGCCTATCAAGTTGATTTGCAAGGTAAGTATAATGTGAGTTCAATTTTAACATCTCTGACTTAATTCTTTTCATTGCAGATGAACCGGATTTGAGGTCAAATCCTTTTGAAGGGGGAGGGGATGATGTGATCATGGATGAGCTTGAACCTGAGCAAGTACCTGAGCATGAACCTGAGGAAGCATTGCAAGGACCAGCTGGAGCTATGACAAGGTCCCAGACCAAGAAATTCTCTAAAGCACTAAGTTCTTTACTTAGTTCAGTTTCTGATCGTTTGAGATTAGTGGAGGAAGAAGTTAAACACATTACTTTGGTGTTGTTGCAAGCCCAAGACGTTCAGGAGGCCTTAGGAACATTTCCTATCTCCATCTGAACAGTCATAACCCGTTCTGGAAAATAAGTCAGAAGTCTGCTTTGATATTTTAGAAGTCTGCTTTGTTATTTCAGAAGTCTGCTTTGTTAATTCTCAAGTCTGCTGAACAATTCACAGTCTAATGTTCGACTGCTAGTCCCCTATGAATGACTAAGAAGGAAATACGCCAAGTGGGAGTTGAAGAGTCAAATATGGAGCTGAATAGTCATTCAAGAGTAGTCAAGAAGTCTTTTGTTATTTCCTAAGTTGTTTTCTTCTTTCTTTCATGCAAGTTTTCCTTTAAATATCATAAACAATCAGCAGAAGATTAAGAACCTTTTTTCTTAATCAAATTTAATTTTTCTTGAGATTGAATTCTCTTTATTCCTTGGGAACACTTTTCGTTGCTTGGTTAAGGTTTACTATCAAACAACAAACCTCTTTGTTGTCTAGGTGCGTGATATCCTAGGGCATAGAGTTGGGTATACCAAAGGTCTTCCACAGCCTTTAACGCTCCCTTCGATTCATCAATTTCCCTTTGAGTGCTAGTAGCCTCACGGTGGAAATCCTATCAATTCATACTGGCTTAGAGTGATACTTCTTAGGGGTGTATCAAACACCCTCCAATTCCCAAGAATGACTCTGGGTCAAATACAAAAAGTTTGCAAGATCGCACAGAAATATGAAAAAAACAGAAAATTTAAGGTTGGAATTTCAAAACCTGATAACAAAGTGCTCTGATACCACATGATAGACTCCCGAACGTGGATCTATGCCCAAGGACACACTTTGTTGGTTATGAACTTAGAAACGACGGGGTTGATGGTGAACATTGGACCGAATTCGAATGAGGCAACGGAATGGACGGTGAACGGTGATGAAGGTGAGAATGAGCGGATGCAGCGGATTGAAATGGAAACGATTTGTACTTCCAAGAAAGATGAAAATCTCTTAGACTATAGGCTTGAATACAACTTAGATTTTACACACTAAGAAGGAAAAAGTTAAGAAGATATTACACACTTCTCGGACCAAACAAGTAAGAAGAGTTCTTTTTGATTAAAATGTTTGATGGTTTGCAAAAGAGAACTACAAGGAGATTATAAAGAAAAGGAGGACGATGGAGAAGATGGAAGAGACAACCATTCGGTTCATTCAGCGGACCAAACTCATGCAAGCTTATGCAAAGCGTCTCGGAAATTACAAAAACAATGAATGCAAAGTTTGAACATAAAATAGATATTGGGCCAAGGCATTGTGCTTGGCCTTGGACCACGAATTGGGTTGATAAAGGGAGGCTTGAAAGTGTTACGTAGGCCTCATTAAAAACCTTGCCAAGAAAACCCAATAGGACAAAATTTGACAAGGGAAAAAGAAAAGAGTTAGTTGTTCTAGTAAAAGATCTTGGCAGTATTGAAATGAATGGTTCTGGGCAAAAGAAAGAAAAGGTAGAATAGAGGAAAAGAGCAAAAAGCTTGAGATGTCTTTGATAGAAAGAAGAAAGAGAACCAGAGTTAATAAAAAAACCCCAATCTGCTAGAAGTGATAAAAATCAGAAAGAAACATCTCCTAAGAGTAAGAAGACGAAGAGCTCAAGAAAAAGGGTAGAAATAGAATCATCTTCTGGGTTTAGAAATAGGAAAGCTGAATTAAGCTTTTGAATCTTTGGGTAGATGGGATTCTGTTCTTGTATGCATAGGTTGGCCCTTACCTTTAGCATCATCTAAAGCTCAGTTATTTTCTTGAGCGATCCCTGTTATGAATCGCTTAAACCACACATGAAGGGACCATCTTTATCTCTTAACCTTACCCTTAGCCAAATGAGCTCATTGAACATGCATAACTTGATTCATGGTTTCTACTTAATGAATGTTAAAGGGAATGGTTGATTTGAAGGCATGTCTAGGTTGAGACTGAAGTAGAGTTATGTTGTGAAGAGTATGGCTAAGGTTTTTAAGTATGACTCACTCACCTTGCATCTTAGAACTGTTAACTTGGACATTGATCTTAACTATTCTATCAGCTTGCTTTGGTTCTGAATCTCTACCTTCAAACCTCTTCTCCAGCTTTTGTCTTGTTTGATCGCTTGAAGGCATACATTTATCACCTATTGATAGGATTTTACCTATTTTCAGCATACATTTATCACCTATTTAGCATTGTTTCATCCTTCATTCGCACCATTTAGAGTCACTTGTTTCTGTTTTGCATACTTAGGCATTCTTGCATAAGCATTGCATACATCTTTTGCATAAGGGGCTGAAACAGGTGATTTGGAGCTTCTAAGAGCTAAGGAAGGAATGGACGTGAAAAAACATGCACAAAGCTGGATCGAGGAGCATATGAAACAGAACTCGAACACAGACTCGAGCACGGACTCGATCGCATGCCCGAGTCGACCACAACTCGAGCACAGAACTCGAGCACGGACTCGATCGCATGCTCGACTCGACCACAAAAATCAACGACAGAACTCGAGCATGGACTCGATTGCATGCTCGAGTCGACCACAAAACTCAACCACAGAACTTAAGCACGGACTCGACCAAGCACTCGATCAGCCACTTGATCCTTTGATCGAGTCCGCGATCGAGTGGAGCCACCGACTTTGCTATTTTGTTTGTTTCTGTATTAGGGTTTTGGACTAAGACTATAAATATCCCATTTGTCTTTACCCAAATTATTTTACGTTTTTCCTTAGGGTTTTTCTCTGTAGCCACCAAGAACACTCTGATTTGTAATTCAGATTTCTTCTAATCTATTGAGTTTTTGCTATTGCTTCTTTGCAACTTCTTACTCCTCTCATCATTATCTTTATGATTATGCAAGTTTAAAGATTTCTTGGTTTGTGTACTTGAGCATGATTTCTGGGTTTTCTAGACAAAGTTTTTAATGAGGTAAGTTGCACACACTCTTTTCTCTACAACCTCTTAGGCGACATTGCTGAAGGAATTTAAGAGAAAAGTGGGCCGAATCTATCTTATTTCGTTTGGACCTTTTCTATTTTAGAACTATGTTTTGGGCCTATTTGTTTGAGGCATTTTTCCAGCAACCGTAGTCTCCTTTCTGTTGTTTACTATTTAAGCTTCTTGAACCCTTGAAATGAGATCATCAAACATTTTTAATCTGGACACATTTTTAAGTTTGATCTTGTGGTGTGTAATATCCACAAACTTGGATCTTACTCTCGTGTGTCATATCCTGAGTGAATTCAAGCCAAACTTAAAAATGTTTGGATCTACTCTTTGATCATTCTCTGGATTATTAGACTGTTAGATCTGAGCCTAAATCTGATAGTTCTAAAGTGTTTGTTGGACTAGATTACTGGTTTGCCTTTTGCTTTCTTGCAGGAACATGGCAGGAGATGAAGAAGAGGCTGGTACAAGCAACAAACTTTTGTTACAACTGAGGATGAACAAGTGATGAGGACATCGAAATCAGTTCAACCGAATCCGAAGAGGAGATCATCAACGTGCCAACTATGAAGCAAACTCCAAGAACAAGATCAGGCACGAGAAAACTAAGAGAGGAGTTCAACAAGTCTGTAGAGAATCTCATCACATTCATAGAGCATGAAGAACTACGAGAGGATGAGATTAGCAAGGAAATACAAGAAGATGTTCAAGAGCAACTCAAGACTACAACTCTCTTTACGCCTATTCTTCAAGGAATTAAGACACCGCTTTGTTCACCATTTCAAAAGAAGATCAAGCCATCTATTCTATTTGATCGGATGACGTTCTATTATATTTGATCAAATGATGCTTTTATTCTATCTGATCGGATGAAGTTCTATTCTATTTGATCGGCTGCCGTTCAATTCTATTTGATCGGATGTCGTTCTATTCTATTTGGTCGTCCAGAAACTCTCAAGGTACGTATTTGAATTTCTTTGAATAAATAACGTGTTTCTTTCTCTGTTTTGCAAAAATAAGACCGTTAGAGTTTATTTAAGTCTTTTAATTTTCGAGTCTGTTGCTTTGCACGTTTAGTCCTTTTATTATGTAATAAGTTCGATCCTAGAAGGTCCCCAGCTGCTGGACTATATATAAAGTCCCTTCTCAGCTTGTAACCTAATAAGTTTTGATGAAATAAAATGAGAGTTTTCTTCTGAGAAAGAAGCAGCCCCTTCTCCTTCTTTTTGTGTGTGAATCCTTGAAGATTGAGTCCTTAGACTTATCATAGATCCTTTCACAGATCTGTGTGGCGTCTATCAAACCACCCACTATCCATCTCATTCTCTGGATTCTTCAAAGAGAGCCCTTCGGCCAGTTGAAGAGTCACCACCACGAAATCCACTTCACTCCACCAGTTCATCCACTTGGATCTCTAGAGAGTGCCATTCGGCCAGCTATAGATCTCCATCTTCCACCACACTTCTAGATCCATCTCTTTGGTTCCTATACCATCTGGTATCAGAGCTTAAACGCTCCTATCCAGGTTTATCTATCCCTTTTGTTTCAAGTTCATCATTTCTCCTTTGTTGCTTCAGTTTGTGTCTGTTTTGTTTCAGGTCGTTTCAACTTGTTTGCTTTGTTAGATCCGTGAGTTTTGTTCTATTTTTGTTTGTTCAGCTTCTAAAAAGAAAACTCCATAAAAATTTCGTTTAATTCTAGATCTATCTGTTTTGTGTTTTTGTCTTTTCAACTTCCCGTGCACTTGATCTATTTGTTTGTTGTGAGAAACAGAAAACATGAACATGGGCGATCAAGAAAATGTGAACTTTGCTCAGATTCTTACTGCTATTCAAATTCAACTTGTCGTATGACACAACTTGAACAACCTCCACCAGTACGCAGAGATCCCATTAGGGAAGCGAATATTCCTTGAGTCAATCAAGAAGAAGTTGATTTGTGTTACTTAGATGGAGATCCAACAGATCATGAACATGAACCAAGGCCAATGAGACAATATAACCGAAACAAAGGCAGAGAAGAAGATGCGCGACAAGGAAACGGAAATGTGCAGCTTACGGCACCAACCTTTGCAGGGAAGGTTAATCTAGATGCTTACCTTGATTGGGAAAGGCGTATGGAGTATATCTACGAGTATTACAACTACTCGGACCAAAAGAAAGTGTCTTTAGCTGCTGCTCAACTTACTGAAAGTGCTCTAGCTTGGTGGAACAGAGATGTGTATAAAAGAAGAAGGCATTGACATGGACAAATCAGTACGTAGGGAGATATGAGGTTTCAAATGAGGAAAAGATATGTTCCGGCATACTACTACAGAGACTTGCAAAAAAAGTTCAGAAAACTTACTCAAGGAACCAAGTCTGTGGAAGAGTATTTTGATGAGTTTGAAACACTTAAAAACAGATTGGAGACTGAGGATTCTGAAGAAAGCTTGATTGCACAGTTTATTGATGGGTTGCATGAACGGATTGCTAGAAAGGTTAAAAGAAAAACTTATCATGATTTAGAGGAGTTGTTTCACCTAGCTGTTCAGGCTGAGCAACATATCAAGAGGAAGACTCTCTCAGCAAGCCGTAGCAAGTCTACTTGGAATCAACCTCCTCAAAAGGTTCTAGACAAGGGAAAATCTAGTGAAATAGAATCCAGATTCAAGAAACCTCTAGCTGAAACATCTAAGAACAATAGGCCAGAAGAAGGTAAAAATCTTATTCAAAGATCTCGTGATATAACTTGTTTTAAATGTTAGGGAAAAGGCCACTATGCAAGAGATTGTCCGAACCAGAGGGTTATGATTCTCAAAACAAATGGAGAATATGAATCTCAAGATGAAGAGGAGATTGAACTAGGAGAATCAGTGGAAGATGTTATGGACTTTTCTGATGTAGGAGAGCTTCTAGTTACACGAAGAGCTCTTAGCCTTCTCTTTGAACCAGAAACTATCCAAAGATAGAACATTTTCCATTCTCGGTGCACCATTAACTTGAAGGTATGTAGTTTAATCATTGATGGTGGTTCGTGTACTAATGTGGCTAGCAAGTATTTGGTTGATAAGCTAGGTCTTCAAAACACAAAGCATCCTCGACCATACAGACTTAAGTGGTTAAATGACGAAACTGAGCTAAAGATTGCCGAACAAGTCACTGTACCATTCAGCATAGGAAAATATGCAGATCAAGTCTTGTGTGATGTGGTCCTATGCAAGCCGGACATCTACTTCTAGGTCGTCCATGGCAATTTGACAAAGATACATTACACAATAGCCGAACCAATCACTACACCTTGATACACAACAGTAAGAAGCAAAGCTTAGCACCTTTAACTCCGCATGAGGTGCATAAGATGCAACTGACTATGTCCAAAGGAAACAAGCTAAGTAAAACTATCTCTATGTAACACCTCCTACTGTTTTAAAGTCTCTTGAATCACAAGAACAGGTGCTACTAATGATCTTTAAGGGAACTTTGTTTTCAGGACAAGAAGCACAAGAGTTACCAGCTGCTGTTTTAGAGCTTCTTGACAAATTTAATGATGTTTTCCAGAAGAAATCCCACCCGGATTGCCACCCATCAGAGGAATCGAGCATCAAATTGATCTTGTCCCAGGAGCACCTTTACCAAACCGAGCTGCTTACAGAGTGAATCCAGAAGAAGCAAAGAAGCTGGAGAAACAAGTTCAAGACTTGATGTCTAAGGGCTATATTCGAGAAAGCCTAAACCCGTGTGCTGTTCCTGTTCTTCTAGTGCCCAAGAAGGATGGAACTTGGAGGATGTGCGTTGATTGTAGAGCAATCAACAACATTACTGTCAAATATAGACATCCTATTCCAAGACTTGACGACATGCTATATGAGCTCAATGGAGCAACTATCTTCTCAAAAATCGATCTAAGGAGTGGATATCATCATGTAAGAATGAAAGAAGGAGATGAATGGAAAACAGCGTTTAAAACCAAGCAAGGATTGTATGAATGGCTGGTCATGCCATTTGGACTCACAAACGCTCCGAGTACATTCATGAGACTCAACCACATTCTAATGGCTTTTATCTGTAAGTTTGTTGTGGTTTAGTTTGATGATATTCTGATCTATAGCTCTAATCTAGAGGATCACTTACATCATCTTGAGCAGGTTCTTGAAGTGCTTAAGGCTGAAAATCTTTATGCTAATCTTAAGAAATGTACCTTTTGCACTGATCAAGTTGTATTCCTAGGATTTGTTGTAAGTTCGCAAGGCTTAAAGGTGGATGAAGAAAATATTAAAGCTATACAAGAATTATCGACTCCAACAACAATTTGATGTAGGATCCAAGGGATTAGATCCAAACGAGATGGATGATGGAGAAGCTGTTGCTGGACTAAGGTCTCTCTCAACAGATTCCAGTGGATGGTGATGAAATAGAAGTGGTTTGATGGTGACTCTTCAGCTGGACTAAGGTCTCTCTCTGAAGAATCCAGTGGATGATTGATGGATAAATCGACACAGATGGATCGAGAGACGCCACACAGATGATGGAAGATCTGTGATAAGTCTAGAACACTCAAGGCTTCAAGGATTCACACACAAGAAGGCTGAGGCGTTTTTAGCTCTCCATGGGAGAAAAATTAGGGTTTTTATTTCATAAAACTTGTGATTACATAGCTGAGAAGGAACTTTATATATAGTCCAGCAGCTGGGGACCTTCTAGGGTCAAAATTATTACAATAAAAGGACCTTCTAGACTCTTAAAACCTAACGGGCAAATTCCTGCAAAACAAGAAAATAACTCGTTATTTTATTCAAATTTAAAACATACCTTAAATATAAATGTGGTCTCCTTAGATGTTTAAGCGGCTTAATCTTCCTTTGAAATAGTGAACAAAGCAACTTCTTTAATTCCTTGAAGAACCGGTAAAAACTGAGTTGTTGGAGTCTTTAGTTGCTCCTGTGCATTCTCTAGCATTTCCTTGTTGATCTCATCTTCATGGAGTTCTTCATGCTCTATAAGTGTGATGAGACTTTCCACAGACTTGTTGAACTTTTCTCTCAAGCGTCTTGTTCCGGACCTTGTTCTTGGTGTATTCTCCATGGTTGCTATGTTGGTGTCTTCTTCCTCTGATTCAGTTAAGCTAGGCTCGATGTCCTCATCATTCCCTCCCCCTTGAGAAGATTCTGACTCCAGAATCGTTTCATCTGCATGATAAGGAGCTAAATCAGTAATATTGGAAGTTGGAGAAATGTTTAACTCACCTGGAAGTTCAAGCTTGTAGGCGTTGTTGTTGACTTTTTCCAGCACTCGAAATGGTCCATCTCCTCTTGGTGAAAGCTTGGACTTTCTCTGCTTGGAAAACCTCTCATGTCTCATGTGTAACCAGACCCAATCTCTTGGTTCAAAAGTAACCTCTTTGCGGTGCTTATCAGCTTGCTATTTGTACTTCTCAATTTTCTTCTCCAGATTTTCCTTGACCTTTTGATGAAGCTTTTTCACAAAATCTGCCTTGGTTTCACCTTCAGCACTAGAATAAACAGCTTGGGGCAATGGTGAAAAATCTAATGGAGTACGAGGATTAAATCCATAAACAACCTCAAAAGGAGAAAATTTAGTACCAGAATGCTTAGCATGATTATAAGCAAATTCAACATAAGGAAGACAAGATAACCAGTTCCTTAAGTTCTTACCAACCGTTGCTCTCAATAAGGTAGAGAGTGTGCGATTTACTACCTCGGTTTGGCCATCTGTTTGAGGGTGACATGTGGTTGAGAAAAGCAGTTTGGTTCCCAATTTCTTCCACAAAGTTTTCCAAAAGTGACTTAAGAACTTGGTGTCACGATCTGATACAATGGTTCTTGGCACTCCATGTAAACGCACAACTTCTTTGAAGAAAAGATCAGCAGTTTGAGTAGCATCGTTAGTCTTGTTGCAGGGAACGAAATGAGCCATTTTAGAGAATCTGTCCACTACGACGAAGATAGAGTTCTTGTGGTTGATATTTGGTAAACCTAAAACAAAATCCATAGAAATATCTACCCATGGTAGGTTAGGAATAAGCAAAGGCATATATAAACCATTAGGATGTGACCTGGATTTTGCCTTTAAGCAAGTGATGCATTTGGAGCAGAACCTCTCCACATCTCTCTTTAAGTGCGGCCAAAAGAAATGTTCCATAAGAACACTAAGAGTTTTGTCTCTGCCAAAATGTCCCATAAGCCCTCCTCCGTGTGCTTCTATGATCAGTAGCTCTCTCATGGATCCTTGGGGTATGCAAAGTCTTTTGTCTTTGAATAAGAACTCATCTTGTTGGTAGAATGTTCCATATGCAGCTTTTGTAGTCTCCTTGTAAGCCTTTTTGAAATCTGGATCAGTTTCATATAAACCTTTGATATGCTCAAATCCCATGATTTTTGACTCCATGGTGGTAATAAGAGTGTGTCTTCTTGATAGAGCATCAGCTACCACGTTTTCTTTGCCTTTCTTATACTTGATCACATACGGAAAAGTTTCTACGAACTCAAGCCACTTCGCATGTCTTTTCTTAAGCGTAGTTTGACCTCTCAGATGCTTGAGTGTCTCTTGATCTGTATGAATAACAAACTCTCTTGACAGTAAATAATGTTTCCAAGTTTCAAGAGATCTTACCAATGCGTAGAGTTCCTTACCATAGGTTGGATAATTGAGGGAAGCTCCACTAAGTTTTTCACTGAAGTATGCTACTGGTTTTCCTCCTTGAGTTAGAACAGCGCCTATTCCTGTACCAAAAGCATCACATTCAATCTCAAACATTTTATAAAAATTAGGAAGTACTAAAATAGGTGCATGGGTGAGGCTGTCTTTGAGCGTTTTGAACGCATCCTCTTGTGCTTGACCCCATTTGAATTCCACATTCTTTTTAATCACCGAGGTCAATGGTGTAGCTATGGTACTGAAATCCTTCACAAATCTCATGTAGAAGCTAGCCAGACCATGGAAGCTCCTAACATGATCAAATAATGCGCTAAGAGCTCTCCTTATGACAAGTATTTCTCCAGATTCTGGATAATCTACAATATCTTCTTCAGATTCTACTTGCTCTTCCTCTTCTTCATCTTGAGACTCATATTCTCCACTAGCTTTGAGAATCATCACTCGCTGGTTTGGACACTCCTTTGCATAATGCCCTTTTCCCTGACATTTAAAACAAGTTATATCACGAGCTCTTTGATTAGTAGGCTTACCTTGCTTAGGTTTGGTGATCTTAGATGGCTCAGGTGGAGTTTTCTTAAATCTCTGGTCCACTTCAATAGACTTTCCTTTGTCTACATTTTTCTGGGGCTGTGGCGTCCAAGGGGTCTTATTGCGATTAGTAGAAGCTGTCTTTCTCTTGATGTGTTGTTTAGCTTGAACAGCTAAGTGCAGCAGTTCATCCATGTCATGGTAAGTTTGCCTTTCTACTTTTCTAGCAATTCTGTCATGAAGACCATCTAGAAACTGCGCCATCAAGTTCTCCTCAGATTCTTCAACCTCCAATCTGTTTTTGAGTGACTCAAACTCTTCAAAGTATTCTTCTACAGATTTGCTTCCTTGAGTAAGCCTGCGAAATTTCTTCTGCAGGTCTCTGTGGTAGTAAGCTAGAACATATCTCTTTCGCAACTGAAATCTCATATCTTCCCAAGTAGATATAGCAACATGCCTATGCCTTCTTCTTTCAGAAACATCTCTGTCCCACCAAGCTAAAGCGTTTTCAGTAAGTTGAGCAGCAGCTAGAGATACCTTTCTCTGTTCTGAGTAGTGGTAGTATTCAAAGATATACTCCATGCGTCTCTCCCAATCAATATAAGCATCTGGATTTACTTTTCCAGCAAATGTTGGAGGATTGAGTTTGAGATCTCTGCCTCCTTCTCTCACGTTGCCTTCATTGCGAACTCTCTCATGTTGGTACTGTCTCCTAGGCCTTTGGTTATGTTGAGGATCTTGCAGTTCTTCTTCTGAATCAAACAGATCATCATTCTCTTGATTTGCCCTGTTCACATTTCTATCACGATTTGGTGCTCTTGCTGCAGGAGGGGTTTGTTCGAATCGATTCATACGTTCTCCAAGGTTCTGGAGTTGGGTTTGAATATTCATCAGTAGTTGTGCCATATTCACTTCTCCTTGTTCTCTCATGATTTTTTTTTTTTTCGTTTTCCTGTCTCTCACAGAACAAACAGATCAAGTGCGCGGGAATATGAAGGGTTTAAAAACACACAAATGAACAGATTTGGAAAAAAAATTTTATGGCTTTTCGTTTTAGAAGATGAACATACCAAATAGAACAACAAAACAACGATCTAAACAAAACATCAAACGAAAATCAAATGAAACAAACAAAAACTGAAACAGATGCAACAGATGATGCAGCAGTTTGATGCAGCAAACAAAACAGCAGATGGAGAAAAACAAAGAAATGATGAACTGAAACAAAAGGGATAGATACACCTGATTAGGAACCTTTCGGCTCTGATACCAGATGATGTAGGATCCAAGGGATTAGATCCAAACGAGATGGATGATGGAGAAGCTGTTGCTGGACTAAGGTCTCTCTCAACAGATTCCAGTGGATGGTGATGAAATAGAAGTGGTTTGATGGTGACTCTTCAGCTGGACTAAGGTCTCTCTCTGAAGAATCCAGTGGATGATTGATGGATAAATCGACACAGATGGATCGAGAGACGCCACACAGATGATGGAAGATCTGTGATAAGTCTAGAACACTCAAGGCTTCAAGGATTCACACACAAGAAGGCTGAGGCGTTTTTAGCTCTCCATGGGAGAAAAATTAGGGTTTTTATTTCATAAAACTTGTGATTACATAGCTGAGAAGGGACTTTATATATAGTCCAGCAGCTGGGGACCTTCTAGGGTCAAAATTATTACAATAAAAGGACCTTCTAGACTCTTAAAACCTAACGGGCAAATTCTTGCAAAACAAGAAAATAACTCGTTATTTAATTCAAATTTAAAACATACCTTAAATATAAATGTGGTCTCCTTAGATGTTTAAGCTGCTTTATCTTCCTTTGAAATGGTGAACAAAGCAACTTCTTTAATTCCTTGAAGAACCGGCAAAAACTGAGTTGTTGGAGTCTTTAGTTGCTCCTGTGCATTCTCTAGCATTTCCTTATTGATCTCATCTTCATGGAGTACTTCATGCTCTATAAGTGTGATGAGACTTTCCACAGACTTGTTGAACTTCTCTCTCAAGCGTCTTGTTCCGGACCTTGTTCTTGGTGTATTCTCCATGGTTGCTATGTTGGTGTCTTCTTCCTCTGATTCAGTTAAGCTAGGCTCGATGTCCTCATTATAATTGGACATGTGAGGAGTTTCCATAGATTGGCTAGTTTCTATAATAGATTTGTAAAGGACTTTAGCACTGTTGCCGCGCCCCTCACGTCAGTGATTAAAAAGAACGTGGAATTTAAATAGGGTCAACCACAAGAGGATGCATTCAACAAGCTCAAAGACCGCCTTACACATGCACCTGTTTTGGTACTTCCTAATTTTGATAGAACTTTTGAAATCGAATGTGATGCTTCTGGAACAGGTATAGGAGTTGTCCTAATGCAAACAGGCAAACCAGTTGCTTACTTCAGTGAGAAACTCAGTGGAGCTTCACTTAACTATCCAACATACGACAAAGAGCTTTATGCTTTGGTAAGATATCTTGAAACTTGGCAACACTATCTATTGTCCAAATAGTTTGTTATTCACACAGATCATGAGACGCTCAAACACATAAGAGGACAAACTAAGCTTAAGAAGAGGCATGCAAAGGGGCTTGAGTTTGTGGAATCTTTACCTTACGTGATCAAATACAAAAAAGGAAAAGAGAACACTGTAGCTGATGCACTATCCAGGAGACACGCTCTAATCAATACAATGGACGCTAAAATCTTGGGATTTGAACATATCAAGGAGTTGTATGTCAATGATCCAGAATTTCAAGAAGCATTCAAGGAAACCAACAAAGCTGCCTATGGAGCATTCTATCAGCAAAACGGATTCTTATTCAAGGATAAGAGACTTTGCATTCCACAAGGGTCTATGCCAGAGCTGTTAATTGGAATATCACATGGAGGAGGACTCATGGAACATTTCGGATGAGACAAGACTTTGAGTGTCCTTATGGAGCATTTCTTTTGGCCGCACATGAAGAGAGATGTGGAGAGGTTATGTGCCAAGTGTATCACTTGCTTAAAGGCAAAATCTAGGTCACATCCACATGGTTTATACATACCTGTGCCTATTCCTAACCTACCTTGGGTAGACATCTCTATGGATTTTGTTCTAAGTCATTTCAGATCGAGATACCAAATTTCTAAGTCATTTCTGGAAAACTTTATGGAACAAGTTGGGAACTAAGCTGCTCTTCTCAACTACTTGTCACCCCCAGACTGATGGCCAAACAGAGGTAGTAAACCGGACTCTTTCAACATTGTTAAGAGCCACGGTTGATAAGAATTTAAGGAATTGGTTATCTAGCTTGCCTTATATTGAATTTGCTTATAATCATGCTAAGCTTTCTGCTTCTAAACTCTCTCCTTTTGAAGTTGTATATGGATTTAATCCTACTACTCCATTAGATCTTTCACCTCTGCCCCAAGCTGTTTATTGTGGTGAAGGTGAAACTCGAGCAGATTTTGTGAAAAAGCTTCATCAAAAGGTCAAGGACAATTGATATGTCTATATTTTACCTGTTTTAAGCATACATTTATTACCCATTTAACATTGTTTCACCATTCATTCATGCCATTCATAGTTTTTTTCTGTATACTTTGCATGTTTAAGTGTCTTTTGCATTAGCATTGTATGCATTCTTGTATTTGGAATTGTTATCAGGTACTGAAGGAGTTTTTGAGGTCAATAATGGAGTAGGAGGTGAATGCTGGGATTAAGCTATAAGAATGGACACTTTTAGAAGAGAAGGAGAGAGAGTGGTGCAAGCTCGACGTGCAAGCTGCATGTGCAAATCGAGTCTGAACAATTTATCAATGCATTTGAAGTTTTGGTCGAGTTCGACCAGCCAGCTCGATTTGCACATCGAGTCCGAGCAAAAACAGCCATCTTTAGAGATTTTTCCAAGCTCGATGTGCCAGCTCGATTTGCACATCGAGTCCGAGCCAAAGCGGCCACCTTTAGAGACTTTGTCTGTTCCTGTATTAGGGTTTTAAACTGAGGCTATAAATATCCCTCTTATCATTACCTAAAGGATATTACGTTTTTCCTTAGGGTTTTCCTCTGTAGCCACCAAGAACATCTCTGATTTGTAATCCAAATATCTTTTGATCTTTTAAGTTTCTGCTGTTGATTCTTTGAAACTTCTTTCTCCTCTCATCTTTATCTTTCTGATTATGCAAGTTTTATTAATTTCTGGGTTTGAGTTCTTCATGTTCTTCATGTTCTTCATGTTCTTCATGAGTTCTGAGTAGTTTTCTAGGGTTCTTGAGGATGGTTTAGATCAGTGAGGAATCCTTAGTCTCCTAGGTCGTTTAAGGTTAGATTTCTATGAATCCCTTCTGGAATAGTGTTCTTAATGCTAATTTCTCTTTGATCATTTGGAATTAGAACCCAGACATTTCCACACCCACCAAGTGTTTGATGAAATGTCTGAACCAACTAATTCCAGAGATTTACATATCTAGCCTAAGGGATTAGTTGTCTAGAGTGTTTATTGGCTTTAATAGACTGAATCTTAATGCATGTTAGGTTAGATTTCGCTAATCAGAGTTAGGTCTGGAACTAGCTTAGGTTGAGGTGTTTGTCATGAGAATGAATCTGATTGCTGATGAGCCTATTGTCTAGGGATTAGCTCTGCTTGAGTTTTGTTAAACACCTAGGTAGACTAAGGAGAAATCACTAGTCCATTACCCCCATCCTTAGGAGTTTCTTGTTTATCTGATTATTTTGTTGCTATTTTCTGCTTCTGCAGCTTCTTTACCTTCTGTTAGTTTTAATTGCTTGTTTAAGTTTCTTGTTTATGGTTTCTATTCATTTAGGTTCAAACTGATATAGTTTTCTGGTTTATCGGTTGGAAACCCTTAACGAGTAATGGAGAGATCTTAGAGATTAAAGACTACGGTCTGAAACAGTTCAGATTACTGGTCGGATCTCGTACTCGATATCACCTTGGTGATATGGGAAACACAATGCCACGAACCTGAAAATTGGTACATTTACGATTGATAAAACCTATTGCTTGGCCTGACTTAGATTGATCTGTTGCATCCTATCTGTTAGCATCTCACCTGATTGGATTGATAACCTCTGGTATTACAATGACATGATAATGCATTAGGGTAATTGATACGAAAAATCCTATTATCAATTTGCCGCTATTTCCAATTGGGTGTTTGTTTGTTACATTTAGGATTTCTTATCTCTTAAGATCAAGTTCGTTTTCACTTTACTTTGATTACTGGATTGGTGGTTCTTTCTTTGTTGCAAGTGCAAACTGAGCTCGACGTGCAGACTCGACCAACCAAATCGAGTCAAGCCTCCTAGTTTTATGCACATCAGATCGAAAGGCAACCACAGTCTCATTCACTACCTTGAAAATATCAACCAGTTACCACGCTGATACACGACCCGTGGGAGTCGTTAGGTTGGTGGGGGTAGTGAATCAAATCGGCTTTAGCTATCCATTGATTAACCGTGAACAAGATAGGGGAGGGGAACGTTTGCAGACCACAAAGAGTATGAGAGGCTCTTTGATACAGCTTAATCACACAAGAGTTCAAGGGGACTCCACGCAAGAACACAAGTGCAAAGGGGTTTTCGCTCAAGTCGCTTGAGAGAAGAAGAAGTGCGGCTCTTTATTGATACTAGGTAAAAATGTGCATACAAGCTACGTGTGGGACTTTATTAAATAGTCCTTTAGCCTAGACCTTCAAGGGTCGAGATTAAATCTCAAGGGTAAGCCGCAAATACAAAAAAAAGGAAACAAAATACGAGAAAAAGGAAACTTGTGTTTGCACACAAGTGAAACCCTCTCCACAAGTTGGAAACTTTGGTTTCGACCTCTTAGAACTCTAAAGGCTCTAAATAAACTAGTGGGTCTGATGTGGAACCTTCTGCAAAAACAATCACGAGAAAATGGAAACAATGAAAATCGAACTTACCTTATTCGGTTGAAGGAGAGGCCACGCGTGTGCTGACTGTATTGTGGCGTTTTCTTCTTCCTTTCCTCTGTTCTTGATGCTCTCTCCATCCATGATGAAGTTCTCGTGAGGTCCTAGCTGTTCTTTAGCTTGTTGCCCCGTATCCGGCCCGGTAAAGGTGCTTAAAGGCTCCTCTTGACCATCTGCTGAACCAGCCCAATCCGGTGTGATGTTTGTGGAGCAGAGGAGGGTTTTGACAGCTACATTGAACTTCTCTTGGAGCTTCTTAGTACGAGACCATGTCACGGGTCCAGCTGTTACGGTAAGTACTTTGGAAATGGGGTACTCCGGTGCGGTATCGGCATCATCCGGTATGATGTCTACATCATCTCCTCCCTCTTGGGAAGGTTCTGAACTCAGAACAGTTTGGCCTGCATCGAAATGGGATAAATCAGTAACATTGAAGCTTTTAGAGATGTTAAACTCACCCGGCATTTCAAGACGGTAGGCGTTGTTGTTGATCCTTTCGATGACTTTGAACGGTCCATCATAGTGGGGTGAAAGCTTGGAGTTACGTTTGGCGGGGAATCGTTCTGTTCTCATATGTAACCAAACCCATTCTTCTGGTTCGAATATCACCTCCTTGCGGTTCTTGTCCACTCGCTTCTTGTACTGTTTGGTCTTTTTCTCTAAATTCTCTTTGATGGTTTGGTGTAGCTTCTTGAAAAGCTCAGCTTTACGGTTCCCATCTTGGTCTTGGTGTGATCCAGGTGGAAGCGGTGATAGATCTAAAGGGGTGAGTAGTTTAAATCCGTAGACAACCTCAAAGGGACAAAACTTAGATGCGGAGTCAGTAGCACGGTTGTAAGCAAATTCTATGTAAGGTAAACATTCAAGCCAGTTTCTAGAGTTCTTACTGACCATAGCTCTAAGCAAGGTAGATAAAGTACGGTTTACAACTTCGGTTTGCCCATCGGTTTGGGGGTGACAAGTGGTGGAAAACAAGAGTTTGGTCCCCAATTTTCTCTACAATGTCTTCCAAAAATGGCTCATGAATTTGGTGTCTCTATCCGAGATAATAGTCCGGGGCACTCCATGTAACTTCACTACCTCTCTAAAGAAGAGATTTGCGTTTTTAGTGGCATCGTTTGTCTTGTCACATGGTATGAAGTGCGCCATTTTGGAGAACCGGTCCACCACAACAAAGATTGAATCCTTGTGTTGAATTTTGGGCAAAACTAAAACAAAATCCATGGAAATATCCTCCCAAGGAGCGTTAGGAATAAGTAAAGGCATGTATAAACCATGGGGGTGTGACCTGGATTTGGGTCGAAGGCAAGTGACACATTTTGCACAGAGTCTCTCCACGTCTTTCCTCATGTGTGGCCAGAAGAAATGTTCCACAAGTATGGACTGAGTTTTGTCGACCCTAAAGTGCCCCATGAGTCCTCCACCATGTGCTTCTCGGGTGATCAATTCCCTCATGGATCGTTTCGGGATGCATAGACGCTTTTCTCGGAACAAGTACCCCTCATGCTTGTAGTATGGTCCGAAGGCACCTTTGTCGCATTCCTTGTAAAGGTGACCGAAATAAGGATCCTCCCAATAGGCCTCCTTAACATGTTCGAATCCCAACACCTTGGCATCCATGGTGGTAATTAATGCATGACGTCAGAATAGGGCATCGGCTACCACATTTTCCTTGCCTTTTTTGTACTTGATGATGTACGGAAACGTCTCCACGAACTCTAACCATCTCGCATGTCTCCTTTTGAGTGTGGTCTGACCTCTCAAGTGCTTGAGAGTCTCATGATCGGTGTGAATGACAAATTCCTTGGCGAGCAGGTAATGTTGCCAAACTTCTAAGGATCAGACCAACGCGTAGAGCTCTTTGTCGTAGGTGGGGTAATTGAGCGTCGCGCCACTTAGTTTTTCACTGAAATAAGCTATGAGTCGGCCTCCTTGGGTAAGCACAACACCAATACCTATACCTGAAGCATCACATTCAACCTCAAAAATTTTGTCAAAGTTAGGTAAAGCTAAAACCGATGCATTAGTAAGGCGATCCTTAAGTTCAAGAAAGGCCTTCTCTTGGGCGTCTCCCCATGAGAAAGCTACATGCTTCTTAATGACTGCCGTGAGTGGGGCTATGATAGTGCTAAAATCTTTTACGAATCGCCTATAGAAGCTAGCTAGACCGTGAAAGCTCCTAACATGTCCGATTGTTGTTGGCATGGGCCAATCTTCTATCGCCTTAATCATTTCTCGATCAACCTGTATACCCTGCGAACTTAAAACAAATCCTAGGAAAACAAGCTTATCAGTACAGAAGACACACTTCTTGAGGTGGGCAAAGAGGCCCTCTTGTCGAAGAGTCTCAAGAACTTGCTCAAGGTGCGATAAGTGGTCAGATAAACATGTGCTATATATAAGAATGTCATCAAAATAAACCACAACGAACTTACAGATGTATGCCCTCAAGACATGGTTCATAAGCCGCATGAATGTGCTCGGGGCATTGGTGAGACCGAAAGGCATCACCAGCCATTCGTAGAGCCCTTGTTTGGTCTTGAAAGCGATTTTCCACTCATCGCCTTCCTTCATTCGGACTTGATGGTACCCACTCTTTAGATCTATCTTTGAAAAGATGGTAGCCCCGTTAAGTTCATCGAGGCTATCGTCTAAACGAGGTATGGGGTGCCGGTACTTGATAGTGATGTTGTTAATGGCTCGACAATCGACACACATTCTCCATGTCCCCCATCTTTCTTTGGTACCAACAAGACGGGTACGGCACATGGGCTAAGACTTTCCTGAATATATCCCTTAGACATCAAGTCTTATACCTGTGTTTCCAACTCCTTGGCCTCCGTGGGATTCATTTTGTAAGTTGGTCGGTTGGGTAGTGCGGAACCGGGCATAAGGTCGATTTGGTGCTCAACTCCTCTTACAGGTGGGAGACCGAGTGGTATCTCTTCAGGAAAAACGTCCTCAAAATGCTTGAGTAGGCGAGTCACCTCCTCGGGTACTTCCACATTTTCTAGACCTGAAAACAAGTTCTCCTTGAAGATCATTAGTAGCACGATGTGTTTGGCATTTAAAGATTTTCCAACCACATTCGATAAAACAAATAGGCTGGTCTTACTTACCTTGGCATTCTTACTCATTTTAAGCTGAAGCTCATGCACTTCAATTAGCGTTAAAGGAGCTAAAGTAAACTTACACTCGTTGTGCATGAAGGAATAGTAGTTGGTACGCCCATCATAGGAGCCGTTAGTTTGGGGTCCACATGCCCTTGTTGACCATCATCGCGTTCACGGCCCCGGTTGATAGGATTCTGCGGTCTCGGCTCGTACTGCCGTTGATGATTTGGTGGATTTTGGGGAGCATGGTGATCCCCTAGGTCATGTTCTCGCTCAGGGTTCGGTAGTTGTTGTCCTCAAAAATTGTTGGGGTTCAGGATTGGTTCCACCACGCGAGGTTGCTCGAGACGATTCATACGGTCACCCATGCTAGTGAGTTGGGTTTGGATTGCGGCTAATGCGGCAGCGATAGTAGCAGCTTCATTGGTGTTGTCTCCCATGTCTCAAACTGAAACAAATGACCACACTTCTAGAACTAGTCGCAACAAGCGATTCCTATATGATATGTATATATCTAATAATTTTTTTTTTTTTTAAAGAAACTAGGGATTAATAACTCGAAGAACTACCAACTAGAACAAGCAAGACAATTTTTATGGGTTTTAGGGATTATGAAAAATCGATAGAACTGAAATATAAAAATGAAAAAGAAAAAAAAACAAGAGATGAAAGGATAAAACCTGATGGTTAGAACCTGGCTCTGATACCAGATGATACACGACCCGTGGGAGTCGTTAGGTTGGTGGTGGTAGTGAATCAAATTGGCTTTAGCTCTCCTTTGATTAACCGTGAACAATATGGGGGAGGGGATCGTTCGCAGACCACAAAGAGTATGAGAGGCTCTTTGATACAGCTTAATCACAGAAGAGTTCAAGGGGACTCCACGCAAGAACACATGTGCAAAGGGGTTTTCGCTCAAATCGCTGGAGAGAAGAAAAAGTGCGGCTCTTTATTGATACTAGGTAAAAACGTGCATACAAGCTGCGTGTGGGACTTTATTAAATAGTCCTTCAGCCTAGACCTTCAAAGGTCGAGATTAAATCTCAAGGGTAAGCCACAAATACAAGAAAAAAAGGAAACAAAATACGAGAAAAAGGAAACTTGTGTTTGCACACAAGTGAAACCCTCTCCACAAGTTGGAGACTTTGGTTTCGACCTCTTAGGACTCTAAAGGCTCTAAATAAAATAGTGGGTCTGATGTGGAACCTCTTGTAAAAACAATCACGAGAAAATGGAAACAATAAAAACCGAACTTACCTTATTCGGTGGAAGGAGAGGCCAAGCATGTGCTGACTGTATTGTGGCGTTTTCTTCTTCCTTTCCTCTGTTCTTGATGCTCTCTCCATCCGTGATGAAGTCCTCGTGAGGTCCTAGCTGTTCCTTAGCTTTTTGCCCCGTATCTGGCCTGGTAAAGGTGCTTAAAGGTTCCTCTCGACCATCTGCGGAACCAGCCCGATCCAGTGTGATATTTGTGGAGAAGAGGAGGGTTTCGATAGCTTCATTGAACTTCTCTCGGAGCTTCTTAGTACGAGACCATGTCACGGGTCCAGCTGTTACGGTAGGTACTTTGGAAATTGGGTTCTCCGGTGCGGTATCGGCATCATCCGGTATGATGTCTACATCACACGCGAATTGAGAGAGCAAAGGGATAACATCAGAGTTGATCAACAGGATCCAGTAGGCATGGATGACCCACAAGGACCTCAGCAGAGAAGGCCAAGATACATTGGAGCTGGTGATGCCCCTACCACCCACACTCAGAGGCATGGGATCGTACCTCCTGCAGTCCAAAACAATAACTTCGAGATCAAGAGTGGCTTGATATCAATGGTTCAGAGCAACAAGTTCTCTGGATTACCTATGGAAGACCCACTTGATCATCTTGATGAGTTTGACAGGCTCTGCAGCCTTACCAAGATTAATGGAGTTAGTGAGGATGGATTCAAGCCGAGACTTTTTCCGTTCTCCCTTGGTGATAAAGCCCATCAGTGGGAGAAAAATCTCTCTCAGGGATCAATTACCTCTTGGGATGACTGCAATAGAGTTTTCCTTGCTAAGTTCTTCTCTAACTTAAGAACAGCTAGACTTCGGAATGAGATCTCAGGATTTGCTCAGCGAAATGGAAAAACTTTCTATGAAGCTTGGGAGAGATTCAAGGGCTACCAATCTCAGTGCCCTCATCATGGATTCAGCAATGAGTCCTTTCTCAGTACACTTTACAGAGGGGTTCTTCCAAAAATCAGAATGCTTCTAGATACTGCAAGCAATGGCAATTTCTTGAATAAGGATGTTGATGAAGGTTGGGAGTTAGTAGAGAACCTTGCTCAATCTGATGGGAACTACAATGAAGACTACGATAGGAGCATCAGGAGGAACAATGATTCTAATGACAAGCATAGACGGGAGATCAAGGCTCTGAATGACAAGCTCGATAAATTCCTTCAAGCCCAGCAAAAGCATGTTCACTTTGTTTGTGAGGATGAGCAACTTCAAGTTTAGGATGGGGAGAGTGATCAGCTAGAAGAGATAAACTACATCCAGAACCAGGGAGGCTACAACAATGGTTTCATCAACTATAAGCATAACCCCAACTTGTCTTATAGGAGCACAAATGTGGCAAACCCACAGGATCAAGTCTACTCTCCTCAGCAACAGCAGTTCCAAAACAAGCCTTTTATTCTATACAATCAAAATCAAGGTTTGTTCTAAAGCCAAAATTTCAAAGCAGCTATCCACAGCAGCAACTCATGGGCGCACCACTTCGATTTGTACCTCAGCAAGTCCAGACATCTACCGCCCCAGACCAAGACGTTAAAACTATACTGCAACAGCTTCTACAAGGTCAAGCAACTAGTGCAATGGAGGTAGGTAAGAAGCTTGCCGAACTGAAAAACAAGATGGATTGCATTTATAATTATCTCAACACCAAATTTGAGACATTAAACGCAAGACTGAAGTACATGGAAAGCATAAGTGCTTCTACTTCTTCTCCAATGCCTACTGGACAACTCCCAGGGAAATCAATCCAAACCCCAAGGATTTCCACGTCCATGCTATCACCTTGAGGAGTGGAAAAGAGCTCCCTACTACAGCAGGACACCCTAAAATCACTAGGGACAGTGAAAATCAGGATGGGGAGGATTTCTGTCACAATGAAGATCAAGCTAAAAAATGCACACAGGGAGACAAGCTCGATTTGCAAGCTCGAGATGTTGAAAGAGTCAAGCCCACCTCTGCTAACTCCCAGCCTTCATCAACATCCTTATTCAGGAAATTGCCATTGCTTGCAGTATCGAGAAGCATTCTGAGTTTTGGAAGAACCCCTCTGTAATGTGTGCTGAGAAGGGACTCATTGCTGAATCCATGATGAGGGCACTGAGATTGGTAGCCCTTGAATCTCTCCCAAGCTTCATAGAAAGTTTCTCCATTTCGCTGAGAAAATCCTGAGATCTCATTCCGAAGTCTAGCTGTTCTTGAGTTAGAGAAGAACTTAGCAAGGAAAACTCTCTTGCAGTCATCCCAAGAGGTAATTGATCCCTGAAAGAGAGTCTTCTTCCATTGATCAGCTTTATCACCAAGGGAGAACAGAAAAAGTCTCAGCTTGAATCTATCCTCACTAACTCCATTAATCTTGGTAAGGCTGCAGAGCTTGTCAAACTCATCAAGATGATCAAGTGGATCTTCCATAAGTAATCCATGGAACTTGTTGCTCTGAACCATTGATATCAAGCCACTCTTGATCTCGAAGTTATTGTTTTGGACTACAGGAGGTACGATCTCATGCCTTTGAGTGTGGGTGCTAGGGGCATCACCAGCTCCAATGTATCTTGGCCTTGCCTGCTAAGGTCGCTGTGGGTCATCCATGCCTACTGGATCCTGTTGATCAACTCTGATGTTATCCCTTTGCTCTCTCAATTCGCGTGGTAACCGGTTGATATTGTCAAGGTAGTGAATGAGATTGTGGTTGCCTTTCGATCTGGTGTGCATAAAACTAGGAGGCTTGACTCGATTTGGGAGCTCGATTTGGTTGGTCGAGTCTGCACTTCGAGATTAGTTTGCACCTGAAACAAAGAAAGAACCAACAATCCAGTAATCAAAGTAAAGTGAAAACGAACTTGATCTTAAGAGATATGAAATCCTAAATATAACAAACAAACACCTAATCGGCAATGGCGCCAAATTGATATTAGGATTTTTGCTATCAATTACGCTAATGCATTATCATGTCATTGTAATACAGAAGGTTATCAATCCAATCAGGTGTGATGCTAGCAGATAGGATGCAACAGATCAATTTAAGTCAAGCCAAGTGATAGGTTTTTATGTCTAACAACCTAAGTGAACAAAAAGCATTAACATAAACTAATATAATAGCTGAAACCAAAACTAGCAATTGAGACTAACAGAAGGTACAAAAGGTGCATAAGCAGACAATAATAACAGAAATATCAGATAAACAAGAAGCTCCTAAGGATGGGGTAATGGATCAGTGATTCCTCTTTAATCCACCTAGGTGTTTAACAAACTCAAGCAGAGCTAATTCCTAGACAATAGACTCATAAGCTGACTAATCCACTGACAGAAGTCATCAAGCTAAGCTAGTTCCAGACCTAATTCTCATTAGCGAAATCTAACCTAACAGGCACTAAGATTCAGTCTATTAAAGCCAATAAACACTCTAAACAACTAATCTCTTAGGCTAGATATGTAAATCTCTGGAATTAGTTGGTTCAGATATTTCATCAAACACTTGGTGGGTGTGGAAATGTCTGAGTTCTAATTCCAAATGATCAAAGAGAAATTAGAATTAAGAACACTAATCTATAAGGGATTCATAGAAATCTAACCTTAAACGACCTAGGAGACTAAGGATTCCTCACTAATCTAACCCATCCTCAAGAACCCTAGAAAACTACTAAGAAGTCATGAAGAACATGAAGAACTCAAACCCATAAATTAATAAAACTTGCATAATTAGAAAGATAAAGATGAGAGGAGAAATAAGTTTCAAAGAATCAACAGCAGAAACTTAATAGATAAAAAGATATTTGGATTACAAATCAGAGATGTTCTTGGTGACTACAGAGAAAAACCCTAATGAAAAACGTAATCTCCCTTGGGTATTGATAAGAAGGATATTTATAGCCTCAGTTTAAAACCCTAATACAGAAACAGACAAAAATCTCTAAAGGTGGCCGCTTTGGCTCGGACTCAGTTTGCAAATCGAGCTGGAGATGGTTGCTTTGGCTAGAATAATCTCTGAAGATGGTTGCTTTGGCTCAGACTCGATGTGCAAATCGAGCTGGAACATCGAGCTGGGACCATCCTCTCTTCTTCTCTTCTAAACGTTTCCATTCTTCTAGCTTAATCCCAACATTCACCTCTCACTCCATTCTTGACCTCAAAAACTCCTTCAACACCTGATAACAACTCGAAATGCAAGAATGCATGCAATGCTAATGCAAAAGACACTTAATCATGCAAAGTATACAGAAAAAGACTATGAATGGCATGAATGGAGGGTGAAACAATGTTAAATTGGTGATAAATGTATGCTTAAAACAGGTAAAATATAGACATATCAACTCCCCCAAACTTAGTCTTTGCTTGTCCTCAAGCGAACAAGCAAGATTAAGCTGGAGAAAAGGTTTGAAAGCGGGGACTCAGAACCAAAACATGCTGATAGAAATGATAAGATCAATGTCCAAGTTAATAGTTCTAAAATGCAATGTGAATGAGTTCTTTTGACAAAACTTTAGCCATACTCTTCACTATACAATCGGACTTCAGTCTCAACCTAGACATACATTCAAATCAACCAATCCCTTTAACATTCATTAAGCAAAAACTGTGAATCAAGCTATACACATTCAATGAACTCACTTGGCTAAGGGAAAGGTTTAAGAGACAAATATGGTGTCTTCACATATGGGTTAAGCAATACATAACAAGGATCTCTCAAGAAATGACTGAGCATTAGAAGAATGCTAAAGGTAAGGGTCAACCTATGCATACAAGAACAGAATCCCATCTATCCAAAGATGCAAAAGCTTATTTCAGCTTTCCTATTTCTAATCCATGAAGATGATCTATTTATACCCTTTTACTTGAGCTCTTCCTATTAACTCACACCTTTAATTGTTCTTACTCTTAGGGGAGGTTTCCTTCTGATTTTTAGTCACTTCTAGCGGATTGGGGTTTTCTTTATTAGCTCTCGTTCTCTTCTTCTTTTTATCAAAGACATTTCAACCTTTTTGCTCTTTTCCTCTTTTTTATCTTTTCTTTCTTTTGCCTAGAACCATTCTTATCAATATTGCCCAGATCCTTTACTAGAACAACCAACTCTTTTTCTTTTTATATTCCCCCTCCTAAGAGCTCTTAACCTTTTCTTTCTTTCTTTCTTTCTAATCTTTTCCAGAAACTCAACCAATCCCAAATCCAGAATTAAGCTTCCACCTAATCCTATCTAGTCCAAAAATCGTGAACTAGAACCACATGGGACGCTATCCTTGTCGGCTCAAACCTAACACTTTCTACCAAGCTCAATCAGAAAAGGCCTCACACTCAGTAAATATTTATGGCTTGAAAGAAGGTTAGGCTATGTGGTATGGAAACTGTTCCAATAATGGGAATCAGCTACTTGGATTAGCAAGAATGGTAAAGCGGTGAAAGAAAATCCAAGTATGTATATGTATATCCATGAGTTCAAGTTCAGTGCATAAACATAATAATTATTAGTCAAGTTCTGGTTCAAGTAGATAGGGAAAGGCATCAAATCACAGCATGCTTTAATCAAGATAGGAAAATCCAATTGCACATTTGAAGCATGGTGCTGTCTTATACTCAAACTCATTTAATATGCATTAGACAACTACTAACCTGGGCATTGAGGTTAAAGAATCAACATGCTTACAAGGCTATAATCATCATAATAACCTATGCATATGCATCAATCCTAAATGAAACAGCTAGACTCAATCTTAAAATGCGAATGCAACTACATGAACACACTCTTTTTTGGATAATTTTTTCGAAAATTTTCAAATTTTTATTGTTTTTCTATGCTTTAGATGTTATGCAGACACAAGTATTCGAATTGAAAATAAGATTCATAGAAACAAACATCAAACGCATCTTAAATTGATACAAACTCCCAGAAACCGGCACTCTTAAGATGGTAAGGGATATGCCTTCAACTCAGAGATTGAGCTAAGGTGATGTGGATTGAAGGAAACGCACAGAGGTTGCGGAAGTGCCTCTGATAAATCCGTTTGTTCCCAAGGATATACGCACCTTAGAAACGAGTTTGATTGAAGGATGTACGCACCAACAATCAGTATGTTCACAAAGAACACAAGAGAAATCACTTCTCAGAAAGAAAACACTTGGATGAAAACTCAGATTTTTTCTTGATCAAATGAAGAAGAAAGATACATATAGAGTTCACAAGTCAAAAAACTTAATGGTTTTGTAGAAAATAAAGCCTAGACGGAATTAACTAGTGTTGAATGACTCTTGAACTCTTTATTTGACTCTTCAACTCCAATCTGACGAATCCCTTCTGAGTAGTACAGCAGACTTGAAAATTTGTACGCCAGACTTGAGAAATAACACTCCAGACTTGAGAAATAACAAGCCAGACTTGAGAAGTTACAAAGAAGACTTGTGGAGTTGTGCAGAAGAGTTGTCTTACTCATCAAATGGATCACTTTACAAGTGAATTCAAATGCCTCATTAAAAACCTTCCTTTGGAAAACCCAGTGGGACAAAACCAAAGGCAAGGGAAAAAGAGCACAAATGAACCACTAATCCACTGGACGAGTTTCTTGAGCTTCAAGCAGAATGAGAGAAGTTTGGACCTGACTCAAACTATCTGGTTGATCCCACAGTTGACGAAGCAATCCTCCAATGGCTTTGTTGAGAGCCTTAGTCCTAGAGCGAGTCATTGGCCCATCTGGCACTTGTAAAGCATCCTCAACTTCAAGCGTAGTTCCTTCAGGTCCTTGCTCAGGTTCAAGCTCAGCCATGATCATATCATCCCCTCCCTCTTCAAAAGGATTTGACCTCAAATCCGGTTCATCTGCAATGAAAGGAATTAAGTCAGAGATGTTAAAACTTGAACTCACGTTATACTTACCTTGCAAATCAACTTGATAAGCATTGTCATTAATCTTTCTGGTTATCTTGAACGGTCCATCAACCCTTGGCATAAGCTTAGACTTTCTTTCAGTAGGAAACCGATCTTTTCTTAAGTAAACCCACACTTGGTCTCCAACTTCAAAGGTAAGCTCGCGCCGGTTCTTGTTTGCTTGCTTTGCGTACTGCTTAGTTTTCTCCTCAATGTTCTTTCTAGCCTTCGCATGGATCTGCCTGACAAGATCAGCTTTCTTTTCTCCATTCAAACTAGTTCTTTCACTCAAAGGTAGAGAGATTAGATCCAAAGGAGATAGAGGATTGAAACCATAAACAACTTGAAAAGGTGAATATTTAGTAGCTGAATGAACCGAATGGTTGTATGCAAATTCAACATGTGGTAAGCATTCTTCCCAAGTTCTAAGGTTCTTTTTAATGACAGCCCTAAGCAGAGTAGACAAAGTCCTATTCACCACTTCTGTTTGTCCATCAGTTTGAGGATGACAAGTAGTTGAAAACAACAACTTAGTTCCTAACTTAGACCACAGAGTTTTCCAGAAGTAACTTAAGAACTTAGTGTCCCTATCAAAAACAATAGTCCTAGGCATGCCATGCAAACGAATTATTTCCTAAAAGAACAAATCAGCTACATGCATAGTGAGACGACCACACCCGTTTTTTTTTTTTAAACTACTATTACGCCCATACATAATAGTGAAACGGATTAACAACAATAAAACTCGGATTTTATTAAACTTAACAAACCGTCAAACAAACAGAACTCAAACCACAATTCCATTAAGTTCAACACACAACAAAACAACATACAACAACAACCGAGTCCTAATCATCCCCTTTTCTTCGCCCGATTCCACGATCACACCTTATCTTTACCTGCAACTCAAAGAACACACAGAGATGCGTAAGTATTATCACAAATACTTAGTGAGGCGGTCCTCCCATCTACGAGCTATACACACAAGCGACTAAGACGATAAACCGCTCACAACGCACAACGCAACAAAAATTCAAAACAAGCAATCAACAGGATCGATCGATCCATACTTGGATCGATCGATCCAGCCCAACCACAAGCACGGATCAATCGATCCAAGGCTTGGATCAATCGATCCACTCACAACCGCAGAAACAGCAACAAAACTGGCAATTTGGATCGATCGATCCTACTTGGATCGATCGGTCCCCTACACGAGACCTTGATCGATCGATCTCCTCACGGATCGATCGATCCCCTCTGTCCTGCACAACAAACACGACCCGCAACTTTGGATCGATCGATCCTCCTTCAGATCGATCGGTCCTCGAGCTTCTGCAACTCCGCTCTCGACTTTCACCACCGCACACGGCCAACGACCACCCAAACTTACTTCCTAAAGGCAAATAAACACCAACCCAAGCCCAAAACAACAAGAAGCAACCCACAAAACCAACGAAACAACAACACTTCAAGGATTCAATAAAACTAAATCCTAACGCATCAAGAACACACAAACTTCTCAATTGCTTAGATAAGCTCAAGGTCATGCACTCACCTCAAATTTAGACAGATTACAGAGCCACGAACAGCCCACAACGAACTAGAGAACCTCCACGCCGCAACACAAGATCCTCTGCAACTCAACCACACCAAACTTCTTCCCTTCTAAGCAACCACAAGCTTCTCTCTTTGATCTCTCACACCCAACACCCAAACCCTTGAATCTCACACTTCTCTTCTCTCTGAACTTCTGCCACAACACACAGGAAGAAGAATGAAGACCAAAGGATGCAAAACAAGTGGGGTAGGCGAGGTCAAAGCAACAAAAACACACAACCGACACATGTGGATCGCTCGATCCACTCCTGGATCGATCGGTCCAAGCTTGGATCGATCGATCCCCTCTCTTTTTCAGTCAAAAGTTCGGCTTTCGACACTTGATCAATCCACTTTCCGAGCTCGAGAAAATCCATTCCCGAAACACTTACGATTGACTCCAAATAGAGAGACCACATTCCGACAACAACAGAGAATGAAAAGCACAACACGAATACTCTGGAACACGGGCGTTACAATTCTCCCCCACTAACCTGGATTCGTCCTCGAATCTTTGGCACAATTCATCCGCGATGAACTCCAACTCACAATCGTCTCAACGATTTTCTTCTCAACTTTGACCAACCCAGTCAATACATCACAACATGAGATTGATCACTACCAACCTCTGAGGTCCACATTCAGTCTCTAAACTTATAACCACGTCCTAGACATTCATTCCTCCCAACACAACTCGTACTCGTACCAATCCACCCTCAGGACCGAAGTCCCTCAAGTTCTCGGTACCACATGCCACTCTCACTCTCGGGTCACAAAGTCCCTCGAGCTATCGGCACAAAACCCGTACCACTCACACTCTTAGACACAAAGTCTTCGAGCTATGGGTACCAAACATACCACTCGCACTCTCAGGCCACACATCCTTCGGGCTATGGGTATCTCTCATACCTCTCCCACCCTCCAGTCACATGTCCTTTGAGCTATGGGTATCTGGGGACAAAACCTCCCCTCACGAGTTGTACAGGACCAACCCGTCCTTAGAGCAATAAAGTCTAACGAAACGTCTATAAGTATCTCCGACCAAAACTACCTCACATGGTCTTCGTATAACATCGCAATGTCATACACCACCACCGATATCCTCGACCCAGAATATCATCACCAGTACGACCAACCCTCAGGTCAACTCGAAACATCCCTGCGCACAGGAAAGTTTCTCATATCCAACTACGAAGGATAATTCCAGTTTATACTCGCATAAACTTTTATCTCACAACACAAGTCATGACCAATAAGAAATACACATCTTATTATCCGCAATCAAATGTATTAATCGTTTACAACAAAAAACGAAATACAATAAGATACAACGAGTACAAAACTCAACTCCGAAACTCGAACCAGCGGTAAAACTACTCAAGCCGCAGCTTGCTTCTCGAACCACTTCTCGAATCTAGCTTTCATCCGCTCCTCTGGTTCCCAAGTCTCCTCTTGAACACCGTCACAGTCCCACAAGACTCTCATCATCAGAATCCTCTTCCGACGAAGCTCCTTGACCCTCCGGTCGAGTACCCTCACTGGCCTCGCCTCTAAGGTCATGTTGGGCTGAAGATCTGACGGAATCTCAGCCAACACCTTATCATCCTCATGCAAGCACTTCTTCAGCATCGACACATGGAAAACCTTATGAAATGCTTGCATAATCTCAGGTAACTCCAACCGGTATGCGACTGGCCTAACTCGACCAACAATCCTAAACGGACCCATATACCTCGGACTCAACTTAGTCTCGGTAATGGACCTGTTCGGACCTCGCAACATCGCCATCTTGAGATACACTCTATCTCCCACCTCAAACTCAAGCTCTTTTCTCCTCCTATCAGCATAACTCTTTTGCCGATCCTAAGCTTCCTTCATGTTCAGCTTCAAAACTCGGATCTTCTCCGTAGTTTCCTGAACAAAATCCGCACCCAATGTGCTCCTCTCCCCCACTTGGGTCCAGCACAACGGTGTATGACACGGTCTCCCATACAGAGATTCGTATGGAGCCATCCCAATACTCGCCTGGTAGCTATTGTTATACGCAAACTCTACCAAGCTCAGATGATCCACCCAATGACCACCCCAATCCAGCACACACATTCTCAGCAAATCTTCAAGAGTCTGGATCGTCCTCTCGGATTGCCCATCCGTCTGAGGATGATACGCGGTACTCAAATGCACCTTCGTGCCCATCTCCGTCTGGAACGCTTTCCAGAACTCTGAAGTGAACTTAGGATCCCGGTCTGACACGATACTCACCGGTACTCCATAAAGTCTCACTATCTCCTGCACATACTTTTTAGCCAACACCGAAGCTCCATCGGTTTTCTTGATGGCCAGAAAACGTGCAGTCTTGGTCAAACGATCCACAATGACCCATATCGCATCCTTGGTCCGAGAAACTGGCAACCCCACTACGAAATCCATCGTAATCATATCCCATTTCCACTCTGGAATGGGTAAACTCCACAACAATCCGCTCGGAACCTGATGCTCAACCTTCACTAACTGGCACGTATCACACACTGCGACCCAGTTAGCTACATCCTTCTTCATCCTGACCCAGTGATAATACCGCTTGAGATCTCGGTACATCTTAGTCGCTCCCGGATGAATCGAAAACATACTCGCATGAGCCTCACTCAGGATTTCATGCCTCAAACCCTCATCCTTGGGTACGCATACCCGCCTATGCACCAGAATAGTTCCATTAGCAGAGACCTGATATTCTGAGCCCGCTTCCCTGGAAGCATTAACCAAACTCTCATTCTTCTCCTGAGCTATCCGAACCCTGCTCAGAAGATCCGCCTGTTCTAAACCCAACGGTTCCTGAGATAACACACACAACCTCAACGAACCAAGCTCGCACACCAACGACTCCATGTCCTGCTTCCGAGCCAAAACCACCCGTTTGCGACTCAAAGCATCCGCAACCAAGTTCGCTTTACCAGGATGGTAAGCGATCTCCAGATCATAATCAGCCACTAACTCCATCCAGCGCCTCTGCCTCAAATTCAACTCAGGCTGAGTGAAAATGTACTTTAGGCTTTTATGATCCGTGAACACTTGAACCTTTCCGCCATAAAGATAAGACCTCCAAATCTTTAAAGCGAACACTACCGCAGCCATCTCAAGATCATGAGTAGGGTAGTTGCCCTCATGCTTCCTCAACTGCCTCGAAGCATAGGCAATCACCTTTCCCTGCTGCATCAACACACAACCCAGACCAACTCCCGAAGCGTCTGCATACACCACGTAAGGCTCACCAGGCTCAGGTAATGCAAATACTGGCGTACTAGTCAACATCGTCTTCAGGTTCGCGAAACTCTCCTCACACTCAGGAGACCAAACAAAAGGAACATCCTTCCCTGTCACCTTCGTCATAGACTTAGCCATACTCGCGAAACCCTTGACGAACCTCCTGTAATAACCAGCTAACCCGAGAAAACTCCGAATCTCAGTAGCATTCCTCGGCTTCGGCCACTCCCTGATAGCCTGAATCTTCTCCGGATCTACAGAAACTCCCTCTGCAGACACAATATGACCCAGAAATCCGATCTCTCGCTGCCAGAAACTACACTTGCTCAACTTAGCAAATAGTTTCTGCTCCCGCAGCTTCTCCAGAACAACTCTCAGATGTAACTCATGCTCCTCGAGTGTCTTCGAATACACCAAAATGTCATCGATAAAGATGATCACAAACTCGTCCAAATACTCCTGGAATACGCTGTTCAGCAACCTCATGAACGCTGCTGGTGCATTCGTCAACCCAAATGGCATCACCACAAACTCGTAGTGTCTATATCTCGATCTGAAAGCCGTCTTCCGAATATCCTTCTCATCAATCGGAATCTGATGATATCCCGAGGCCAAGTCTATCTTGGAGAACCAAGTAGCCCTTCTCAACTGATCCAACAACTCATCAATCCATGGAAGAGGATACCTGTTCTTCACAGTGACTCGGTTCAGTCCCCGATAATCGATGCACAATCGGAAACTTCCATCCTTTTTCTTCACAAACAACCCCGACGCTCCCCACGGTGAAGTACTCGGTCGGATAAAACCTTTACCCAACAACTCTTCCAGCTGCTTTTTCAGCTCTGCCATCTCTGCTGGAGCCATCCTGTACGGTGCCTTAGATATCGGCATTGTCCCGGGTTCCAACTCAATCGTGAAAGGCTCAGACCGCGAAGGCGGTAATCCCTGCAACGACTGAAAAACCTCCTGGAACTCCCGAACAACCCGAATCTCCCCAACCGCAACCTCTCCAACAGTCTCTGATGTGACAATCGTCACCAGATACGCCTCGCGACCTTTCTCGATCATACTCTCCGCCTGCATGGCCGAGATCACGAGACTCCCAGAAGTCGGTCTCACTCCCTGATAAACCAACCTCCCTGCCTTCCTCTCGAAGACAACACGTCCTCGGTGACAGTCCAAATGAGCCCTGAACTTCCCGAGCCAATCCATGCCCAAAATGACGTCGTAAAGCTCCACCGAGCAAATGACTAAATCCGCTGGCATAGACTCTCCAGCTACTTGGACATCCACGTCCTCAACTCGACCGTGAATAGCCAGTAGCCTCCCTCCAGCCACTGTCACAAAACCCAACCGCTCCTCGGTTGCTTCCCGTAATTTGCCCTTCTCGGCAAACTCCGGAGTAACGAAGCAATGCGATGCTCCAGAATCAAACAACACGTGGGATGCAACACCTCCCACAACCAGGGTCCCTGCATATTTTCCATATGCTCAGAACCCTGACACCCCACTATGGAGACAATAAATTCTAAAACACAAGAATTGAACTCAGGTAAGTTTAACAAACATACCTGTGATCGGCCTGGAACTCGGGCCTCCAGTCTCCACAATTGAATACACTCGGGGTACGACTGCACTCTGGCTAGCTGGCGACACAGTTGCTCCCTCTCGCTGCAACTTGGGGCATCTAGGCTTGATATGCCCCACCTCTCTGCAATGGTAGCATACACGCGTGTCCACACGCGTCTCGCCCTTCTGAGGGCAACTCGCCACTCTGTGATCCTTGCTTCCACACCTGAAGCATCCCGGACTACCCTGAGTAACACTGGAAGAACTCTCCATCTTCCGCTTCTGTCCTTGCATTGGCCTGCCGCCTCTGCTCGGACCGGACTGCTGCTGCTGCTGCGGCCTCCTTGCCTGAAAACTGGGGCTAACAACCGCCGCCTCCTCTCTCAAGCCCTCCTCCAGCAAGGCAGCTGCCTCTACCAACTCCTCAACCGTGCCAAAAACTCTCATCAGGCAACGGTTTCTCAACTCAACTCGAAGACCCAACAAAAATCTTCGAACTCGGGTCCGCTCACCCTCCAGGACTCGACCCGCAAACACACTGAGACGGTGAAACTCTGCCTCATACTCACGGACGGTTCGGTTCCCCTGAGATAACTCCAAGAACCGACCTTCTAACCGATCAAGCGCCTCCTGAGGAAAATACTTGGAGTTAAACTCCTCGACAAAATCCTCCCAGGCCATCTCCGCCCGAACTCTCCTGGCCAACACACCCCTCCACCAGAGATGCGCGTCATCCTCCAGATAATGAACTGCTAGGTCCATCTGGTATCTCTCCGGACACCTAATCGAGAAGAAGTTCCGCTCCAACCTCCTTCTCCATGCATCCGCAACCTCAGGATTGGCACTCCCCGAAAAGAATTCCATGCCAAGCCTCTGCATCTGCTCCATCACCCTCAGGTAGGATTGGAGCTCGTCTGCAACTGCAGCCCTCGGCTGCACCTCAACCACAGGCGGCACAACCACTGGTGGCACAACAGGAGCCTGCGCCGGTACCCTCTCTGGTAACCACTCCAACAGCAAGGCTAGCAAATCCGCAATGCGATCATCTCGAGCCTGAGCCAACTCCGCTGCAGAACCCGCAGCACCCGCTGGAACTCCAGCCACACCCTCAGAACCCTCCTGATACACATGGGGAGCCGCTTCTCGCTCAACCGTAGCACTCCGTGCTACACTCTCAGCCACCACTGGAACCCGACCACGACCTCTACCGCGGCCACGACCTCTACCACGGCCTCTAGCACCTCTAGCCATCTGAACCAGCAAGAACAAAGGCTAAGATACTAAACAACTTACAGAATAAAGATAACCTACCGTGGAATCTCGAGGCTCGAAGAGGATGATTCTAAAACCCCATGCTCAAACAAATTGTCTAACTACTCATAAACAATTCTAGCATACAACAATTCAACGGTTCCAACACATGCACCAAGCAACAAGAAATCCTAGAACCGTCTACGCTCTGATACCAAATTGAGACGACCACACCCGTTTTTTTTTTTTAAAACTACTATTACACCCATACATAATAGTGAAACGGATTAACAACAATAAAACTCGGATTTTATTAAACTTAACAAACCGTCAAACAAACAGAACTCAAACCACAATTCCATTAAGTTCAACACACAACAAAACAACATACAACAACAACCGAGTCCTAATCATCCCCTTTTCTTCGCCCGATTCCACGATCACACCTTATCTTTACCTGCAACTCAAAGAACACACAGAGATGCGTAAGTATTATCACAAATACTTAGTGAGGCGGTCCTCCCATCTACGAGCTATACACACAAGCGACTAAGACGATAAACCGCTCACAACGCACAACGCAACAAAAATTTAAAACAAGCAATCAACAGGATCGATCGATCCATACTTGGATCGATCGATCCAGCCCAACCACAAGCACGGATCGATCGATCCAAGGCTAGGATCGATCGATCCACTCACAACCGCAGAAACAGTAACAAAACTAGCAATTTGGATCGATCGATCCTACTTGGATCGATCGGTCCCCTACACGAGACCTTGATCGATCGATCTCCTCACGGATCGATCGATCCCCTCTGTCCTGCACAACAAACACGACCCGCAACTTTGGATCGATCGATCCTCCTTCGGATCGATCGGTCCTCGAGCTTCTGCAACTCCGCTCTCGACTTTCACCACCGCACACGGCCAACGACCACCCAAACTTGCTTTCTAAAGGCAAATAAACACCAACCCAAGCCCAAAACAACAAGAAGCAACCCACAAAACCAACGAAACAACAACACTTCAAGGTTCAATAAAACTAAATCCTAACGCATCAAGACACACAAACTTCTCAATTGCTTAGATAAGCTCAAGATCATGCACTCACCTTGAATTTAGACAGATTACAGAGCCACGAACAGCCCACAACGAACTAGAGAACCTCCACGCCGCAACACAAGATCCTCTGCAACTCAACCACACCAAACTTCTTCCCTTCTAAGCAACCACAAGCTTCTCTCTTTGATCTCTCACACCCAACACCCAAACCCTTGAATCTCACACTTCTCTTCTCTCTGAACTTCCGCCACAACACACAGGAAGAATAACAAATACCAAAGGATGCAAAACAAGTGGGGTAGGTGAGGTCAAAGCAACAAAAACACACAGCCGACACATGTGGATCGATCGATCCACTCCTGGATCGATCGGTCCACACGCCCAAAAACACCAGATCGGCAACGAGGCTTGGGATCGATCGATCCCCTCTCTTTTTCGGTCAAAAGTTCGGCTTTCGACACTTGATCAATCCACTTTCCGAGCTCGAGAAAATCCATTCCCGAAACACTTACGATTGACTCCAAAGAGAGAGACCACATTCCGACAATAACAGAGAATGAAAAGCACAACACGAATTCTCTGTAATACTCTGGAACACGGGCGTTACACATAGCATCATCAGTTTTGTGACATGGAATAAAATGTGCCATCTTAGAGAATCTATCTACAACCACAAAGATAGAATTCTTCCCTGTTTTAGTTCTAGGCAATCCAAGCACGAAGTCCATAGATATGTCATTCCAAGGGTGAGTTGGAATAGGTAAAGGTGAGTACAAACCTTGGGGTTGGCCTTTAGACTTAGCCTCTTTGCAAGTGATACAACGGCTACAGATCCTGATCACATCCTTCTTCATGCCCGGCCAGAAGAAATGGTCTTGTAGCACCTTTAGAGTCTTATCCACTCCGAAATGTCCCATCAAACCTCCTCCATGTGCTTCCCTACAAAACAACTCTCTCAAGGAGCAGTGCGGAACACAAAGGCGGTTATCATAGAACAGAAATCCTTTAAGCCTAAAATATTTTCCAAATGCATGTTTGGCACAAGCTTTGAATGGTTCATGGAAATCAGAATCAGCTTCATACAGACCTTTGATGAATTCAAAACCCAGTAGTTTAGTTCCAAGAGAAGAAAGTAAGACATACCTCCTTGATAGTGCATCCGCCACTACATTGTCCTTACCTTGCTTATACTTTATGACATAAGGAAACGTCTCAATGAACTCCACCCACCTGGCGTGCCTCTTGTTCAATTTATGTTGCCCTTTGAGGTGCTTGAGTGATTCATGATCTGTGTGAATGACGAACTCCTTAGGCCATAAGTAATGCTGCCATGTTTGCAACGCTCTCACTAGAGCATAAAGGTCCTTGTCGTAAGTTGGATAGTTAGGGGTGGCGACTCCCAATTTGATGTGATCCTGGCTAGGAATAAGCTTGAAACGGAGGAGCATTATGAACCAAAGGAGCAGCTTAAACCAGTGGACCAGCATGAACCTGAGGATGAGCTTGTAGCTGAGGATGTTCTAGTGAATAAGCTAATCAAACCACCTTGGTTTTGATTCAAGCTACATGACTTCAACAAATGGGAAAGTGTACTCAATTGTACACTTTTTCCCTTGTCAATTTTTGTCCCAATGGGTTTTCTTGACAAGGTTTTTAATGAGGCAATTGTTGTACATCATCATTGCCCATTTGTTGAGTCTAATAAGGCCCATGGCCATTCTACATTTGAATTTCGTCCATGCATGAGAAGAGAGTTATTTTTCATCATTTACTATGTGTTTTGACTTGTATTCTCGAGATTTGCCTTGGAGCTTGTTCCAAGACACTTCTCCTTCTTTATATTCTCTCTTTTCCTTTGTAATAAACGAATCTAGCTTTTTATTCTCAAACTCTCTAAGAACTAGATCCAAAACTAGGTGAATCAAAGGAGTTCCATTCCCTTTGTGTGACCTCTCGATCCACTGGTGAATCTAAGGAATTCTGCAGCCTTAGTGTGACCACTCGATCCTCAGCTCGATCCACACCATCGAATCAAGTCATTTCCCACATCCACTATACTCGATCCACTACTCGATCAACACGATAGAGTCAAGCCAACCAGTCCACACCACGACTCGATCACCCACTCGATCGACACGATAGAGTCAAGCCCACCAGTTCACACCATGACTCGATCACCCACTCGATCGACACGATAGAGTCAAGCAATATTCCGCATCTATTTGACTCGATCTTCGACTCGAACTATCCCATCGAGCCAAGCCAACCTGTAATCCTCTACTTACTTCTAAAGTGTCGATTTTGGAAGAAGAATCATATTACAATTTCTCACTGAAGTAAGCCACGGGCCTTATTTCCTGCATAAGAACAGCACCAATTCCAATCCCTGAGGCATCACATTCGATTTCAAAGGTTTTAAGGAAATCTGGAAGAACAAGTACAGGTGCGTGAGTTAACTTCCCTTTTAGTGTCTGAAAGGCCTCTTCTTGTTCCTTCTCCCACTTAAAACCCACGGTTTTCTTTATGACCTCAGTCAAAGGAGCTGCGATTGCGCTGAAGTCCTTAACAAACCTTCTATAAAATCCAGCTAGCCCATGAAAACTCCTGACTTCCCCCACGGTTGTTGGACTTGGCCACTCCTTGATTGCTTTGATCTTTTCTTCATCAACTTTTATGCCATCTGCATTGACCACAAAACCAAGAAAGACTAGGTTATCCGTTCCAAAAGTGCATTTTTTAAGATTAGCATAAAGTTGCTCCTTCCTAAGCACATCAAGCACAGTCCTAACATGACTAACATACTCATTAAGGCTTTTGCTATAAACCAAAATGTCATCAAAGTAGACAACAACAAAAACGCCTATGTAAGCTCTCAAGACATGATTCATCAACCTCATAAACGTACTAGGTGCATTGGTTAAGCCAAAAGGCATCACTAACCACTCATACAGGCCATGTTTCGTTTTAAAGACTATTTTCCATTCATCACCCTCTTTCATACGAATTTGGTGATATCCACTTTTCAAATCTATCTTAGAAAACACAACAGAACCATACAACTCATCAAGCATATCATCGAGTCTAGGAATTGGATGACGGTACTTAACTGTGATGTTGTTTATGGCCCTACAGTCCACGCACATGCACCAAGTGCCATCTTTCTTGGGCACAAGAAGAACCGGAACAGCATATGGACTCATGCTTTCACGGATGTATCCTTTGGCCATCAGCTCACTTACTTGCTTCTGGAGTTCCTTTGTTTCAACCGGATTGGTTCTGTAGGCCGGACGGTTTGGTAAAGAAGCTCCCGGGACAAAGTCGATTTGATGCTTAATTCCCCGAATTGGAGGCAAGCCGACCGGATTGTCTTCTGAAAAGACATCATTATAGTCCTGCAAGATATCCTTAAGTTCACTCGGAATCTCCGGTGTTTGGTCAGGCACAGTTAGAAGCACTTCTTTATTAATGAACAAAAGCATAGGTTGGTGAGATAGAAGAGACTTACCTACGGATTTTGCCTTAACAAAGAAGTAGGATTTCTTAGTTGTTTTCTGTTCGTTAGCCTTGGAAGTGCCGGCTCCTTCAGATGTTTTCTTTTCTTCTTCCTCCTTCTTTCTAAGGAACACCTGATCAATGTGCACTTCTTGAGGAGTTAGTGGTGCTAAGGTGATCTTTTTGCCTCGATGGTCAAAGGAGTATCTGTTGGAGTATCCGTCATGTATGGCCCTCTTGTCAAACTGCCACGGTCTCCCTATCAAGATATGACCAGCTCCTATTGGTGCTACGTTGCACAAGACCTCATCCTCATACTTTCCAATGGAGAAGGCAATCATCACTTCTTTTTCCACTTTAAGGCCGCCTTCTTCATTCAGCCACTGAAGGTGAAATGGCCGTTCTCTGTTCCTTACAGTCAATCCTAATTTCCTGACCAAAGACTCACTAACAATGTTAGTACAGCTCCCACCATCAATGATTAAACTGCATACCTTTCCCTGAACGTGACAGCGTGTGTGGAATAGGTTCTCTCTCTGTTCTTGGTCATCCTCCTTAGGCTGAACATTAAGTGTCCTTCTAGTAACGAGAAGCTCTCCACTGACCGGTTTCTGAACATCCTCTTCCTCCTCTGAAAGTGAATCTGCCACGTAATAATCAGGTTGTGTTTCATAGTCTCCATTCTCCAAGAGGATCATGGTACGGCGGTTGGTGCACTCATGAGCATAGTGTCCTCTGCCTTGACACTTGTAACATCTGACGTCTATGTTCCGTGTGTTGGAAGCTTCTGCTTTTCCTTTAGAATCATGAGCAACCACATTAGCCTTAAAATCAGATTTAGGTTTGAAAGGAGTCTTATCTTTTTCTGGGAAGGTTGGCTTGGCAGATGAAGATCCAGAGGCCGGTTTTGTGAAACCATAAGAAGGTCGTGTAGTACTCCTCCTCTTAAGCTGTTGTTCCACCAAAATTGCCTTGTGTAGCATCTCGTCAAGCTCCACATAATGCTCCATCTCAAGCCTGTCTTGAATGTCACGGTTCAAGCCTCCTAGAAACCGTGCCATAGTGGCTTCTCTGTCCTCCTGAACATCAGCTTTGATGATCAAGGACTCCATCTCCTGGTAGTATTCTTCCACACTCTTGCTTCCCTGAGCATGTCTCCTAAGTTTCTGATGAAGATCACGGTGATAATGTGATGGAACGAACCTCCTTCTCATGATGCGTTTTAGCTCAGCCCACGTTTCCACCGGTTCTTCTCCATTCCTTCTCCTACTTGTCACAAGCTGATCCCACCAATTAATAGCATAATCATAAAACTCAGTGGCAGCGATCCTTACCTTGTTGTATTCCGAATAATTTTGGCAGTCAAAGACAAGTTCAATCTTTTTCTCCCATTCCAGGTAAGCATCCGGATCATTCCTGCCATGAAAAGATGGAATTTTCATTTTCAGGTTAGCAAAATCATCTTGTTCTCTGCCCCTAGGTCGGTGTGGTCTCCTATGGCTCCCACGGGATGAGTTTCCATCACGACTGTAATACTCTTCAGCCTGCTGATCCACGGCTCTCCTAGCTGGTGGTGCACGCGGTGGAGGTGCTCGGTTCTGAGCCAAGTTCTGCACCTCATCAAGACGCACATGGATGGTCTCCAACTCGTTCCTCATCATGTGCTGAACCTGTGCCAACAAAGCCTCTCCCAAAAGAGTATTAGCGTTAGGTTGATTTTCATTAACAGCATCTGGATCCACCGGATTGTGGTTGTTATCCTCTCCATTTTCCGCCATTGGATTCCTAAGAAACACTGAGACAAACTTGTTATTGAAGACAACTCTCAAGTGTTTGATACTCACAAGTATTTCTCACAGCTTTTGATGGTGATCTCCCCTAGTGATTTTCTCAACAAGTGTTCTAAGGAAACAAACCAATCAAATCAGTAAGTAATCCCAAAATCAAAACTTCAAAGAAGAAGATAGAAAGTTAAAAGTTTATTCTTTTGGGAATCCGCTTTAACTGTCCTAAGGCTGGATTTCTCCTCAGCCAGCAGGTTTACTCTTCCACCACCCCAATCTGTGATTCAAACCCTTTGAACTTCCTTTTTTTTATTTTTTATTATTTTTTTTTTTTTTATAAGAATAAGACCAATACCTTAGGCGATCACAGATGAAAGTAAAGGTACAGCCCGGATTCAAGATAGAGAGAAAGATGTGTTTCAGAAATTTTGTGAAGAAGAAGATGAGAAGATGAACAGACTTTTCGAAAAGTACCAAGCTTAAGAATGTGCTCTGATACCACTTGATACAAACTCTCAGAAACCGGCACTCTTAAGATGGTAAGGGATATGCCTTCAACTCAGAGATTGAGCTAAGGTGATGTGGATTGAAGGAAACGCACAGAGGTTGCGGAAGTGCCTCTGATAAATCCGTTTGTTCCCAAGGATATACGCACCTTAGAAACGAGTTTGATTGAAGGATGTACGCACCAACAATCAGTATGTTCACAAAGAACACAAGAGAAATCACTTCTCAGAAAGAAAACACTTGGATGAAAACTCAGATTTTTTTTTGATCAAATGAAGAAGAAAGATACATATAGAGTTCACAAGTCAAAATACTTAAATGGTTTTTTAGAAAATAAAGCCTAGACGGAATTAATGACTCTTGAACTCTTTATTTGACTCTTCAACTCCAATCTGACGAATCCCTTCTGAGTTGTACAGCAGACTTGAAAATTTGTATGCCAGACTTGAGAAATAACACTCCAGACTTGAGAAATAACAAGCCAGACTTGAGAAGTTACAAAGAAGACTTGTGGAGTTGTGCAGAAGAGTTGTCTTACTCATCAAATGGATCGCTTTAGAAGTGAATTCAAATGCCTCATTAAAAACCTTCCTTTGGAAAACCCAGTGGGACAAAACCAAAGGCAAGGGAAAAAGAGCACAAATGAACCACTAATCCACTGGACGAGTTTCTTGAGCTTCAAGCAGAATGAGAGAAGTTTGGACCTGACTCAAGCTATCTGGTTGATCCCACAGTTGACGAAGCAATCCTCCAATGGCTTTGTTGAGAGCCTTAGTCCTAGAGCGAGTCATTGGCCCATCTGGCACTTGTAAAGCATCCTCAACTTCAAGCGTAGTTCCTTCAGGTCCTTGCTCAGGTTCAAGCTCAGCCATGATTATATCATAAATCCTCCCCCAAACATAAATTACACAGTCCCTTGTGTAATAAAAATCTGAAAGACATAAAGATCAACAAGAAAATCAATGAAACGTGCAAATGAAAGTGCAATGGTAGGGTGAAAGAGTTAGCTCAAGGCCTGGTGAAGAAGGAAGTGAGTGAATCCTCCATGCTCTGTCTGGTGTATGCAGGCTCGACGTACAAATCGAGCTTGGAGGTCGAGTCTAGTTCTTCGTCATGCCCACTGCTTCGTTTCATGATCATCTTGTGATCAAACCATTCGCCTATGACCTGACGACCTGAAACACTAGAAAAACATATCAAAAAAAAAATATATATATACCAAAAACCTAAAGCAATATGTAAAAGGATAGACATGGGACTTCCTCCCAAGTGAGCTTGTTTAAAGTCTCTGAGCTTGACTTTTCATACTCATTAGGCTTAAGGTGGTTGATAGAGAGGAACTAAGGTCCCCTCTGGAATGATCTGATCAGCCACATAGGGCTTGACTCTCTGCCCATTCACTCTAAATTCAACTCCTTCTTTGCTAACCAGAGTGGTGGCTCCATAAGGTAAAGCTTCCTTGATGCTGAACAGTCCTTGGATCGCTTTCCTGGAAGAAAAGCCACTAATTTCAACCTGGACCTCCTTGATTTGGCCTTTCATCTCTTTCACTAAGTCTGTCAGTTATCTCACAGTGGTTTTTAGTTCCTTCATGGTTTTATCTTGCGATTTGGACCACTTCTTAGGCGGCTTGAGTTCTGACCAATCATGTGGTGCAGGATTGATAGACTCTATATGCAGGTCGACCTTAGATGTTGAGCTTGAGCATTCTGGGCGAGTTGAAGCTAGCTCTGATTGTTTGGTCGAGTCAGCATGTAGAGCTTGAGTTGAACTTTCCTCATTTGCTGCCATAACCTCTGTTTTTGACCTAATCAAATCCTCAACGACTTCAGACCCAGCTACTACTTTGTGTGAGTCTAACAGCTTCTCATAGCTCAAGGTCTCATTGTGGAGATACCCAGCTTCACCACTCTTGGTTAGAGTAATTCGAAGGTGATCTTCTTCAGCGAGCTCCTTTAGCAAGTCATCGGCTAGCTGATCCATTTCTTTGATCCAGAAGGTCTGTCCTTCTATTGTTGGCTTCTTCATAGCATCCTTGATATCAAACTTCACTTTAGATCTTTTCCTAGATTAAGACCAATCTTCCCTTTCCTAACATCAATGACTACTCCAGCTGTGGCCAAGAAAGGCCTTCCTAAGATCAAAGGATCTTTTGGTTCTGCATCCATTTCTAGCATGACGAAGTCTGTAGGCACTTCCACGTCTCCAATCTTGATAGGTAAGTCTTCTAATAGACCATGAGGTTTTCTGATAGACCTATCAGCCAAGACCAAGGAGAGGTTTCAGGATTTGTATTTGCTGAACCCTAGCCTCTTAACTACAGAGAGTGGCATAAGGCTTACAGATGCTCCAAGGTCACAAAGACAGTTCTTGAAAACCAATGGACCTAGCGAATATGGTAGAGTGAAAGAACCGGGGTCGTCTAGCTTTTGGAGAACCTTCTTCTGTATAATAGCACTGCATTCTTCGTTTAGTACTAGCATTCCCTGAACTTCCTTAATCTTTTCCATCACTGCATCCTTTAAGAAATTTTGATAGTTAGGCGCAAGCATGAATGCGTCTAGTAGAGGAATCCTGATCACAAGTTCACTCATCTGCTTGTCAAAGAGAGCTTTATACTTCTCCATTTTTTCTTGCTTGAATCTACTCGGGAATGGAAGCTTAGCCTTGTATGGAGGTGGAACAAAGCATGTTTCTTTTTTCTTTGAAACAACTGGTTTCTCATCAGAGATGGGCTTGACTCTATCAACATCTCGAGCTTGCAAATCGAGCTTGTCTCCCTGTGTGTATTTTTCAGCTTGATCTTCATTGTGACAGAAATCCTCCCCATCCTGATTTTCACTGTCCCTAGTGATTTTAGGGGTTCCTTCTATAGTAGGGAGCTCTTTTCCACTCCTCAAGGTGATAGCATGGACGTGGAAATCCTTGGGATTCTGGATTGATTTCCCTGGGAGTTGTCTAGTAGGCCTTGGAGAAGAAGTAGAAGCACTTGTGCTTTCCATGTACTTTAGTCTTGCGTTTAATGTCTCAAATTTGGTGTTGAGATCATTATAAGTGCAATCCATCTTGTTGTTCAATTCGGCAAGCTTTTTACCTACCTCCATTGCACTAGTTCCTTGACCTTGTAGAAGCTGTTGCAGCATAGTTTTAACGTCTTGGTCTGGGGCGGTAGATGTCTGGACTTGCTGAGGTACAAAACCAGGTGGTGCGCCCATGAGTTGTTGTTGTGGATAGCTACTTTGAAATTTTGGCTTTGGAACAAACCCTTGGTTTTGATTGTGTGGAACAAAAGGCTTGTTTTGGAACTGCTGCTGCTGAGGAGGGTAGACTTGATCCTGTGGGTTTGCCACATTTGCGCTCCTATAAGACAAGTTGGGGTTATGCTTATAGTTAATGAAACCATTGTTGTAGCCTCCCTGGTTCTGGATGTAGTTTATCTCTTCTAGCTGATCACTCTCCCCATCCTGAACCTGAAGTTGCTCATCCTCACAAACAAAGTGAACATGCTTCTGCTGGGTTTGAAGGAATTTATCGAGCTTGTCATTCAGAGCCTTGATCTCCCGTCTATGCTTGTCATCAGAATCATTGTTCCTCCTGATGCTCCTATCGTAGTCTTCATTGTAGTTCCCATCAGATTGAGCAAGGTTCTCTACTAACTCACAGCCTTCATCAACATCCTTATTTAGGAAATTGCCATTGCTTGCAGTATCGAGAAGCATTCTCATTTTTGGAAGAACCTCTCTGTAAAGTGTGCTGAGAAGGGACTCATTGCTGAATCCATGATGAGGGCACTGAGATTGGTAGCCCTTGAATCTCTCCCAAGCTTCATAGAAAGTTTCTCCATTTCGCTGAGCAAATCCTGAGATCTCATTCCGAAGTCTAGCTGTTCTTGAGTTAGAGAAGAACTTAGCAAAGAAAACTCTCTTGCAGTCATCCCAAGAGGTAATTGATCCCTGAGAGAGAGTCTTCTCCCATTGATGGGCTTTATCACCAAGGGAGAACGGAAAAAGTTTCAGCTTGAATCTATCCTCACTAACTCCATTAATCTTGGTAAGGCTGCAGAGCCTGTCAAACTCATCAAGATGATCAAGTGGATCTTCCATAGGTAATCCATGGAACTTGTTGCTCTGAACCATTGATATCAAGCCACTCTTGATCTCGAAGTTATTGTTTTGGACTACAGGAGGTACAATCCCATGCCTTTGAGTGTGGGTGCTAGGTGCATCACTAGCTCCAATGTATCTTGGCCTTCCCTGCTGAGGTTGCTGTGGGTCATCCATGCCTACTGGATCCTGTTGATCAACTCTGATGTTATCCCTTTGCTCTCTCAATTCGCGTGGTAACCGGTTGATATTGTCAAGGTATTGAATGAGATTGTTGTTGCCTTTCGATCTGGTGTGCATAAAGCTAGGAGGCTTGACTCGATTTGGGAGCTCGATTTGGTTGGTCGAGTCTGCACTTCGAGCTTAGTTTGCACCTGCAACAAAGAAAGAACCAACAATCCAATAATCAAAGTAAAGTGAAAACGAACTTGATCTTAAGTGATATGAAATCCTAAATGTAACAAACAAACACCCAATCGGCAACGGCGCCAAATTGATATTAGGATTTTTGCTATCAATTACCCTAATGCATTATCATGTCATTGTAATACATAAGGTTATCAATCCAATCAGGTGTGATGCTAGCAGATAGGATGCAACAGATCAATTTAAGTCAAGCCAAGTATTAGGTTTTTATGTCTAACAACCTAAGTGAACAAAAAGCATTAACATAAACTAAAACAATAGTAGAAACCAAAACTAGCAATTGAGACTAACAGAAAGTAACAGAAGGTACAAAAGGTGCAGAAGCATACAATAATAACAGAAATATCAGATAAACAAGAAGCTCCTAAGGATGGGGTATATCAGTGATTCCTCCTTAATCAACCTAGGTGTTTAACAAACTCAAGCAGAGCTAATCCCTTGACAATAGACTCATAAGCTGACTAATCAACTCTCGTGATAGAAGTCATCAAGCTAAGCTAGTTCCAGACCTAATTCTCATTAGCGAAATCTAACCTAACATGCACTAAGATCCAGTCTATTAAAGCCAATAAACACTCTAGACAACTAATCGCTTAGGCTAGATATGTAAATCTCTGGAATTAGTTGGTTCAGACATTTCATCAAACACTTGGTGGGTGTAGAAATGTCTGGGTTCTAATTCCAAATGATCAAAGAGAAATTAGCATTAAGAACACTAATCCAGAAGAGATTCATAGAAATCTAACCTTAAACGACCTAGGAGACTAAGGATTCCTCACTAATCTAAACCCATCCTGAAGAACCCTAGAAAACTACTCAGAACTCATGAAGAACATGAAGAACTCAAACCCATAAATTAATAAAACTTGCATAATCAGAAAGATAAAGATGAGAGGAGAAATAAGTTTCAAAGAATCAACAGCAGAAACTTAATAGATAAAAACATATTTGGATACAAATCAGAGATGTTCTTGGTGACTACAGAGAAAAACCCTAAGGAAAAACGTAATCTCCCTTGGGTAATGATAAGAGGGATATTTATAGCCTCAGTTTAAAACCCTAATACAGAAACAGACAAAAATCTCTAAAGGTGGCCGCTTTGGCTCGAACTCGGTTTGCAAATCGAGCTGGCACGTCGAGCTGGAATAAGCTCTGAAGAAGGTTGCTTTGGCTCGGACTCGATGTACAAATGGAGCTGGCACATCGAGCTGGGACCATCCTCTCTTCTTCTCTTCTAAACGTTTCCATTCTTCTAGCTTAATCCCAACATTCACCTCCCACTCCATTCTTGACATCAAAAACTCCTTCAACACCTGATAAGAACTCGAAATGCAAGAATGCATGCAATGCTAATGCAAAAGACACTTAATCATGCAAAGTATACAGAATAAGACTATGAATGGCATGAATGGAGGGTGAAACAATGTTAAATTGGTGATAAATGTATGCTTAAAACAGGTAAAATATAGACATATCAGAGACGTGGAGGTACCTACAGACTTCGTCGTGCTGGATATGGATGCAAAACCAAAAGATCCTTTGATCTTAGGAAGGCCTTTCTTGGCCACAGCTGGAACAGTCATTAATGTTAGGAAAGGGAAGATTGATCTTAATCTGGGAAAGGATCTCAAGATGAAGTTTGATATCAAGGATGCTATAAAGAAGCCAACAATAGAAGGACAGACCTTCTGGTTCGAAGAAATGGATCAGCTAGCCGATGACTTGCTAAAGGAGCTCGCTGAAGAAGACCACTGATATGTCTATATTTTACCAGTTTTAAGCATACATTTACCACCTGTTTAACATTGTTTCACCCTTCATTCATGTCATTCATAGTCTTTTTCTGTGTACTTAGCATGTTAAGTGTCTTTTGCATTAGTGTTGCATGCATCCTAGCATTTGGAGTTGTTATCAGGTGTTAAATGAGTATTTGAGGTCAAGAATGGAGTAGGGGGTGAATGTTGGGATTAAGCTAGAAGAATGGAGACGTTTAGAAGAGAAGGAGAGTGTGTGGTGCAAGCTGCATGTGCAAGCTGCATGTGCAAATCGAGTCTGAACACTTTATCAATGCATTTGAAGTTTTAGCCAAGCTCGACCAGCCAACTCGATTTGCACATCGAGTCCAAGCCAAAGCAACCATCTTCAGAGATTTTTCCAGCTCGATTTGCAAGCTCGATTTGTAAACCGAGTCCGAGCCAAAGCGGCCATCTTTAGAGATTTTTTGTCTGTTTCTGTATTAGGGTTTTAAACTGAGGCTATAAATATTCCTTTTATCATTACCCAAGGGATATTACGTTTTTCCTTAGGGTTTTTCTCTGTATTCACCAACAACATCCATATTTTGTAATCCAAATATCTTTTGATCTATTGAGTTTTTGCATTTACTTCTTTGAAACTTCTTGCTCCTCTTATCATTATCTTTCTGTTATGCAAGTTTTATTAATTTCTGGGTTTGAGTTCTTGCTGTTCTTCATGGAGTCTGAGTAGTTTTCTAGGGTTCTTGAGGATGGGTTAGATTAGTGAGGAATCCTTAGTCTCCTAGGTCGTTTAAGGTTAGATTTCTATGAATCCCTTCTGGATTAGTGTTCTTAATGCTAATTTCTCTCTGATCAATTGGAATTAGAACCCAGGTATTTCCACACCCACAAGGTGTTTGATGAAATGCCTGAACCAACTAATTCCAGAGATTTACATTTCTAGCCCAAGACATTGGATGTTTAGAGTGTATTTTGGCTTTAATAGGTTGAATCTTAGTGCCTGCTTAGTTATATTTCACTAATGAAAGTTAGATCTGAAAGTAGCTTAGCTTGAGGATTTCTGTCATGAAAGTGAATTGATCTGATGTAGAACCTATTGTCTAGGGATTAGCTTTGTGTGAGTTTTGTTAAGCACCCATGATAGATTAAGGAAGAATCACCAGTCCATTACACCCATCCTCAGGAATTCTTTATTGTCATCTGATCACTTACTGCTTGTTCGCCTGCTTTAGTTCTTGTTAGTCTCTGCAACTACTGTTATTGTGGTTACTCCTACTTATTTGCTTTAGGTTCTGTTGCTTTTTACTTTTGTTCATTTAGGTTGATAGTTACTAAACTGTTATTGTTTGGCTTGACTTAATAAAATCTGATTGTATCCTTTCTGGTCAATAGCTCACCCATTTGGATTGATACCTTTCTGTGCTGCAACGACATGATATTACATTAGGGAATTGAACCTGAGTAAACACAAAACTCTTAAGTTGAGTTTTCTAGCTTGTGCTCGCTTTGAGATGTAAGTCCCCATAGAACCATTGGTTATGGGGTTGTGAGCTAGAGCTAGAAAACTTCACTATCAACCACCTTCGAGTTAGTCTGACCAAGAGTGGTGAAGCTGGGTATCTCCACAATGAGACCTTGAGCATGAGAAGCTGTTAGACTCACACAAGGTAGTAGCTGGGTCTGAAGTCTTTGAGGATTTGATTAGGTTAAAAGTAGAGGTCATGGCAGCAAATGAGGAAAGTTCAATTCAAGCTCTACATGCTGACTTGACCAGACAATCAGAGCTCACTTCAACTTGCCCAGAATGCTCAAGCTCAATGTCTAAGGTCGACCTGCATATAGAGTCTATCAATCCTGCACCAGATGATTGGTCAGAACTCAAGCCGCCTAAGAAGTGGTCCAAATCGCAAGATAAGATCATGAAGGAACTAAAAACCACTGTGAGAGAACTGACAGACTTAGTGAAAGAGATGAAAGGCCAAATCAAGGAGCTCCAGGTTGAAATTAGTGGCTTTTCTTCCAGGAAAGCAATCCAAGGACCGTTCAGCATCACAGAAGTTTTACCTTATGGAGCCACCACTCTGGTTAGCAAAGATGGAGCTGAATTCAGAGTGAATGGACAGAGAGTCAAGCCCTATGTGGCTGATCAGATCATTCCAGAGGGGACCTTAGTTCCTCTCTATCAACCACCTTAGGCCTAATGAGTATGAAAAGTCAAGCTCAGAGACTTTAAACAAGCTCACTTAGGAGGAAGTCCCATATCTATCCTTGTACATATTGCTTTAAGTTTTTGGTATTTTTCTTTTTTGATGTTTTTCTAGTGTTTCAGGTGGTCAGGTCACAGGCGGATGGTTTGATCACAAGATGATCATGAAACGAAACAGTGGGCATGACGAAGGACCAGACTCGACCTCCAAGCTCGATCTGCACGTCGAGTCTGCATACACCAGACAGAGCATGGAGGACTCAATCTCCTCTTTCTTCACCCAGCCTTGAGGTAACAGCTCCAACCATTCATTGTACATACCATTGCATTTTTATTAGATTTCTTGTTGTTTCTTGAACCTTCTTTTAAATTTTTTATTACACAAGAGACTGTGTAATTTAAGTTTGGGAGAGGGTTTAGGATGTGTTTGATTTGTTTTCTGTGACTCTTATTTCTATTTGCATACTTGAGTCTACATATCATCTAAAGCATAGAAAACCCATAAAAATTTGAAATTTTTTGAAAACTTATCCAAAAAAGAGTGTGTTCATATAGTTGCATTTGCATTTTAAGATTGTGTCTAGGTGTTTCATTTAGATTAATGCATTTGCACTGGGGGATTATGATGATTATAACCTTGTAAACATGTTGATTCAGTAACCTCAATGCCCAAGTTAGTAGTTGTCTGATGCATATTGAATGAGTTTGAGTATAAGACAGCACCATGCTTTGAATGCCCAATTTGATCCTCTTATCTGAATTGAAGCATGCTGTAATTTGATGCCTTTTCCAATCTACTTGAACTAGAATTTGACTCATAAGTATCATGTCTGATGTGATTCTAGGTGTTAGAATCTTATCCCTTGATGCACTTCGTGGCCTGTGGTTTGTTTCAAAGAAGATCTGTGGGTTTAAAGACAAAGGAATGCGGCGGATGTAGTCTGGAATAGTATGGACCCATTGGTAAGGATGGATCTATGATTTAGGATGGTGTTTGGGGTTGAAGATGGATTGTCTGAAACTTCTAACAAATGTGAAAGACTCTTAGACTTTCAACACTTGTTCAAGGAATCCAAAAATACCAAGAACAAGAGGCTTGCTATGTGAAAGGATTAAAATCTGAAATTCAACAAGCAAGAGGGTTTTGTGATCAAATTCTAAGAAAGTTTTTGATAAAAGAAGTTTGATAAATCAGACACAAAGAGTCTCCACGAACTTATACAGCAAAAAAGAAGAAGAGACAAGTAAAAAACATTAAAGACTAGTCTTGGAAACTTGCACAAACAATTTAAACTAAATTTGAACATTTGAAATTGGCTCCTCCTTTTCTTGGACGTGGCTGTCTTGAAGAAATGGGCCTTGATTCATCAAGAGGCTTGGGTAAAGTATTATGGACTTGCCTCATTAAAAACCTTGTTTGGAAAACCCAAATGGGACAAAACCAAACCAAGGGAAAAAGAGTACAAACCATAATACCTCTCTTGATGAAGACTTAAGTAGCTTGAATCACAACCAATGTGGTTGGATAAGCAAACTCAAGTTGGCCTGGAATAGAGTGTAGAAGGTTGTTGATAGCTTGCTTGAACTTCTTTGCCTTAGATCGAGTCATTGGACCAAGGGGAACATGTAGATCTTCTTCTCCAGCTTCTTCAGCTACGAGCTGCTCCATTGCTAAATATTTATCTTCATTAAGATCGGATTCTAGCTGCTCTTTACAAGTCTGCTGAACAACTTCAATCTCCTTAGTGTCGCCATTCCCATTCCTCTTGTTCAGACTCTGTTTGTTTGGTGCAGCTTGCAAATCGAGCTCGTCATCTTCAACGCTTGGGCTCTGTTTGTTTGGTGCAGCATGCAAATCAAGCTCTTCATATGCAGCACAGACTCGACATGCTGGTCGAGCTTGCACGTCGAGCTCGGCCATACCTCCTCCATCTCTTGAATCGACTAGTATCATATCATCCTCTCCCACTTGAGAAGGATTTGACCTCAAATCTGTTTCTTCTGCACAAAAGAAAATTAAGTCAGTAATATTAAAACTAGAGCTCACACTATACTTACCTTGGAGATCCAGTTGATAGGCATTGTTGTTGATTTTCTTGATGATCTTGAAAGGTCCATCGATTCTGGGCATGAGTTTTAATGTAATCCTCCCTATGAATCGCCAGTCTGCAGCTAAATGGAACTTGGGTCTTGCTGCAGCAAAACCGTGAAGAACAGTAGAACAATGGATCGAATGACTTTACGAAAGGCTGCAGATTTCTTTAAGTAAATCAGGGGTGAATTCTTTGATATGACACACAAAGAATTCGTTTTGTTTGTTAGATATGACACACCAACAAACAGAAATCTAGATTCAAACGTTTTAGATAAAAGAAAATAGATTAAAAGTTGTAGAAAGGGTTTCAAGGCAATATAAAGAGCAACAAGAAAGTAAACATGCATAGAATTGAAAAACACAATAATTAAGAGGTGGTTGGGGAGACTAAGGCTCCTTCTTTGTCTTGGCTGAAATTATTGGTGGTCTTGGGCTTCTGTTTCAACAATTGGGCCATTATGAAGTGCTGGGAATACCTCATTAAAAACCTTGTCAAGAAAACCCATTGGGACAAAACTTGACAAAGGAAAAAGAGTATAAACCCAACACTTACCCAATTGTTAAAATCATATAGCTTGGATCAAAACAAACATGTTTTGACAAGCTTGCTTGTGGTCTTCATCATCTGGTTTCCAGCTTTGCTTGAGAACTCCTCCAATAGCTTGATTGAATAGCTTAGTCTTTGATCTAGTCATTGGACCAACTGGTGTGACAAGAACATCCTCAGCTAAAAGCTTATCCTCTGGTTCAAGCTCAAGTTCAATCTGCTCCTTTTTGTTCGGACTCTGTTTGTTTGGTGCAGGTTGCAAATCGAGCTCGTCATCTTCAGCGCTCGAGTTCTGTTTGTTTGGTGCAGCTTGCAAATCGAGCTCGTCATCTTCAGCATGGACTCTGTTTGCTGATTGAGTTTGCACGTCGAGCTCGGCCAAGCTTCCTTTGCCTTTTAACTCGTCTATTATCATATCAAGTTTGGACTTTCTTTCATTGGGAAATCTCTCGTTTCTAAGTAAAGCCAAACTAAGTCTCCTTCTTCAAAACTTATATCCTTTCGGCCTTTGTTAGCATGCTTGGAATATTGTTTGGTCTTGCTCTCAATGTTGCTCCTTGCCTTTTCATGTATCTATTTCACAAGTTCTGCTTTCTTTCGTCCATCTAATCTAACTCTTTCATTCACAGGTAAAGGCATTAGATCCAAAGGTGATATAGGATTGAATCCATAAACAATTTCAAAAGGAGAAAACTTAGATGCAGAATGCTTGGCATATTCTACATGAGGCAAACATTCTTCCCAAGTTTTTAGGTTCTTTTTAATCAATGCACACAATAAAGTTGACAAGGTTCTATTAACAACTTCTGTTTGACCATCAGATTGTGGATGCCATGTAGTAGAGAAACACAGCTTAGTTCCTAACTTAGACCAAAGAGTTTTCCAAAAGAAACTAAGAAACGTAGGGTCTCTATCAAAAATTATAGTCTTAGGCATGCCATGCAATCTAACTATTTCTCTGAAGAACATTCCAGCAACATTAGTAGCATCATCAGTTTTATGGCAAGGAATGAGATGTGCCATTTTTGAAAACCTATCTACTACCACAAAGATATAATCTCTTCCAGTCTTAGTTCTAGGCAATCCTACCATAAAATCCATTGAAATGTCATGCCATGGATGCAAAGGTTTAGGTAGAGGGTTATACAAACCGTGTGGCTGAACTGTGGACTTAGCTTGTTTACAAGTAACACATCTTTCACAAGCTTTCTCAAAGTCTGTCTTCATGTGTGGCCAGTAAAAATGTTTTTTCATCACACTCAGAGTCTTAGCCACGCCAAAATGACCCATTAGACCTCCTTCATGAGCTTTTTTCCAAACAAATTCCTCAAGGAAGAGTGAGGCACACACAATCTATTCTCAAAGAAAAGAAATCCATCTGCTCTACAGTATTTTCCACTACCAAACTTTTCACAAGAAGCATATATCTCTCTGAAATCAGCATCAGTATCATATAGAGTCTTGATATGCTCAAATCCTAACAGTTTAGTTTCAAAAGAAGTCAAGAGAACATACCTTCTAGACAATGCATCAGCTACAACATTGTCTTTACCTTTTTTGTACTTGATAACATAAGGAAATGTCTCAATGAATTCAACCCACCTGGCGTGCCTCTTATTGAGTTTGTGCTGTCCCTTTAAGTACTTAAGAGACTCATGGTCAGTGTGAATAACAAACTCCTTTGGCCAGAGGTAGTGCTGCCAAGTTTGCAAAGCTCTCACAAGCGCATAGAGCTCTTTGTCATATGTTGGATAATTTAGTGTAGCTCCTCCAAGCTTTTCACTAAAGTAGGCTATTGGTTTCTTTTCCTGCATAAGAACAGCACCTATACCAAGACCAGAAGCATCACATTCTATTTTAAAAAGTTTTATAAAAATTAGGGAGAGATAAAACCGGTGCATTGGTGAGTTTTTCTTTCAAAACTTGGAATGCCTCCTCCTGTGCTTGTTCCCACTTAAAGCCCACGTTTTTCTTAATAACTTCAGTGAGTGGAGTTGCTAGAGTGCTAAAATCTTTCACAAATCTCCTATAGAAACCAGCAAGTCCAAAGCTCCTCACTTCTCCAACTGTTTTTGGACTAGGCCATTCTTTGATTGCCTTGACTTTCTCTTTATCAACTTTGATGCCATCTGTACTCACAACAAAACCTAAGAAGACAAGCTTATCTGTTTCAAAAGTACATTTCTTAATATTGGCAAACAAAGTTTCCTTCCTAAGCACTTCTAAACCCATTATAAGCTGCTCAACATGTTCATCTAGACTCTTGCTGTAAACTAAGATATCATCAAAATAGACCACAACAAAACAACCTATAAAAACTCTAAAAACATGGTTCATTAGTCTCATAAACGTGCTAGGTGCGTTTGTTAGCCCAAATGGCTTTACTAACCATTCGTACAGCCCCTGTTTAGTCTTAAATGCTGTTTTCCATTCATCACCTTCCTTCATCCTAATTTGGTGATAACCACTCTTAAGACTACCTTAGAAAAGATGCTAGAACCATGCAATTCGTCGAGCATAACATCTAATCTAGGTATAGGATGTCGATACTTTACAGTGATATTGTTGATGGCTCTGCAATCAACACACATTCTCCAGCTTCCATCCTTCTTTGGAACAAGTAGGACATGTACAACACAAAGACTCATACTCTCATGAATGTGTCCTTGTTCCATAAGTTCAGTAACTTGTTGTTGAGCCGGCTTGTAGAGAGGCTCCTGGAATAAAGTCAATTTGGTTTTCAATGCCTCTAAGTGGTGGTAAGTGATATCTCTGTATTTTACTTGTCTTAAGCATACATTGATAACTCATTTAGCATTGTTTCATCCTTCATTCGCACCATTTAGAGTCCATTGTTTATGTTTTGCATACTTAGGCATTCTTGCGTCAGCATTGCATACATATCTTGCATAAGGTGTTGAAACAGGTGATTTGGAGTCACTAATGAACTAAGGAAGGAATGGAGGTTTAAAACATGGACAAAAGTCGATCAAGAAGCACAGGATGCAGAAGAAAGGACCAATTCGATCAAGCACTCGACCAAGCTGATCGAGTGCAAGCCAAGATGAGCCAAGTCAAGTGCTCGATCACCCACTCGACCAAGCTGATCGAGTGTACTTTCAAGACAGGCCAAGTCAAGTGCTCGACCACCTCACTTGATCCGCATAACCGAGTCAAAGGATGCATGATGCGGAGAAGGCAGCCACTCGAGCCACAACTCGATCGGGAGGATCGAGTGCATACTCAAGATGAAGAAAGGCGACTCGATTGAGCACTCGACCAAGCCGATCGAGTGCACTTCCAGAATGAGCCAAGGCATGAGCACATAACCGACTCGACCACACGACTCGATCGAACCGATCGAGTCGATCTGCCGACATCTATCTTGTCCTATTATGTTTTAGGGTTTTGCAAACTTCACTATAAATACTCCCCTTTAGCCATTTGTTGAGGGATATACGTTTTCTTGCCTAGGTTTTCTCTATATTTTCACCAAGACATCTTATTTTGTAATTCAGATTTCTTCTAAGTTATTAAGTTTTTTGTTATACTTCTTTTGCTAGTTATTAATCTCCATAACTTTGTCTATCTCTATTACAAGTTTTAATAAATTCTGGGTTTGTGTTCTTCATGTTCTTCATATGTTCTAAGTAATTTTCTTAGTAGTTGTTAAGTTTTTGATATTGTTTCTTTGGTAATTGTTAGTCTCCATACCCTTGTCTATTCTTATTACAAGTTTTATAATTTTCTGGGTTTATGTTCTTGTTTTGAAATCTAGATTCTTTCCATTATATTTAGTTTCTGTTGTTGTTTCTTTGTCACTTGTTGCTCTTTTCATCCTTATCTTTCGGATTATGCATGTTATAGTATTTTATGGGTTTGTGTTCTTAATGTTCTTCATGATTTCTGAGTAGTCTTTTAGGGTTCTTGAGGATGGGATAGGTTAGTGGCAAATCTTTGGTTTCCTAGGTCGTTTAAGCTTATGATTCCATGAATCCCTTATGGATTAGTGTCCTTAATGCTAGTTCCTTTCTGATCACTTGGAATTAGAATCCAAATATTTCCACACTCAAAAAGTGTGTCATGAAATGTCTGAACCAACTAATTCCATAGATTTACATTTCTAGCCTAAGAGATTAGATGTCTAGAGTGTTTATTGGCTTTAATAGACTGAATCTTACTGCCTGTTAGGTTAGATTTCGCTAATGAGAATTAGGTCTGAAACTAGCTTAGCTTGATGGTTTCTATCATGAGAATGAATTAATCAACTTTTGAGTCTATTGTCTAGGGGTTAGTTCATTGTTTGAGTTTGTTAAACACCTAGGTTGATTGAAGAAGAGTTGCTGACCCATTACCCCCATCCTTAGGAGCTTTTACTTCCTAATATCAATTCTGTTTCCTTGCTTACTTGCTCTCTTATCATTGATATTCGATTTTCGTTAGTCTTTCATTCTGTTGCTTGTTAGCTTATATTAGTTACAATCATATCTTTGTTAGATTCTTGCATATGCTTTCTATTGATTTAAGTTTAATTTGGAATCGTTTTCCGGTTTATCGGTTGGAAACCCTTAACGAGTAAAGAAGAGATCCTAGAGATTAAAGACTACGGTCTGAAACGGTTTAGATTACTGGTCGGATCTCGTACTCGATATCACTTCGGTGGTATGGGAAACACAATGCCACGAACTTGAGAACTGATACTTTTGTGATCAAGCAAACATATTGCTTGGCTAGACTTAACTGATTTGATCATATCTTATCTGTTAGCATCACACCCAATTGGATTGACACCTATTATATTGCAATAACATGATAATGCATTAGGCAATTGATAGCAAAAACGTATTATCAATTTGGCGCCGTTGCCATTTGGGTGTTCGTTTGTTACGTTTAAGATTTCCGATCTCTTAAGATCAAGTTCTTCTTCTCACCAATTCGTTTAACTGACTTGGTTGTTCTTTCTCTGTTTGGTGATTCAGGTACAACACGCCCATACCACTCGACCACCAGCTCGACCAACAGCTCGACCCACCGATCGAGTACTTGATCGAGTCACCGATCGAGCCGTGTTTCCTTTACCTGCATGCACACCAGATCGCACGACAACTAAGATCTCATTCATTATCTCGACAACATCAACCGTCTACCCCAACAGTTGAGAGCACAACGAGACCACCACCATGCCAATCCACACGAGCAAATCCCTATGGCGAATCAACCTATCAACCAGGACGAACCACCTCAGGTTCCCCCAAGGCGGCTCCGATACATTGGTGCAGGCGATGCACCTAACACACACACACAGCGGCATGGCATTCTACCTCCCACTGTCCAAAACAACAATTTTGAGATTAAGAGCAGTTTGATCTCTATGGTCCAGAACAACAAATTCCATGGTCTCCCCATGGAGGATCCCCTTGATCATCTAGACGAGTTTGACAAGCTCTGTAGCCTCTACAAGATCAATGGCGTTAGTGAAGACGCATTCAAGCTGCGCCTCTTTCCATTCTCCCTCGGTGAAAAAGCCCATCTATGGGAAAAAACTCTTCCTCATGGCTCCATCACCTCTTGGGACGAATGCAAACGTGTCTTCCTTGCCAAGTTTTTCTCCAACTCCCGAACTGCTAAACTTCGAAACGAGATATCCGGATTTGCTCAACGAAATGGCGAGTCCTTCTGTGAAGCCTGGGAGCGATTCAAAAGCTATCAATCTCAATGTCCTCATCATGGTTTCAGCAACGAATCAATTCTTAGCACCCTTTACAGAGGAGCTCTTCCCAAAATCCGAATGCTTCTTGATACTGCCAGCAATGGCAACTTCTTGAATAAGGATGTCGATGAAGGCTGGGAGTTAGTCGAAAACCTTGCTCAATCCGTTGGAAATTACAATGAAGATTATGATCGCGGAATCAGGGGGAGTCATGATTCTAAAGAGAGGTATCGGAAAGAAATGAAGGCCATGAATGAGAAGTTAGATAAGCTCCTCCAAGCCCAGCAGCGGCATGTTCATTTTGTTTCTGAGGATGAACAGCTCCAACTTCAGGATGGGGGGATTGATCACCAAGAAGAGGTTAGCTACATCCAGAACCAAGGTGGATACAACAACTATCGGCCCAATCCGAACTTGTCCTATCGGAGTACCAATGTGGAAAACCCCCAGGACCAAGTCTACCCTCCTTAGCCATAACAACTTCCGCACCGACCTTTCGTTCCTTACAATCAGCCTCACGGTTTTGTCCCTAAACCACAATTTCAAGGCGGCTACAAACCGCAAGGTGCAATGGGTCCTCCGGGTTTTCAAAATCAACGCCCACCAATACAGCCTAACCCGGAAGCAGACATGAAGACTATGCTCTAACAACTACTCCAGGGTCAAGCATCCAATGCTCTAGAGATGTCTAAAAAACTGGCCGACGTCCACACAAATATTGACTGCTCTTACAATGATCTGAACTGCAAGTTCGAAACACTTAACTCCAAAATCAAACACCTGGAAGGCAACACCGCCTCTACTTCTTCTCCAGCCCCTCCAGGACAACTTCCAGGGAAATCAATACAAAACCCGAAAGATTTCCATATCAATGCCATCACATTGCGGAGTGGCCGAGCACTATCTACCCCCCAACGACCTACCAAGGTCACTGAGGACAGTGACAACCAAGATGAGGAGGATTTATATCACAATGAAGCTAAGACTGATAAGCTCGACCAGCAGCTCGATCACCCACTCGACCAAGGCGATCGAGTGCCTGATAGAGTCAACACTCGAGTTCAACTTCCAGAACCAACTCGATCCCCTGATCGAGTCGATGATCCAGTCGATGATCGAGTGCATACCCACATTGCTGGAACACCATTTGCTTTAGAGAAAACGGAGACATGCTTTGTTCCTCCTCCATACAAACCCAAGCTTCCATTTCCAACCAGGTTTAGGAAAGGGAAGATGGAAAAGTATAAGGCTCTCTTTGCTAAGCAGATGGGTGAAATTGAGGTCAAGATGCCTCTCTTAGATGCTTTTATGCTGATACCTCCATATCAAAAGTTTCTCAAAGATATATTGACAGAAAAGATTCAAGAGCTGCAGGGAATGGTAGTGTTAAGTGAAGAATGCAGCGCTATTGTCCAGAAGAGAGCAATCCAGAAGCAAGGAGATCCTGGGTATTTCACTTTGCCCTGCTCCCTTAGGCCATTGAGCTTCAAAAACTGTCTTTGCGACCTAGGCGCTTCAATAAGCCTTATGTCTCTTTCAGTGGCCAAGAGATTGGGGTTCAGTAATTACAAGGATTGCAACATCTCTTTGGTATTGGCTGATAGGTCGGTAAGAATACCAGCCTACGGATCAGATATGTGGATATCCCGACAGACTTTGTGGTATTAGAAATGGATGAGGAACCTAGAGACCCCCTGATATTGGGAAGACCTTTCCTGGCTACAGCTGGAGCAATCATCGATGTCAAGAAAGGAAAGATTGAACTCAACCTGGGAAAAGACTTCAAGATGAAGTTTGACATTAAGGATGCCATGAAGAAACCCACAATAGAAGGTCAGCTTTTCTGGATTGAAGAGATGGATCAACTTGCTGATGAGCTGCTAGAAGAACTAAATGAAGAGGACCATCTGCAGACTACATTGACCAAAGGTGGTAATGATGGGTTTCTAAACAAGGAGAGTCTGGGCTATGAGACGCTTTTAGACTCACACAAGGCCATAGAAGGATCAGAAATGTTTGAAAATCTTAATGGGTTGAACACGGAAGTCATTGGATCGATCGAAGATGGATCATCTTAGACTAGACAGGACAGCTCGACCACCCCACTCGATCACTCGATCGAGTCGTTGATCGAGTCGAAGAACGAGCCACCATTACACGCATCTGACGATTGGTCCGAACTAAAGGCCCCAAAGGTTGATCTGAAAGCACTTCCAACAGGGCTAAGGTATGCTTTTCTAGGCCCTAATTCCACTTATCCAGTCATAGTAAACGCTAAACTGAATGATGATGAAGTGCACTTGCTATTGACCGAATTGAAAAAGTTTAGAAGAGCCATAGGGTATTCACTAGATGACATCAAAGGAATTTCACCTAGCTTATGCACTCATAGAATTCACCTTGAAAACGAATCATATGCTAGCATTGATCCTCAAAGAAGGTTGAATCCAAACTTGAAAGAGGTTGTTAAAAAGGAAATTCTTAAGTTGTTAGAAGCTGGTGTGATTTACCCCATATCTGATAGCACTTGGATATCACCTGTGCATTGTGTTCCTAAAAAGGGTGGAATGACCGTTGTTAAAAATGATCAGGATGAACTCATTCCCACTTGAACAATCACTGGCCATAGAATGTGCATAGATTACAGGAAACTAAATGTTGCATCTAGAAAAGACCATTTCCCATTGCCATTCATTGACCAGATGTTGGAAAGGCTAGCAAACCATCCCTATTATTGCTTTCTAGATGGGTATAGCGGATTTTTCCAGATCCCTATACACCCTAATGATCAAGAAAAAACCACATTCACCTGCCCTTATGGAACATTTGCATATAGGAGAATGCCGTTCGGTCTTTGTAATGCACCTGGAACCTTTCAGAGGTGTATGATCTCTATCTTTTCGGATTTGATAGAGGAAATGGTGGAGGTCTTCATGGATGATTTTTCTGTGTATGGCTCCTCTTTCTCCTCGTGTTTGTTAAACTTGTGCAGGGTACTCTCTCGGTGTGAAGAGACCAACCTGGTTCTAAACTGGGAGAAATGCCATTTTATGGTCAGAGAGGGTATTGTTTTGGGGCACAAGATCTCTGAGAATGGAATAGAGGTAGACAAGGCTAAGATCGATGTGATGATGCAGTTGCCACCTCCAAGGATTGTAAAGGATATCAGAAGTTTCCTTGGCCATGCTGGGTTCTACAGGCGATTTATCAAAGATTTCTCAAAGGTAGCCAGACCACTCACAAGGCTGCTCTGTAAGGAGGTGGAGTTCAACTTCGACTCCGAATGCTTAGAAGCCTTCCAACGGATCAAGGCGGCCTTAATCTCAGCCCCGATAGTTCAAGCTCCTAACTGGGACTATCCATTCGAAATTATGTGTGATGCATCTGATTATGCAGTGGGAGCTGTCTTGGGACAAAAGATTGATAAGAAGCTGCATGTCATCTACTATGCGAGTAGAACATTGGATGAAGCACAAGTGAGATATGCAACCACAGAGAAAGAGCTGCTAGCGGTTGTGTTTGCTTTTGAGAAGTTTAGAAGCTATCTGGTAGGATCAAAGGTCGTTGTCTACACAAATCATGCAGCCTTGAGGCACATTTATGCCAAGAAAGACACTAAACCGAGATTGCTTAGATGGATCCTTTTGCTTCAAGAATTCGACATGGAGATTGTTGATAAGAAAGGCATAAAAAATGGGGTAGCTGATCACTTGTCAAGAATGAAGATAGACGATGCATTGCCCATAAACGACTCGATGCCTGAAGAGTCACTTATGGCCATCCCGACTTCAACAACTCGATCCCCAACTCGAGCAGTAGACCGAGCTCCCACTCGATCACCAGCTCGACCAATAGCTCGACCAACCGATCGAGTGGTCGATCGAGTCACCAATCGAGCTGGCACAAGGAGAAATACATCCGATGCTTTAGCGTTAAGAGAAGACAATCTGCCTTGGTATGCAGACTTGGTTAACGACAAGGTTATTGGAGAAGTCCCTAAGAGCTTAGATTCATATAAACGGAAGAAATTTTTCAGAGATGTGAACCACTACTACTGGGATGATCCGTATCTCTACAAGAAAGGGTCGGATGGCTTGTTCAGAAGATGCATTGCTGAGGAAGAAGTAAAAGGGGTTCTGGAACATTGCCATGGGTCTGCCTATGGAGGTCACTTTGTTACCTTCAAGACTGTCCAGAAGATACTTCAAGCAGGATTATGGTGGCCTAGCATGTTTAAGGATGCACAGAGCTTCATCTCAAGGTGTGACCCTTGTCAAAGAATGGGCAATATAAGCAGAAGGAATGAGATGCCGCAGAACCCTATACTAGAAGTTGAAGTGTTCGACGTATGGGGGATAGATTTCAGGGGTCCTTTCAACCCACCATCATTTGGAAACAGCTATATACTGGTGGCTGTAGATTATGTCTCGAAATGGGTCGAAGCAATTGCTTGTCCAACCAACGATGCTAAGGTTGTACTGAAGATGTTTAAGAGCATCATTTTTCCAAGGTTCGGCGTTCCAAGGGTAGTCATTAGTGATGGAGGGTCTCACTTCATTAACAAGTTGTTTGAGAATCTGTTAAAGAAGCATGGGGTTAAGCATAAGGTTACAACACCTTACCATCCTCAGACCAGTGGCCAAGTAGAAGTCTCCAACAAACAGATTAAGGCAATCCTTGCGAGAGTAGTGGGGGTTTCAAAACGGGATTGGTCAGTCAAGCTTGATGACACTCTCTGGGCTTATAGAACAGCATTCAAGACGCCAATAGGGAGATCTCCATTCCAGTTGCTATATGGAAAAGCATGCCATTTACCTGTAGAAATGGAGTACAAAGCTTTATGGGCAACTAAACTATTGAACCTTGATATCAAGACTGCCCAGGAAAAGAGAGCAATGGATTTGCACGAGCTGGAAGAGATCAGGCTTGAAGCCTATGAAAGTTCTAAAGTCTACAAGGAAAGAACTAAAGCTTTCCATGACAAGAAGATCATTCCCAAGGAATTCAAGGCTGGCGATCAAGTCCTGCTATTCAACTCCAGGCTAAAACTCTTCCCGGGAAAGCTGAAATCGAGATGGTCCGGCCCATTTGACATCAAGGAAGTACTGCCCTATGGTGCTATTACCCTGGTAGGAAAAGATGGGACTGAGTTTACGGTGAACGGGCAGTGGGTTAAGCGATACATGGCTGATATGATCATTCAAGAAGGAACTTCAGTTCCTCTCGGTGAACCGCCCAAAGCATAAGAGGGTAACAAGTCAAGCTCAGTGACTTTAAACAAGCTCACTTGGGAGGAAGTCCCATGTCTATCCATGTTTATATAACTTTCATTCTTGTTGTTTCTTTCTTTTGCATTTGTTGGTTTTGGGTTTTATGGTTTGTTTTTAAGTGTTTTTGGTGTTTAGGGGACAATGAATGAGTTAAGAGTAACAAGATGGTGGAGACGTTAGAGAGGAAGGAACAAAGAAGGTGAATATGTGACTCGATCGACGACTCGATCCGCCTGATCGAGTCCAATGTCGAGTCCAACGTCGAGTCCAGCGTCCATCCAGTCTGACTCGACCGCCCACTCGACGGAAGACATGGGAATGAGAATGGTCGATGTTTCTCTAAGTATTTTGAATCTTGTAGCAGTTCACAAGCTAGCTCAGAAGGTGCAACTTTAGAAATGAAGTCAGAGTTTACAGTTTCATCTCAAAAGGAAGAGACAAATCTCAAAGAAACATCAAAGCCAAAGATTTTTACTTGTGGAGGACATAAGATCAACATCATGGTTGCAAAGTCGGTGATCAAACAGTTAGGTCATACCATGGATAATGCTAATAATGACGTTGAAGCCATAAACACGATTGATCGCTCTAGCTACGATTTGGTACTCCTGGCGATGTGCATACCGGTTCTAGAAGGTTTAAAAGCTACAAGATTGATCAATTCATATGGATAATCCAAACTCTACATCAAGTGGGTGACAAAGAAGAAAGCAACTCGAATCGGCGATCGAGTACAATTCAAAATTGGTTAAATCTCCGACAAGCACCTAACTCGATTGGCCTACTCGACCCCCATGGTCGAGCTGTGAACCAAGAGGCGCTCAAATTCGAATTTGAATCTCCGATCTCCAACCAAGTAGCCGACAAGAGTTGGCTTGAGGGCCCACTCGATCCACTTGATCGAGTCACTCCAAGAAAGAGCCAAAAATTTGAATTCACGGTCAAGGGGACAAGGGCTGACTCGATGGCCCACTTAATGTCATTCACCATGTGCTTGATCGAGTGGAGCGTAAATGATGTTCAAAAATTCGAATTCAAATTCGAATTTGCTACACACGCTCCTCCTTGTCCTATTGCATCCCTCCATGCCTATAAAAGCAAGTGGTTTGCCTCAACAATCTCTCACCCCTCTCATTTACTAAACTCTTGCAACTCTCTCTCTTTTCTGATTAAGTCTCCCTAAAACCTCTTTGTTTTCGGCAAAGGCTCCCTTAGCCATCTCATTTCGGTTTTGAGTTGCATTTATCCAGGATCTTTGAAGATGATTAATCAGTTCCTTTTCACCAAGCCCAAGAGCTCTCCAAGAAGGGAACCAGCCCGTCGTTCATCTGCTAAAGCAATGGCAAGAAACTTCTGGAGGGTGAGACAATCCGCAGCACAAGAACCAGAACATATGGAGATTGAGGACATCACTCACTCTCCAACTCGATCTCCCACTCGATCGACCACTCGATCCAGAGATCGAGCTCATGGTCGAGCTCGTGGTCGAGCTCACGGTCGAGAAGCTGAGCCTATGGCGGTTGCTGAAGGCGAAGAAGAGCCACCCATGGCTGACGAATATTCGAGAGATAGGCATGCAATAGCAAGAGGAAAATGACCAGTAGCACCCATGGACGAGGAGGAAGAAGAGGAAGATGAGCAACCACAAGGAATGGGGAAGAAGACACTTTTTGCTGAAGAACTCTACAAAATCTTCAAGAAGATGATTTTTGCTGGCACCCGTTTCCCACATCCGGAGACAATGAAGAAGCTCGGAATCAAGAGAGATGTTGACTTCTTATTCAAAATGTGTCACCTGGACACATTCATGAAGCTGAGCATGGATGCATATGAGGATGAAACATGCTACTTCTTGGCCTCCTTGCAAGTTCACTTCTATGAGGATGAACCGGATTACGTTTCAGATGGTGGTACAGGCTTCATCACATTCACGGTCAGAGACAAACAATTCGCGCTAACCTTCAAGGAGATCGACGTTGTGTATGGGTTTCCAAGCGGAACGGGAACTGCCCAAGATTTTGAAAAACGTGAGCTCCTAGCGTTGTGGGAAACAATTGGTGGAGCAAAACCATATTCTTCTTTTAGGTCCAAGAGTACACAAATCAGGAGCCCCGTTTTGAGGTATTTCCACAAATCCATAGCTAGCACTCTGTTTGCTAGGAAGATCACGGGGAACATCAATGATGGCGAATTATAATTGCTTGATTTGGCTCTTGGAGGAGTCCTAAGCTGCACCAGGGATGGCACGGTTCTAAAGAGAGATAGGTCCGATACAAGCCTTTCGAGTGTTGTGATTGATCAGATGATGTATTACCGAGATTGGGTACTACGGTTGCACAAGAAGGGTAGCAAGGGCGAGCTGAGTATTGGCGGCATAGTTACCCCAATCCTAGTCGCATGTGGTGTGGAGCTTAGTTCAATGGAGATGGTCCTAGATGGATAGACATTCCGCATCTAACACGAACCCATTTCCTAGACAACGAAAGGGTGAATGAATGCTACCTCTACAAATTTGTTCACCCAGCTGTTGGTGATGCTCGGATGATTCTCCCCAACACAATCTCCACAAAGATCAGGACTGGAAACAACATCGACTTTTGACCATCAACGGACCTCCTCTACGTGCCTCAGGCCGAAATCATTCAAGAAGAAGAGGAACCAGAACAAGAAGAGGATGAAGTGGACGAACTGGAGGAGTATGCACCAAACATTTTCCATTTCCAGGAATACTCCACAGATTCAAGGCAAAGCCAAGGCCTAAAGGAAGCTCACAAGCGCCTCAGCATCCTTCAAAAGTGGAATAAGTTCCAAGACAAAACCATCAAGACTTTGAAGAGGACGGTCAAGGAGCTATCTGGTTCTATGAGTGAAATGAAGGATCAAATCAAGGAACTCTAAGGTAAGGTTGCTGGATCATCTTCAAGGAAAGCTAAGCATAGGTCAAGCAAGTTGAAAAGAAGTAGCTCTTTGAGAATGGAGCCAAGCCAAGCCATGACCATGGAACCTCCCAGATTATCCTCGGTTGAACCTAGGCAAAGGAAGAAAAGAGGTGACCAAGAGAAACGGAAGTCGCGATCGAGCTCGACCACAAGACTCGATCGAACACTCAAACCGGCGATCGAGTCGATGGTCAAGTCAGTGATCGAGTGGTATCTGGATGACACACACGAGTCCGACTACACCAAAGAGACCATGGACGCATTAGTCACCTCCTACTTCACCAATCCATGAGCTAATTTCTTCACCCTATCATTGTATTATCCATAGCATGTTTATTTTTGATTGATTCTAAAATCTTTCTTCATACTTTTATTACACAAGGGACTGTGTAATTTAAGTTTGGGGGAGGATTTAGGATATGTTTGCATATCATCTAAGGCATAGAAAACCCATAAAAATTTGAAAAATTATCGAAAAAAAAAAAAAAAAGAGTGTTCATTTAGATACATTTGCATAGGGGATTATGATGATTACAACCTTGCATGCTTGCTGATTTATTACTTATTATCAATGCCCAAGTTACTAGTTGTCTAATGCGTATTGAAATGAGTTCAAGTATAAGACAGCACCATGCTTTGAATGCACAATTTGATCTTCCTATCTTAATTGAAGCATGTCATGATTTGATGCCTTTCCCTATCTATTTGAACCATAACTTGACTCATAATTGTCATGTCTATGCATTGAATTTGAACTCATGGATACACACACACATACTTGGATTTTCTTTCACCACTTTACCATCCTTGTTAATCCAAGTCTCCACACCATAGCCTAACCTTCTTTCAAGCCATGAATATTTACTGAGTGTGAGGCCTTTTTCTGATTGAGCTTGGTAGAAAGTGTTAGGTTTGAGCCGACAAGGATAGTGTCCCATGTAGTTGTAGTTCACGATTTTTGGACTATATAGGACTAGGAGGGAGCTAATTCTGGGTTTTGGGATTGGTCGAGCTTTAAGGAAAAGATTGAAAAAAAAAATTACAAGAAAGCAAAGCTCAAGAACTCTAAGGAGGGATTTATAACAAAAGAAAGAGTTGGTTGTTCTAGTAAAGGATTTGGGAAGTGTTGAAAGGAATGGTTCTAGGTAAAAGAAAGAAAGAGAACCAAAGTTAATAAAAACTATATCCAATCCACTAGAAACGATAAAATAAGAAGGAATCCTCTCCTAAAAGCAAGAACAAGTAAGCTAATAAGAAGAGCTAATGAAAAGGGTAGAAACAGGATCATCTTCTGGGTCTAGAAATAGGAAAGTTGTAATAAGCTTTGGAATCATTGGGTAGATGGGATTCTGTTCTTGTACGCATAGGTTGGCCCTTACCTTTAGCATTCTACTAAAGCTCAGTTCTTTTCTTGAGAGACCCTTGTTATAGATTGCTTAACCCATACATGGATGGACCATCTTGTCTCTTAATCTCACCCTTAGCCAAATGAGTTCATTGAATGTGCATAGCTTGATTTACAGTTTATGCTTAATGAATGTTAAAGGGATTGGTCGATTTGAATGCATGTGTAGGTTGAGACTGAAATCAGATTGAGTTGTGAAGAGTATGGCTAAAGTTTTATAGGTAGAACTCACTCACATTGCATTTTAGAACTATTAACTTGGACATTGATCTTAATTACTTTATCAGTCTGCTAAAGGTTCTGAATCCCCACCTTCAACCTTTTCTCCTGCCTTTGTCTTGTTAGTTTGCTTGAGGGCAAGCAAAGATCTAGTTTGGGGGAGTTGATATCTCTGTATTTTACTTGTCTTAAGCATACATTGATAACTTATTTAGCATTGTTTCATCCTTCATTCGCACCATTTAGAGTCCATTGTTTATGTTTTGTATACTTAGGCATTCTTGCATCAGCATTGCATACATATCTTGCATAAGGTGTTGAAACAGGTGATTTGGAGTCACTAATGAACTAAGGAAGGAATGGAGGTTTAAAACATGGACAAAGGTCGATCAAGAAGCACAGGATGCAAAGGAAAGGACCAATTCGATCAAGCACTCGACCAAGCTGATCGAGTGCAAGCCAAGACGAGCCAAGTCAAGTGCTCGATCACCCACTCGACCTAGCTGATCGAGTGCACTTTCAAGACAGGCCAAGTCAAGTGCTCGACCACCTCACTTGATCCGCATAACCGAGTCAAAGGATGCATAATGCAGAAAAGGCAGCCACTCGAGCCACAACTCGATCGGGAGGATCGAGTGCATACTCAAGATGAAGAAAGGCGACTCGATTGAGCACTCGACCAAGCCGATCGAGTGCACTTCCAGAACGAGCCAAGGCATGAGCACATAACCGACTCGACCCGACATCTATCTTGTCCTATTATGTTTTAGGGTTTTGCAAACTTCACTATAAATACTCCTCTTTAGCCATTTGTTGAGGGATATACGTTTTCTTGCCTAGGTTTTCTCTATATTTTCACCAAGAACATCTTATTTTGTAATTCAGATTTCTTCTAAGTTATTAAGTTTTTGTTATACTTCTTTTGCTAGTTATTAATCTCCATAACTTTGTCTATCTCTATTACAAGTTTTAATAAATTCTGGGTTTGTGTTCTTCATGTTCTTCATATGTTCTAAGTAATTTTCTTAGTAGTTGTTAAGTTTTTGATATAGTTTCTTTGGTAATTGTTAGTCTCCATACCCTTGTCTATTCTTATTACAAGTTTTATAATTTTCTGGGTTTATGTTCTTGTTTTGAAATCTAGATTCTTTCCATTATATTTAGTTTCTGTTGTTGTTTCTTTGTCACTTGTTGCTCTTTTCATCCTTATCTTTCGGATTATGCATGTTATAGTATTTTATGGGTTTGTGTTCTTAATGTTCTTCATGATTTCTGAGTAGTCTTTTAGGGTTCTTGAGGATGGGATAGGTTAGTGGCAAATCTTTGGTTTCCTAGGTCGTTTAAGCTTATGATTCCATGAATCCCTTATGGATTAGTGTCCTTAATGCTAGTTCCTTTCTGATCACTTGGAATTAGAATCCAGATATTTCCACACTCAAAAAGGGTGTCATGAAATGTCTGAACCAACTAATTCCATAGATTTACATTTCTAGCCTAAGAGATTAGATGTCTAGAGTGTTTATTGGCTTTAATAGACTGAGTCTTACTGCCTATTAGGTTAGATTTCGCTAGTGAGAATTAGGTCTGAAACTAGCTTAGCTTGATGGTTTCTATCATGAGAATGAATTAATCAACTTCTGAGTCTATTGTCTAGGGGTTAGTTCATTGTTTGAGTTTGTTAAACACCTAGGTTGATTGAAGAAGAGTTGCTGACCCATTACCCCCATCCTTAGGAGCTTTTACTTTCTAATATCAATTCTGTTTCCTTGCTTACTTGCTCTCTTATCATTGATATTCGATTTTCGTTAGTCTTTCATTTTGTTGCTTGTTAGCTTATATTAGTTACAATCATATCTTTGTCAGATTCTTGCATATGCTATCTATTGATTTAAGTTTAATTTGTTATCGTTTTCCAGTTTATCGGTTGGAAACCCTTAACGAGTAAAGGAGAGATCCTAGAGATTAAAGACTACGGTCTGAAACGGTTCAGATTACTGGCCAGATCTCGTACTCGATATCACTTCGGTGGTATGGGAAACACAATGCCACGAACTTGAGAACTGATACTTTTGTGATCAAACAAACATATTGCTTGGCTTGACTTAACTGATTTGATCATATCTTATCTGTTAGCATTACACCCAATTGGATTGACACCTATTGTATTGCAATAACATGATAATGCATTAGGCAATTGATAGCAAAAACGTATTATCAGTAAGCCTTGTGGATTTTCCTCTGGAAACACATCTTTGAACTTCTGCAAAAGCAATTTAATCTTGCTAGGCATAGCCTGCGTTAGCTTAGTTAAATTAAAACAACATTTAAAAACAAGGAGTAAGTTTGGGAGTTGACTTTCCTTTGATTTCTGTATCATAAGCTTGGTTGTTTGTGTAGTTGTGGAAGTAGATCGTGTCTTACTCTTTTTCAAACTGATCTGATCTTGCTAAACCTCTTGAGGTGTTAAAGGAACCAGAACTGTCTTCTTCCCTTTGAATTCAAAAGAATACCGGTTGGTGAAGCTCTAGTTTCCCTTAAGAAAGGAGAGATTTCCCAATGAAAGAAAGTCCAAACTCATGCCAAGAATCGATGGACCTTTTAAGATCATCAAGAAAATCAACAACAATGTCTATCAACTGGATCTCCAAGGTAAGTATAGTGTGAGCTCTAGTTTTAATATTACTGACTTAATTTCTTTTTATGCAGAAGAAACATATTTGAGGTCAAATCCTTCTCAAGTGGGAGAGGATGATATGATACTAGTCGATTCAAGAGATGGAGGAGGCATGGCCGAGCTCGACGTGCAAGCTCGACCAGCATGTCGAGTCCGTGCTGCATATGACAAGCTCGATTTGCATGCTGCACCAAACAAACAGAGCCCGAGCGTTGAAGATGACGAGCTCGATTTGCAAGCTGCACCAAACAAACAGAGTCTAAACAAGAGGAATGGGAATGGCGACACTAAGGAGATTGAAGTTGTTCAGCAGACTTGTAAAGAGCAGCTAGAATCCGATCTTAATGAAGATAAAGATGGAGCAATGGAGCAGCTCGTAGCTGAGGAAGCTGGAGAAGAAGACCTACATGTTCCCCTTGGTCCAATGACTCGATCTAAGGCAAAGAAGTTCAAGCAAGCTATCAACAACCTTCTACACTCTATTCCAGGCCAACTTGAGTTTGCTTATCCAACCACATTGGTTGTGATTCAAGCTACTTAAGTCTTCATCAAGAGAGGTATTATGGTTTGTACTCTTTTTCCCTTGGTTTGGTTTTGTCTCATTGGGTTTTCCAAACAAGGTTTTTAATGAGGCAAGTCCATAATACTTTACCCAAGCCTCTTGATGAATCCAGGCCCATTTCTTCAAGACAGCCACGTCCAAGAAGAGGAGGAGCCAATTTCAAATGTTTAAATTTAGTTTAAATGTTTGTGCAAGTTTCCAAGACAAGTCTTTAATGTTTTTTACTTGTCTCTTCATCTTCTTTGCTGTATAAGTTCGTGGAGACTCTTTGTATCTGATTTATCAAACTTCTTTTATCAAAAACTTTCTTGGAATTTGATCACAAAACCCTCTTGCTTGTTGAATTTCCGATTTTAATCCTTTCACATAGCAAGCCTTTTGTTCTTGGTATTTTCGGATTCCTTGAACAATTATTGAAAGTCTAAGAGTCTTTCACATCTCTTAGAAGTTTCAGACAATCCATCTTCAACCCCAAACACCATCCTAAATCATAGATCCATCCTTACCAATCGTTCCTTACTATTCCAGACTACAACCGCCGCATTCCTTTGTCTTTAAACCCACAGATCTTCTTTGAAACACACCACAGGCCACGAAGTGCATCAAGGGACAAGATTCTAACACCTAGAATCACATCAAGTGGTATCAGAGCTCAGCTTTGTGCCCAGGTTGTGTTGTTTCAAAACCATTCATCTCCTTACAATTTCTGTAATTTTGTGGCTTTTCATATTCTGCAAATTTTGAGATATTAAGGGTTAAATTCTAATAGATTCATGAATAATAGGGTTGAGAAATTCCAGATCATGTTTGGATTTTGTTAAATCTTTCTGTTTTCATTTTGAGTTAATTTACTTGTTCTATCGTTGAACTTGAACTAGGAGTCATGGTGAACAATGAAGAAGATGATGCAGCAAACGCCAACCAACCAAACCAGTTGCTGATTGATGGTTTGATGGCTAGAATGACGGCTGTGATGGATCAGAAATTCGAAAACATGAGAGTAGACATGGAGAGAAATGCTACAGAACGATCCAAACATAGTCCTTTGCCTTCAGCTTCAGAACAGTACTACATCAATTCTTCTAGATCTCATGCTTCAAGGAGAAGAAGGCATGATCGACAAGAGATGCAGCCACGATCTATTGATCCTCTTGCTGGTCTCAAGATTCAGATTCCTTCTTTCCATGGAACCAACAATCCAGATGAATATTTGGAATGGGAGAAGAAAATTGAATTGGTGTTCAACTGCAGAGATTACGCACAAGAGACCAAGGTGAAGATGGCGCCAACCGAATTTAAAGATCATGCTTTGAGTTGGTGGGATCAGTTAGTTACTGCTAGAAGGCGGGCAGGAGATTATCCCATAGAGACATGGAATCAGATGAAAGCTATCATGAGGAAGAGATTTGTTCCAAGTCATTATCATAGAGAGCTGCACTTTAAGCTTAGAAGCTTGACTCAAGGTAGTCGTTCAGTTGAAGAATACTATAAGGAACTGGAGATTTTCATGCTTAGAGCTGATGTCCAAGAAGATAGTGAAGCTACAATGGCCAGATTCATGGGTGGGCTTAACAGAGACATCATAGACCGTTTGGAGGTTCATCATTATGTGGAGATAGAGGAACTTCTACATAAGGCCATCATGTTTGAGAAACAATTGAAAAGAAAGAGTTACAAGCCTAGCTTTGGAGTCGGCAAGCCTAACTATCAGAAGGAGGACAAACCGAGTTCATACAAAGATTACAAGGCGTTATCTAAACCTAAGGAGGAAGATTTGAATCTCAAAGGGAAAGACAAGTCATCAATTTCCAAGTCTAGAGACATCAAATGCTACAAGTGTAAAGGAAGTGGTCATTCTGCTAGTGATTGTCCTAACAAAAGAGTAATGATCATTAGAGAAGATGGAGAGCTAAAATCAGAAGAGGAACATTTCGAGGCAGAGTCAGAGGAACATGTTACAATGCCAGTCCAAGGAAAGCTTTTGGTCACCAGGAGAACTCTAAATATACAGACCAAGGAAGAGAATGAGCATAGAGAGAATTTATTTCACACTCCATGTATGGTTAAAAACAAAATGTGCAGTTTAGTCATTGACGGAGGAAGCTGTACCAATGTAGACAGTGAAACAATGGTGGAAAAACTTGGTTTGAAAGTCATAAAACGCCCAAAGTCATACAAGCTTCAATTGCTCAATGATGAGGAAGAACTACAAGTAAAGAACCAGGTGATGGTGCCATTATCTATTGGGAAGTATGAAGATGAGATACTTTGTGACATATTACCAATGGATGCTGGCCACATACTGCTTGGTAGGCCATGACAATCAGATAGGAGAGTTATGCATGATGGCTTCACCAACCGGTATTCTTTTGAATTCAAAGGGAAGAAGACAGTTCTGGTTCCTTTAACACCTCAAAAGGTTCAGCAAGATCAGATCAGTTTGAAAAAGAGTAAGACACGATCTACTTCCACAACTACACAAACAACCAAGCTTATGATACAGAAATCAAAGGAAAGTCAACTCCCAAACTTAATCCTTGTTTTTAAAGGTTGTTTTAATTTAACTAAGCCAACGCAGGCTATGCCTAGCAAGATTAAATTGCTTTTGCAGGAGTTCAAAGATGTGTTTCTAGAGGAAAATCCACAAGGCTTACCATCAATTAGAGGCATTGAACACCAAATTGACTTTATTCCAGGAGCCTCTCTACCAAACAAGCCGGTTTATAGAACCAATCCCGTGGAAACAAAAGAGCTTCAACAACAAGTTACTGAACTTATGGAACAAGGACACATTCGTGAGAGTATGAGTCCTTGTGTTGTACCTGTCCTACTTGTTCCAAAGAAGGATGGAAGCTGGAGAATGTGTGTTGATTGTAGAGCCATCAACAATATCACTGTAAAGTATCGACATCGTATACCTAGATTAGATGATATGCTTGACGAATTGCATGGTTCTAGCATCTTTTCTAAGGTAGATCTTAAGAGTGGTTATCACCAAATTAGGATGAAGGAAGATGATGAATGGAAAACAGCATTTAAGACTAAACAGGGTCTGTATGAATGGTTAGCAATGCCGTTTGGGCTAACAAACGCACCTAGTACGTTTATGAGACTAATGAACCATGTTCTTAGAGCTTTTATAGGTCGTTTTGTTGTGGTCTATTTTGATGATATCTTAGTTTATAGCAAGAGTCTAGATGAACATGTTGAGCAGCTTAGAATGGTTTTAGAAGTGCTTAGGAAGGAAACTTTGTTTGCCAATCTTAAGAAATGTACTTTTGGAACAGATAACCTTGTCTTTTTAGGTTTTGTTGTTAGTACAGATGGCATCAAAGTTGATAAAGAGAAAGTCAAGGCAATCAAAGAATGGCCTAGTCCAAAAACAGTTGGAGAAGTGAGGAGCTTCCATGGACTTGCTGGTTTCTATAGGAGATTTGCGAAAGATTTTAGTACTCTAGCAGCTCCACTCACTAAAGTTATTAAGAAAAACGTGGGCTTTCAGTGGGAACAAGCACAGGAGGAGGCATTCCAAGTTTTGAAAGAAAAACTCACCAATGCACCAGTTTTATCTCTCCCTAATTTTGATAAAACTTTTGAAATAGAATGTGATGCTTCTGGTCTTGGTATAGGTGCTGTTCTTATGCAGGGAAAGAAACCAATAGCCTATTTTAGTGAAAAGCTTGAAGGAGCTACACTGAATTATCCAACATATGACAAAGAGCTCTATGCGCTTGTGAGAGCTTTGCAAACTTGGCAGCACTACCTATGGCAAAAGGAGTTTGTTATTCACACTGACCATGAGTCTCTTAAGTACTTAAAGGGACAGCACAAACTCAATAAGATTCACGCCAGGTGGGTTGAATTCATTGAGACATTTCCTTATGTTATCAAGTACAAAAAAGGTAAAGACAATGTTGTGGCTGATGCATTGTCTAGAAGGTATGTTCTCTTGACTTCTCTTGAAACTAAACTGTTAGGATTTGAGCATATCAAGACTCTATATGATACTGATGCTGATTTCAGAGAGATATATGCTTCTTGTGAAAAGTTTCGTAGTGGAAAATATTATAGAGCAGATGGATTTCTTTTCTTTGAGAATAGATTGTGTGTGCCTAACTCTTCCTTGAGGAATTTGTTTGTCAAAGAAGCTCATGAAGGAGGTCTAATGGGTCATTTTTGCGTGGCTAAGACTCTGAGTGTGATGAAAGAACATTTTTACTGGCCACACATGAAGAAAGACGTTGAGAAATCTTGTGAAAGATGTGTTACTTGTAAACAAGCTAAGTCCACAGTTCAGCCACATGGTTTGTATAACCCTCTACCTATACCTTTGCATCTATGGCATGACATTTCAATGGATTTTGTGGTAGGATTGCCTAGAACTAAGACTGGAAGAGATTCTATCTTTGTGGTAGTAGATAGGTTTTAACAAATGGCACATTTCATTCCTTGCCATCAAACTGATGATGCTACTAATGTTGCTGGAATGTTCTTCAGAGAAATAGTTAGATTGCATGGCATGCCTAAGACTATAGTTTCTGATAGAGACCCTAAGTTTCTTAGTTTCTTTTGGAAAACTCTTTGGTCTAAGTTAGGAACTAAGCTGTTTTTCTCTACTACATGTCATCCACAATCTGATGGTCAAACAGAAGTTGTTAATAGAACCTTGTCAACTTTATTGCGTGCATTGATGAAAAAAAACCTAAAAACTTGGGAAGAATGTTTGCCTCATGTAGAATTCGCCTATAACTATGCCAAGCATTCTGCATCAAGTTTTCTCCTTTTGAAATTGTTTATGGGTTCAATCCTATATCACCTTTGGATCTAATGCCTTTACCTGTGAGTGAAAGAGTTAGCTTAGATGGAACGAAAGAAAGCAGAACTTGTGAAACAAATACATGAAAAGGCAAGGAGCAACATTGAGAGCAAGACCAAACAATATGCCAAGCATGCTAACAAAGGCCGAAAGGATATAAGTTTTGAAGAAGGAGACTTAGTTTGGCTTCACTTAAGAAAGGAGAGATTTCCCAATGAAAGAAAGTCCAAACTCATGCCAAGAATCGATGGACCTTTTAAGATCATCAAGAAAATCAACAACAATGTCTATCAACTGGATCTCCAAGGTAAGTATAGTGTGAGCTCTAGTTTTAATATTACTGACTTAATTTCTTTTTATGCAGAAGAAACATATTTGAGGTCAAATCCTTCTCAAGTGGGAGAGGATGATATGATACTAGTCGATTCAAGAGATGGAGGAGGCATGGCCGAGCTCGACGTGCAAGCTCGACCAGCATGTCGAGTCCGTGCTGCATATGACAAGCTCGATTTGCATGCTGCACCAAACAAACAGAGCCCGAGCGTTGAAGATGACGAGCTCGATTTGCAAGCTGCACCAAACAAACAGAGTCTAAACAAGAGGAATGGGAATGGCGACACTAAGGAGATTGAAGTTGTTCAGCAGACTTGTAAAGAGCAGCTAGAATCCGATCTTAATGAAGATAAAGATGGAGCAATGGAGCAGCTCGTAGCTGAGGAAGCTGGAGAAGAAGACCTACATGTTCCCCTTGGTCCAATGACTCGATCTAAGGCAAAGAAGTTCAAGCAAGCTATCAACAACCTTCTACACTCTATTCCAGGCCAACTTGAGTTTGCTTATCCAACCACATTGGTTGTGATTCAAGCTACTTAAGTCTTCATCAAGAGAGGTATTATGGTTTGTACTCTTTTTCCCTTGGTTTGGTTTTGTCCCATTAGGTTTTCCAAACAAGGTTTTTAATGAGGCAAGTCCATAATACTTTACCCAAGCCTCTTGATGAATCCAGGCCCATTTCTTCAAGACAGCCACGTCCAAGAAGAGGAGGAGCCAATTTCAAATGTTCAAATTTAGTTTAAATGTTTGTGCAAGTTTCCAAGACAAGTCTTTAATGTTTTTGACTTGTCTCTTTATCTTCTTTGCTGTAAAAGTTCGTGGAGACTCTTTGTATATGATTTATCAAACTTCTTTTATCAAAAACTTTCTTGGAATTTGATCACAAAACCCTCTTGCTTGTTGAATTTTGGATTTTAATCCTTTCACATAGCAAGCTTTTTGTTCTTGGTATTTTCGGATTCCTTGAACAATTATTGAAAGTCTAAGAGTCTTTCACATCTCTTAGAAGTTTCAGACAATCCATCTTCAACCCCAAACACCATCCTAAATCATAGATCCATCCTTACCAATCATTCCTTACTATTCCAGACTACATCCGCCGCATTCATTTGTCTTTAAACCCACAGATCTTCTTTGAAACACACCACAGGCCACGAAGTGCATCAAGGGACAAGATTCTAACACCTAGAATCACATCAAAAGGGATAGGTTGATTTGAATGTATGTCTAGGTTGAGACTGAAGTCAGATTGTGTTGTGAAGAGTATGGCTAAAGTTTTATAAAAAGAACTCACTCACATTGCATTTTAGAACTATTAAACTTGGACATTGATTTTATCATTTCTATCAGCATGTTTTGGTTCTGGGTCCCCACTTCCAAACCCCTTCTCCAGCTTAATCTTGTTTGTTTGCTTGAGGACAAGCAAGGATTAAGTTTAGGGGAGTTGATATGTCTATATTTTACCTGTTTTAAGCATACATTTATCACCCATTTAACATTGTTTCACCCTTCATTCATGTTATTCATAGACTTTTTCTATATACTTTGCATGTTTAAGTGTCTTTTGCATCAACATTGCATGCATTCTTGCATTTGGAGTTGTTATCAGGTGCTGAAGGAGTTTTTGGGGTCAAGAATGTAGTAGGAAGTGAATGTTGGGATTAAGCTAGAAGAATGGAGACATTTAGAAGAGAAGGAGAGGGAGTGGTGCAAGCTCGACGTGCAAGCTGCATGTGCAAATCGAGTATGAACAATTTATCAATGCATTTGAAGTTTTGGCCGAGCTCGACCAGCCAGCTCGATTTGCACATCGAGTCCGAGTAAAAGTAGCCATCTTTAGAGATTTTTCCAAGCTCGATGTGCCAGCTCGATTTGCACATCGAGTCCGAGCCAAAGCGGCTACCTTTAGAGACTTTGTATGTTCCTGTATTAGGGTTTTAAACTGAGGCTATAAATATCCCTCTTATCATTACCCAAAGGACATTACGTTTTTCCTTAGAGTTTTTCTCTGTAGCCACCAAGAACATCTCTGATTTGTAATCCAAATATCTTTTGATCTATTAAGTTTCTGCTGTTGATTCTTTGAAACTTCTTTCTCCTCTCATCTTTATCTTTTTGATTATGCAAGTTTTATTTATTTATGGGTTTGAGTTCTTCATGCTCTTCATGAGTTCTGAGTAGTTTTCTAGGGTTCTTGAGGATGGGTTAGATTAGTGAGGAATCCTTAGTCTCTTAGGTCGTTTAAGCTTAGATTTCTATGAATCCCTTCTGGATTAGTGTTCTTAATGCTAATTTCTCTTTGATCAATTGGAATTAGAACCCAGACATTTCCACACCCATCAAGTGTTTGATGAAATGTCTGAACCAACTAATTCCATAGATTTACATATCTAGCCAATTAAGATCAACGAAGAATGATGAAGAACAAGGACGAACAAGGAAGAAGAGGTTTGTGTGGAGGAGAATGAGTAATTCTTTTTTCACATTAACTCTTCGAAAAGTCGTGGCTACAAAGATATAAGGTGATAGCAAGTGTGATGAGGACATCGAAATCAGTTCAACCGAATCCGAAGAGGAGCTAATCAACGTGCCAACTTTGAAGTAAACTCCAAGAACAAGATCAGGCATGAGAAAACTAAGAGAGGAGTTCAACAAGTCTGTAGAGAATCTCATCACATTCATAGAGCATGAATAACTTCGAGAGGATGAGATTAGCAAGGAAATACAAGAAGATGTTCAAGAGCAACTCAAGACTACAACTCTCTTTATGCCTATTCTTCAAAGAATTAAGGACACCGCTTTGTTCACCGTTTCAAAAGACGATCAAGCCATCTATTCTATTTGATCGGATGACGTTCTATTCTATTTGATCAAATGATGCTTCTATTCTATCTGATCGGATGAAGTTCTATTCTATTTGATCGGGTGCCATTCTATTTTATTTGATCGGATGTCATTCTATTCTATTTGGTCGTCCAGAAACTCTCAAGGTACGTATTTGAATTTCTTTGAATAATTAACGTGTTTCTTTCTCTGTTTTGCAGAAATAAGACCGTTAGAGTTTATTTAAGTCTTTTAATTTTCGAGTCTGTTGCTTTGCACGTTTAGTCCTTTTATTATGTAATAATTTCGACCCTAGAAAGTCCCCAGCTGCTCGACTATATATAAAGTCCCTTCTCAGCTTGTAACCTAATAAGTTTTGATGAAATAAAATGAGAGTTTTCTTCTGAGAAAGAAGCAGCCCCTTCTCCTTCTTCTTGTGTGTGAATCCTTGAAGATTGAGTGCTTAGACTTATCATAGATCCTGCATAGATTTGTGTGGCGTCTATTAAACCACCCACTATCCATCTCATTCTTTGGATTCTTCAAAGAGAGCCCTTCGGCCAGTTGAAGAGTCACCACCACGAAATCCATTTCACTCCACCAGTTCATCCCTTTGGCCAGCTATAGATCTCCATTTTCCACCACACTTCTAGATCCATCTCTTTGGTTCCTATATCATCTGGTATCAGAGCTTAGACGCTCCTACCCAGGTTTATCTATCCCTTTTGTTTCAAGTTCATCATTTCTTCTTTGTTGCTTCAGTTTGTGTCTGTTTTGTTTCAGTTCGTTTCAACTTGTTTGCTTTGTTAGATCCGTGAGTTTTGTTCTATTTTTGTTTGTTCAGCTTCTAAAAAGAAAACCCCATAAAAATTTTGTTTAATTCTAGATCTATCTGTTTTGTGTTTTTATCTTTTCAACTTCCCGTGCACTTGATCTATTTGTTTGTTGTGAGAAACAGAAAACGTGAACATGGGCGATCAAGAAAATGTGAACGTTGCTCAGATTCTTGCTGCTATTCAAACTCAACTTCAGACGCTTGGAAATCGTATGACACAACTTGAACAACCTCCACCAGTACGCAGAGATCCCATTAGGGAAGCGAATGTTCGGAGAGTCAATTAAGAAGAAGATGATTTGTCTGACTTAGATGGAGATCCAACATATCATGAACATGAACCAAGGCCAATGAGACAATATAATCGAAACAGAGGCAGAGAAGAAGATGCGCGACAAGGAAACGGAAATGTGAAGCTTACGGCACCAACCTTTGCGGGGAAGGTTAATCCAGATGCTTACCTTTATTGGGAAAGGCGTATGGAGTATATCTACGAGTATTACAACTACTCGGACCAAAGAAGAGTGTCTTTAGCTGCTGCCTAATTTACTGAAAGTGCTCTAGCTTGGTGGGACAGAGATGTGTCTGAAAGAAGAAGGCATAGACATGGACAAATCAGTACGTGGGGAGATATGAGGTTTCAAATGAGGAAAAGATATGTTCCTACATACTACTACAAAGACTTGCAAAAGAAGTTCATAAAACTTACTCAAGGAACCAAGTCTGTGGAAGAGTATTTTGATGAGTTTGAAACACTTAAAAACAGATTGGAGACTGAGGATTGTGAAGAAACCTTGATGGCACAGTTTATTGATGGGTTGCATGAACGAATTGCTAGAAAGGTTGAAAGGCAAACTTACCATGATTTAAAGGAGTTGTTGAACCTAGCTGTTCAGGCTGAGCAACATATCAAGAGGAAGACTCTCTCAGCAAGCCGTAGCAAGTCTACTTGGAATCAACCTCCTCAAAAGGTTCTAGACAAGGGAAAACCTAGTGAAACAGAATCCAGATTCAAGAAACCTCTAGCTGAAACATCTAAGAACACTAGGCCAGAACAAGGTAAAAATCCTATTCAAAGATCTCGTGATATAACTTGTTTTAAATATCAGGGAAAAGGCCACTATGCAAGGGACTATCCGAACCAGAGGGTTATGATTCTCAAAACAAATGGAGAATATGAATCTCAAGATGAAGAGGAGACTAAACTAGGAGAATCAGAGGAAGATGTTGTGGACTTTTCTGATGTAGGAGAGCTTCTAGTTACATGAAGAGCTCTTAGCCTTCTCTTTGAACCAGAAACTATCCAAAGATAGAACATTTTCCATTCTCGGTGCACCATTAACTTGAAGGTATGTAGTTTAATCATTGATGGTGGTTCGTGTACTAATGTGGCTAGCAAGTATTTGGTTGATAAGCTAGGTCTTCAAAAGACAAAGCATCCTCGACCATACAGACTTAAGTGTTTAAATGACGAAACTGAGCTAAAGATTGCCGAACAAGTCACTGTACCATTCAGCATAGGAAAATATGCAGATCAAGTCTTGTGTGATGTGGTCCCTATGCAAGCCGGACATCTACTTCTAGGTCGTCCATGGCAATTTGACAAAGATACATTACACAATGTCCGAACCAATCACTACACCTTCATACACAACAGTAAGAAGCATAGCTTAGCACCTTTAACTCCGCATGAGGTGTATGAGATGCAACTAACTATGTCCAAAGGAAACAAGCTAAGTAAAACTAATCTCTATGTAACACCTTCTACTGTTTTGAAGTCTCTTGAATCACAAGAACAGGTACTAATGATCTTTAAGGGAACTTTGTTTTCAGGACAAGAAGCACAAGAGTTACCAGCTGCTGTTTTAGAGCTTCTTGACAATCCAGAAGAAATCCCACCCGGATTGCCACCCATCAGAGGAATCGAGCATCAAATTGATCTTGTCCCTGGAGCACCTTTACCAAACCGAGCTGCTTATAGAGTGAATCCAGAAGAAGCAAAGGAGCTGGAGAAACAAGTTCAAGACTTGATGTCTAAGGGCTATATCCAAGAAAGCCTAAGCCCGTGTGCTGTTCCTGTTCTTCTAGTGCCCAAGAAGGATGGAACTTGGAGGATGTGCGTTGATTGTAGAGCAATCAACAACATTACTGTCAAATATAGACATCCTATTCCAAGACTTGACGACATGTTATATGAGCTCAATGGAGCAACTATCTTCTCAAAAATCGATCTAAGGAGTGGATATCATCTGGTAAGAAAAAAGAAGAAGATGAATGGAAAACAGCGTTTAAAACCAAGCAAGGATTGTATGAATGGCTGGTCATGCCATTTGGACTCACAAACGCTTCAAGTACATTCATGAAACTCATGAACCACATTCTAAGGGCCTTTATCTGTAAGTTTTTTGTGGTTTATTTTGATGATATTCTGATCTATAGCTCTAATCTGGAGGATCACTTACATCATTATTAATCAAGGAAGATTTAATTAATTATGCTAAATTAATATTTAAGCATGGTTAATTAAATCAATAAGGAATCTCAGCATACTTATGAAGAGTTGAGGCAAAAGGAAGCATAGGATACCTTGGGATCACATGTGAAGGACCGAAGTCTAAAAGAGGAAAGGATCGTTTGATGTAGGAAGTCAAGTTGGCCATATCAAGTAAATGTTGGGAAGCCCTACAACATGTCGCTTTCCCTTATGACCGTTACTCACTTCTCTCTCTTGTGTACCCAGTTAACCTAGCCTCTTTCTCTATATATATATAACCGAGACATCAAAGAAATGAGACAAGAGTTTCTTGCATAAATCTTCTCTCATACAACTCGCAAATATGATTCTCTATTAAACTTATTTTCGTTCAATTTCTCTCTTAATCTCTACTAAAACTCTACTAAACTTAACAATCATCTTGAGCAGGTTCTTGAAGCGCTTAAGGCTGAAAATCTTTATGCTAATCTTAAGAAATGTACATTTTGCACTGATCAAGTTGTATTCCTAGGATTTGTTGTAAGTTCGCAGGGCTTAAAGGTGGATGAAGAAAAGATTAAAGCTATACAAGAATGGTCGACTCCAACAACAATTGGACATGTGAGGAGTTTCCATGGATTGGCTAGTTTCTATAGGAGATTAGTAAAAAACTTTAGCACTGTTGCCGCACCCCTCACGTCAGTGATTAAAAAAAACGTGGAATTTAAATGGGGTCAACCACAAGAGGATGCATTCAACAAGCTCAAAGACCGCCTTACACATGCACCTGTTTTGGTACTTCCTAAATTTGATAGAACTTTTGAAATCGAATGTGATGCTTCTGGAATAGGTATAGGAGCTGTCCTAATGTAAGGAGGCAAACCAGTTGCCTACTTCAGTGAGATACTCAATGGAGCTTCACTTAACTATCCAACATACGACAAAGAGCTTTATGCTTTGGTAAGATCTCTTGAAACTTGGCAACACTATCTATTGTCCAAAGAGTTTGTTATTCATACAGATCATGAGATGCTCAAACACCTAAGAGGACAAACAAAGCTTAAGAAGAGGCATGCAAAGTGGCTTGAGTTTGTGGAAGCTTTTCCTTACGTGATCAAATACAAAAAGGGAAAAGAGAACATTGTAGCTGATGCACTATCCATAAGACACGCTCTAATCAGTACAATGGAGGCTAAAATCTTGGGATTTGAACATATCAAGGAGTTGTATGTCAATGATCCAGAATTTTAAGAAGCATCAAAGAAACTAACAAAGCTGCCTATGGAGCATTCTATCAGCAAAACGGATTCTTATTCAAGGATAAGAGACTTTGCATTCCACTAGGGTCTATGCCAGAGCTGTTAATTGGAGAATCACATGGAGGAGGACTCATGGGACATTTTGGACGAGACAAGACTTTGAGTGTCCTTATGGAGCAGTTCTTTTGGCCGCACATGAAGAGAGATGTGGAGAGGTTCTGTGCCAAGTGTGTCACTTGCTTAAAGGCAAAATCCAGGTAACATCCACATGGTTTATACATACTTTGCCTATTCCTAACCTACCTTGGGTAGACATCTCTATGGATTTTGTTCTAGGTCTGCCAAAAATCAACCACAAGGATTCCATCTTTGTAGTTGTCGACAGGTTCTCCAAGATGGCTCATTTCATACCGTGTAACAAGACTAATGACGCTACACAAACGGCCGATCTCTTTTTCAAAGAAGTAGTACGTCTACATGGAGTGCCAAGGATCATAGTTTCAGATCGAGATACCAAATTTCTAAGTCATTTCTAGAAAACTTTACGGAAAAAGGTGGGAACTAAGCTGGTCTTCTCAACTACTTATCACTCCCAGACTGATGGCCAAACAAAGGTAGTAAACCGGACTCTTTCAACATTGTTGAGAGCCACGGTTGGTAAGAATTTAAGGAATTGGTTATCTAGCTTGCCTTATATTGAATTTGCATATAATCATGCTAAGCATTCTGCTTCTAAACTCTCTCCTTTTGAAGTTGTTTATGGATTTAATCCTAATACTCCATTAAATCTTTCACTTCTGCCCCAAGCTGTTTATTGTGGTGAAGGTGAAACTCGAGCAGATTTTGTGAAAAAGCCTTATCAAAGGTCAAGGACAATCTAGAAAAGAAAACCTCGAAGTACAAACAACAAGCAGACAAGCACCGTAAGGTGATGACCTTTGAGCCTAGAGATTGGGTTTGGTTACACATGAGACATGAAAGGTTTCCAAAACAGAGAAAATCAAAGCTTGCACCAAGAGGAGATGGTCCCTTTCGAGTGCTGGAAAAGATCAATGATAACGCTTATAAGATTGAACTTCCAAGTGATATGAGTATCTCTTCTACTTTTAATGTTATGGATTTATCTCCATTCAATGCAGATGTACCTGTTCTGACCTCAGAACCTTCTCAAGAGGGAGGAGATGATGAGGACATCGAAATCAGTTCAACCGAATCCGAAGAAGAGATCATCAACGTGCCAACTATGAAGCAAACTCCAAGAACAAGATCAGGCACGAGAAAACTAAGAGAAGAGTTCCAACAAGTCTGTAGAGAATCTCGGAAACATTCATAGAGTATGAAGAACTTCGAGAGCATAAGATTAGCAAGGAAATACAAGAAGATGTTCAAGAACAACTCAAGACTACAACTCTCTTTACGCCTATTCTTCAAGGAATTAAGGACACCGCTTTGTTCACCATTTCAAAAGAAGATCAAGCCATCTATTCTATTTGATCGGATGACGTTCTATTCTATTTGATCAAATGATGCTTTTATTCTATCTGATCGGATGAAGTTTTATTCTATTTGATCGGCTGCCGTTCTATTCTATTTGATCGGATGTCGTTCTATTCTATTTGGTCGTCCAGAAACTCTCAAAGTACGTATTTGAATTTCTTTCAATAATTAACGTGTTTCTTTCTCTGTTTTGCAGAAATAAGACCGTTAGAGTTTATTTAAGTCTTTTAATTTTCGAGTTTGTAGTTTTGCACGTTAAGTCCTTTTATTATGTAATAATTTCGACCCTAGAAGGTCCCCAGCTGCTGGACTATATATAAAGTCCCTTCTCATCTTGTAACCTAATAAATTTTGATGAAATAAAATGAGAGTTTTCTTCTGAGAAAGAAGCAGTCCCTTCTCCTTCTTCTTGTTTGTGAATCCTTGAAGATTGAGTGCTTAGACTTATCATAGATACTTTCACATATCTGTGTGGTATCTATCAAACCACCCACTATCTATCTCATTCTCTGGATTCTTCAAAGAGCCCTTCGGCCAGTTGAAGAGTCACCACCACGAAATCCACTTCACTCCACCAGTTTATCCACTTGGATCTCTAGAGAGTGCCCTTCGGCCAACTATAGATCTCCATCTTCCACCACACTTCTAGATCCATCTCTTTGGTTCCTATATCAACAAGTCCATATTAATCCTAGAGCTGTAGATAATCTACATGGTGCTCGAGACTACTACTCACCATCTCGATCTAGTTAAAGAAGGCAGAGACGTGATCATGAAGAGAGACCAGTTCCTAGGGATAATATGGCTCGGTTAGAGATCTAATATGATTTTTCTTCCAAAATCGACACTTTAGAAGCAAGTAGAGGTTTGCGGGTTGGCTTGACTCAATGGGATAGTTCGAGTCGAAGATCGAATCAATAGAAGCGGAATATTAGCTTGACTCTATGGGGTTGATCAAGTCAGGGATCGAGCTAAGTGGATGCGAAATAACTTGACTCGATGGTGTAGATCGAGTAGTGGATCGAGTCGAGTGGATGTGGGATATGGCTTGACTCTATGGCATTGATCGAGTCGTCGATCGAGTCGAGTGGATGTGAGATATGGCTTGACTCTATGGCGTGGATCGAATAGTGGATCGAGTCGAGTGGAGGTGGGAAATGGCTTGACTCTATGGCGTTGATCGAGCTGAGGGTCGAGTCGGGGATTGAGAGGTCACACAAAGGGAATGGAACTCCTTTGATTCACCTAGTTTGGATCTAGTTCTTAGAGAGTTTGAGAATAAAAAGCTAGATAGATTAGACTGAAGGTTTACAAGGGTTTAAATAGGGAACTCAAAGAGAAACCCTAGAACAAAGCCCAAATACGAAATACAACTTAACATAAGCTTAAAATAACATAAAGTTTTAATTAAAGAAGTAGCTGATGGTAGAGAATCTTCTGGACGGTCTTGGTTCAACAAATGGGGTTAGCGAGATGAACAACTACCTCATTAAAAACCTTGACAAGAAAACCCAGTGGGACAAAACTTGTCAAGGGAAAAAAAGTATAATTGTTCATCATCCCATTTGTTAGACCTATATAGCTTGAATTAAAACCAGGGAGGTTTGACAAGCATCTCTTTCTCCTGTTTGATTTTCTGAGTGTGTAAGCAAAGAGTTGATAGTCTCCTTGAGCTTCCTGGTCCTAGCTCACGTCATTGGTCCATTTGGTATAGCTAAAGCATCCTCAGGTTCAAGCTCAGGTTCTAGTTCCTTATCCTTGGCCATGCTCATATCATCCCCTCCCTCTTGAAAAAGATTTGTCCTCAAATCTGTTTCATCTGCAATAAAAGGAGAGAGATCAGAAACATTAAAACTAAAACTCACAGTATACTTACCTTGGAGGTCCACTTGATAGGCATTGTCGTTGATTTTTTGTGTAATTGTGAATGGACCATCAATCCTGGGCATTAGTTTAGATTTTCTCTCGTCTGGAAACCGTTCCTTCCTTAGGTGCACCCAAACTTGGTCGCCAACATTAAAGATCATCTTATGTCTTCCTTTGTTAGCTTGCTTCTCATAGAGCTTAGTCTTCTCTTCCAAATTCCGTCTAGCCTTCTCATGAATCTGTTTAACCATCTCTGTCTTTTTCTGTCCATCTACACTAGATCTTTCACTCAAGGGTAAAGGCATTAGATCCAATGGAGACAAAGGGTTAAAGCCATAGACAATCTGGAAAGGAGAGAACTTAGATGCAGAATGAATAGCGTGATTATATGCAAACTCTATGTGAGGCAAACAATCTTCCCAACTTTTAAGATTTTTCTTAATCAAAGCACGTAAAAGAGTACCCCTATTAGTTACTTCAGTTTGACCATCGGTCTGAGGATGACATGTAGTAGAAAACAGAAGCTTAGTTCCTAACTTAGACCACAAAGTTCTCCAGAAATAACTAAGGAACTTAGTATCTCTATCAGACACAATAGACTTAGGCATGCCATGCAAACGCACAATCTCTTTAAAGAACAAGTTAGACACATGCAATGCATCATCAGTCTTATTACAAGCAATAAAATGTGCCATTTTTGAGAATCTATCAACCACAACAAATATATAATCTTTTCCTGTTCTAGTCCTAGGTAAACCCATCACAAAATCCATAGAAACCGTGAGGCTGAACCTTAGATTTGGCCTGTTTACAAACAGTACACCTGTTACAGATTCTTTCAACATCACGTTTCATGTGTAGCCAATGGAAATGAGCTTTCATTACTTCTAGAGTTTTAGCAATGCCAAAATGTCTCATCAAAGCTCCTCCGTGTGCTTCCCTAGTGAACAGATCTCGAAGAGAGCAATTAGGAATACACAATCTGTTTTTATAAAAAAGAAATCCATCTTGTCTAAAATAATGATCAGAAGCAAAATTTTCACAAGATCTATAGATTTCTTGAAAATCAGAATCAGTAGGATAGAGTTCTTTAATCTGTTCGAAACCCAAAAGTCTAGCATCAAGAGTAGAGAGAAGAGTGTACCTTCTGGACAATGCATCGGCTACAACATTATCATTACGTTTTTTATACTTGATGACATATGGAAATATTTCTATGAACTCAACCCACCTACCATGTCTTTTGTTGAGTTTTTGCTGACCTTTTAAGTGTTTTAAAGACTCATGGTCTGTGTGAATGACAAATTCTTTTGGCCAGAGATAGTGTTGCCATGTCTGGAGAGCTCTAACCAAGGCGTACAGCTCCTTGTCATACGTCGGATAATTGAGAGTCGCTCCTCCAAGCTTCTCACTGAAGAACGCTATTGGCTTCTTATCTTGCATCAACACAGCTCTAATTCCTACACCAGAGGCATCACATTCAATCTCAAAAGTTTTGACAAAGTTAGGTAAGGATAAAACAGGAGCATGAATAAGCTTCTCTTTTAGGCATTGAAATGCTGTCTCCTGAGTTGTCTCCCATCTGAATCCCACGTCTTTCTTGATGATTTCAGTTAAGGGAGCTGCTAAAGTGCTGAAGTCCTTCACAAAACGTCTATAGAAACCAGCTAATCCATGGAAGCTGCGGAGTTCCCCTACTGTTTTTGGACTTCGCCATTCTTGGATTGCTTTCACCTTTTCTTCATCTACTTTGATCTCATCTGCACCCACAATAAAACCTAGGAAAACCACATTATCTGTGCAAAAAGTACATTTCTTGAAATTGGCAAATAATTATTCTTTCCCAAGCATTTCTAGCACCAACTTAACATGTTCAATGTGCTCTTCAATGTTTCTGCTGTATATAAGGATATCATCAAAATAGACAACAACAAACAGGCCTATATAAGCTCTAAGCACATGATTCATCAAACGCATAAAGGTACTAGAGCATTAGTTAATCCAAATGGCATAACTAACCACTCATATAAACCATGCTTAGTCTTAAATGTAGTTTTCCATTCATCACCCTCTTTCATTCTAATTTGGTGATAGCCACTCTTAAGATCAATTTTAGAAAAGATGCTGAAACCATGCAATTCATCTAACATGTCATCTAATCGAGGAATAGGATGGCGATACTTCACTGTTATGTTGTTGATGGCTCTGCAATCAACGCACATCCTCCAGCTGCCATCTTTCTTTGGCACAAGCAGAACTGGCACGGCACAAGGACTCATACTCTCACGAATATGGCCTTTTTCCATCAGTTCACTGATTTGTTTCTGCAGTTCTTTAGTTTCCACCGGATTAATCCTATACGCTGGTCGGTTTGGAAGAGCGGATCCAGGTACAAAGTCAATCTGATGCTCAATTCCTCTGATCGGTGGTAAACCTTGTGGAGTTTCCTCAGGAAAGATGTCACTGTACTCCTGCAAAAGATTAGTCATCTCACTCGGTAGCACCGGTGTAACATTAGACAGATTAAGCAATGACTCTTTATAAACAAACAGAAGCATAGAATGATTAGAGTAGTATGCTTTCTTAACTTCACTAGACTTGGCAAAGAAGTTTGGTCGCTTAGGCTGAGAAGAGTCCTTCTTCTGATCAAGGTAAACCTCGTGTGGAGTCATAGGAACCAGTGTAGTCTTCTTTCCTTTATACTCAAAGGTATGGCGATTTGAGAAACCATCATGCATAACCTTTCTATCAGATTGCCATTGACGTCCTAACAGTATATGACTAGCTTCCATAGCCAGAACATCACAAAAAATTTCGTCCTCATACTTGCCAATACTTATAGGAATCACAACCTGCTTGCTGACACCCATTTCACCACTATCATTAAGCCATTGAAGCTTGTAAGGTGCTGGATGCTTTGTAGTCTTTAAACCAAGTTTCTTGACCATACTTTCACTAGCTACATTGGTACAGCTACCCCCATCGATGATCAAGCTACAAACTTTACCCTGAACATTGCATCTCGTATGAAATAGATTCTCCCTTTGTTCTTGTTCCTGAGTCTTACTCTGCACACTTAAAATCCTTCTGGCCACTAACAAGTCCCCTTTAACAGGCAAGATCTCCTACTCTTACTCACTAGAAATCTCTGGGTATTCATTAGCAGATTCTACTTCACCACTTTCTAAAAGGATCATCACACGCCGGTTAGAACATTCACTTGCATAATGTCCTTTTCCATGACATTTGAAACAACTGACATCTCTGGTTCGTATAACACCTTCTTTTGCCTTTCCTTTGTAATATGTAGGTGCTGAAGTAGTAGTTTTAATCATATCAGACGGCTTTGATTGAGCTGTTGGCTTGAATTCTTTAGCAAATGAGTTTCTGTCTTCTTTAGAGTAGTAACCTGGCCGTGCATATGATGAATTATGACTATAGCTAGTACGCGTGGCTCTTTTTCTTTTAATCTGTTGTTCAAACAGAACAGCTTTATGTAATATCTCCTCAAGTTCCATGTAATGCTCAGTCTCTAGTTTGTCTTGAATTTCCTGGTTCAAGCCTCCTAAAAACCGTGATATGGTAGCTTCTTGATCCTCTGGTATGTTAGCTCGTAGCATCAACACTTCCATCTCCTGATAGTATTCCTCTACTGTTTGAGATCCTTGAGTGTGTTTTCTCAGTTTCTGATGCAGCTCTTTTTGATAGTGATTAGGTACAAACCTCTTTCTCATCAGACTTTTCATTTCTGACCAAGTCTCAATAGTAGCTCCTGATTCCTTCTCTTGGTCGTGACTAATTGATCCCACAAGCTCAAAGCGTAGCCATAAAACTCTGTCGCAGCTATCTTCACTCTATTAATCTTCTTTTCCCATTCTAAGTAAGCATCAGGGTCGTTTTTGCCATGAAAGGAAGGAATGTTGATCTTCAGACCTTTGATGCTGTCCCTCAGAAGATCATCTTGAATTCTATTTCGCCTGTTCCTTCTCTGACTACCTTGTGATGTATCACTTCTCCTCTGATAATATTGATCTGATGCAGCATCATGAATTCTGTCATCCTGTCTCTGGTTCTGTCTAGTATCAGTCCTGATTCTGTTCCTTTCCTCCAGAGCAGCAAATCTATCATCCATCATCTTATGCATTTTTGCTGTTATAACTTCAATAAGGAGTTGGTTGTTTTTGTGGTTTCGATTCTCTTCTTCCTCTTCAGACATCTTCTCCTGCAAAGGCAACAAACACAACCCCAGTAAAAAGTTTTTACAGAATTTAGAACACAAGTAAAGACAAGATCAATAACTTCTAGAAGTCGGATAAATCTAATGAGAGAAGATGAACAGGCACTCTAAATCTGTTTTCAAACACAGTTCACCTTGTAGACAACAAACTCTAACAGTTCTATTCCAAATACTCAACAGAAACTTATAGATCTATATGAATCTTACAGATAAAACACATAAAACACAACGATATATGAGTACTTAGCTTCCAAAGAGGCTCTGATACCACTTAATATGATTCTTCTTCCAAAATCGACACTTTAGAAGCAAGTAGAGGTTTGCGGGTTAGCTTGACTCGATGGGTTAGTTCGAGTCGAAGATCGAATCAATAGAAGCGGAATATTAGCTTGACTCTATGGGGTTGATCGAGTCAGGGATCGAGCCAAGTGGATGCAAAATAACTTGACTCGATGGTGTAGATCGAGTAGTGGATCGAGTCGAGTGGATATGGGATATGGCTTGACTCTATGGCGTTGATCGAGTAGTGGATCGAGTCGAGTGGATGTGGAATATGGCTTGACTCTATGGCGTGGATCGAGTAGTGGATCGAGTCAAGTGGAGGTGGGAAATGGCTTGACTCTATGGCGTTGATCAAGCTGAGGGTCGAGTCGGGGATCGAGAGGTCACACAAAGGGAATGGAACTCCTTTGATTCACCTAGTTTGGATCTAGTTCTTAGAGAGTTTGAGAATAAAAAGCTAGATAGATTAGACTGAAGGTTTACAAGGGTTTAAATAGGGAACTCAAAGAGAAACCCTAGAACAAAGCCCAAATACGAAATACAACTTATCATAAGCTTAAAATAACATAAAGTTTTAATTAAAGAAGTAGCTGATGGTATAGAATCTTTTGGACGGTCTTGGTTCAACAAATGGGGTTAGCGAGATGAACAACTACCTCATTAAAAACCTTGACAAGAAAACCCAGTGGGACAAAACTTGTCAAGGGAAAAAGAGTATAATTGTTCATCCTCCCATTTGTTAGACCTATATAGCTTGAATCAAAACCAGGGAGGTTTGACAAGCATCTCTTTCTCCTGTTTGATTTTCTGAGTGTGTAAGCAAAGAGTTGATAGTCTCCTTGAGCTTCCTGGTCCTAGCTCGTGTCATTGGTCCATTTGGTATAGCTAAAGCATCCTCAGGTGCAAGCTCAGGTTCTAGTTCCTTATCCTTGGCCATGCTCATATCAAGATCCGAATCCCTCCTTTCCGTGGTACTAATGATCCAGACGCTTACTTGGATTGGAAAAAGAAGATTGAACTCGTTTTTATTGCCAAGAATATACAGAGGAGAACCGAGTTAAAATTACAGTTACAGAGTTTCATGATTACGCACTCAGCTGGTGGGATCAATTAGTCACTACTAGAAGGCGAGTTGGTGACTTTCTCATTGATACTTGGTCTCAAATCAAAGTGCTCATGAGAAAGAGATTTGTACCAAGTCATTTCCATAGGGAGCTGCACTTCAAGCTGAGAAATTTGGTACAAGAGTCTAAATATGTGGAAGAATATTACAATGGAGACCTTAATGGTTAGAGCTGACATTCAAGAGGACGGTACAGCTACAATGTCTGGGTTCGTGGGAGGTCTTAATCGAGACATTGTTGATCGTTTGGAGGTTCATCATTGTGGAGCTTGAGAAGTTGTTTCAGAAGACTGTGATGTTTGAAAAACAACTTAAAAGGAAAGGCACTCGATCGAGTCACATAACCAGCAGATCAAGTTACACCAAAGACTCACGGTTTGGTTCTCAAAAAGGATTTCAAGTCTAGTGTTAAGACTGAGGATAAGTTGCATAATCTCAAGGAGTCCAAACCAAGCAGTTCTAAGGAATTTAAGGAAGTCGCCAAGTTTAACTTTAGAGATAGAGATCTCAAATGTTTTAAATGTCATGGTCTAAGACATTATGCCAGTGACTCCCCCAACAATAAAATAATGGTACTTTAAGTGTCTTTTGCATTAGCATTGCATGCATTCTCGCATTTGGAGTTGTTATCACACTACAAGAAAACAGACATTTTCCGACTACAAATGGCGACTACATATTTAGTCGCCAAATTTAGCGACTATTTAGTGACTACCAAGCGACTGATTTACGACTACAAATATTTAGTCGTATATCAGTCGCTATTTTGCGACTAAATTCTGTAGTCGCTAATGTGGTCGTAAATTAGCGACTATGTTACGACTAAACGACAGGCATGGAAAGATAGTCGCCAAATAGTCGCCAAATTTGCGACTAATATACGACTACATTAGGGAGTCGTAAATAGCGACTACCATGCGACTTCACCAGCGAGACGCTATATAGTCGCTAAATAGTCGTAACATACCGATAAAAAACACGTTTAATTTAACTTGGGGTAGGTATACTGGTTATTGGCGATTACAATCCGTAGTCGCTAAATAGTCGTAACGTAGTCGTTATGTAGTCGCTAAGTAGTCGTAAAATACCGATAAAAAACACATATTATATTTTAAAATTTCCTAAGTAATTATATAATAACGATCCATTTTATTTCCATGCTTCAGTTTTGTACTTGTACTTGTTTAATAGTTAATACTATATCTTTTTTGCCAAATGGGTTGATATTCTAAATCGAGATGTTACGAATTGCTTAGAATAAAAAATCAACTCTCGAAAATATATAGGGTAATTAATTAATTGCTCACTGGCATAGCTTTCACCAGCTATGAAGAAATCACGAGACTTATATTGGGGATACCTTGCAAACCAAGCAACCATGAAGTTGTATGCATCTTCCGCTGTTAGAAAACATCTCAAATTAATTTCTTACACTCAAGTTTCATTATTCCCCTTAGTTTAGAGTTTAGCATGAGCATAACCTAAGTTCTTTTAAATTAAATAATCAAAATTTTGAAGAGTTGACCACTTTCTTGTAGACTTTTACTTACCAACGAAAGCGTCATTAAGGTTTTCCAAATCGGAAGATGAGTTCGTGTACGAAAACCCTACTCCAACTGGTGATTCTAAGAACAACATATTCGCTTCTGCAATATTGTCAACAAAACAGTTCATGAATTTACATACAAAACTTGCTTAATTGATCGTGTAATTGATCCGGCCCAATTGATTCGGCCCAATTAAACCCGATCGATCCCCCCCCTCCCAAATTATCAACCCTAATTTTTTATCTCTCTCTTTCTCTTGGTCTGCGCCTATTTCTCTCTCTCTCGATCTGCTTCTCTCTCGCTTCCTCTCTCTCGGTCTCTCGATCTCTCGGTCTCTCCTCGACTCCTCTTTCTCTCTATCTCTCTCTCTCTCTATCCGTCTGCTTCTCTCAGTCTCTCTCGCTCCTCTCTCGCTTCCTCGACTCCTCTTTCTCTCTCTCTCTCCCCGTCTGCTTCTCTCAGGTAAGTTTGCTTCCTCTCTATATATCTGGCTCTCTCGGTCTCTCCTATCTCTCTCTCTCGCTTCCTGTTGTTGTTTTGCTTCTTCGTATGATTTATCCATATTTATGTTTGTGATCGATCTCTTTGCTTCTCTCGGTCTTTCCTCTCTATCTCTCTCTCTCAGTCGTAAATTGTTCTGAAATTGAAGTGTATGCCTCAGATTAATTGATTTGCTTGTAGAATTGTTTTGAAATATGTTTTTAAACTTATTCTTCTAGGCTTGACTTTTCACGTTTTATGTTATTAGCTTCTGTTTTAGGGATTAGAAGGTGCAATTGATGTATGAATCATTACTGTAGGAGAATTTGATGCAACAAGGTTATGCCAAGCTTTAATTTTTTACTTTGCTGAGTGTTTTGCAACACGTAAAAGAGAAATCTGCTGAGTTTTTTTGCTATTATCATGTCAATGATCTAGAGCTGGAAGACTTTTTTGTTTGGAATACTCCTTTGTGTTCGTGTTTTCATTTTGTACTATGTGTTGTTTTGTTTGGAATACTCTGCTTACGAACTACATTTGTTGTTTTGTGGTTTTATACTCTTCTTGAAGTACATATAATCTTGGATCACTATTCCTCAGCTTGAAGTACATATAATCTTGTTCACTCAGATTGCTGAATATAACAAATAAACACATTAGATGAATGGAATCTTTTTTTTATTGGTTTTATATCATCGTTTGCTTGATTTCATGTGCTGCAGAATTAAATTATCACTCTCAAGCTATTTGCATTTTGCACAAGATGAAGCTGATGATCATATGAATTTGTTTGTGTATAGATCTATTAAGAGTATTCTTGTTTATTTTGTAAAAGTAGTAAAAATATGGACACAGGTATTTATGTTGAGAGGGAAGGGCATGTGAATTTGGTTGTGGACTACGTGCATCGCATTATCTCCAAATACGAATCCCAAAGCTGTGTGATCACGAGCCAAATGATTCACGTTACACATTTTTGTAAAATATATTCAAAAAGAGTCTTTGTTTAGGCAAATTGCACTTGTACCAATAACTAAGTTTAAGTTTAAGTTGTTGCGGTCTACATAATATTCAGGTTTGTGTTGTTGTTGTTGCTGCAGTCTAGGTAAAGTAGAGAACATAAAGTACAGAGTTTGTGTTTTGTGATTACACTGAAGGCGGAGAGAATCGCTCAAACGTATGAGAAGAACTTGCAAAAGAAGTTGTCTGCACTTGAGCTAGATATTTCATCTGTTTCAGACGGCGCTTCACGACCTAGGGAACTCACCACAGATGAGCCCTCTTTCATCAGGTTAAGTAACATTTCTTAACTGTCCACATTTATAGAGTATTATTTACTGTAAATTATACTCTTATTGACTGTTTTCTCTGTTTTTTGCAGTCCACTGAAAAGGATTCATGAGGAATTCTTTACGGAGTTGGAAGCCTTAAAGATTGTCTTGGGAATTTTGGCCAGCGCAAGCAACCAAGCGAGTCTTCATCTTTTGCAGCATTGCAAGAGCAACTGATGGAAGCTCAACGTAAAATCGAAGAGCAAGCTGCTTATAATGTTGAGGTTGCTACCCGAGAGGCAGCGAATGCCCAAGTTGTGGCTGAGCAAAAGGACAAGATCAAGCAGTTTTCCTTGGTGGAAAAGTATTTGCGCCAAACGGATCCAGCCTTTCTCGATTTTGTGGCAACTCATTCCTCTCTCAAACAATCTTCTCGAAACAGCTCCTTGATCACCTCCATTCACTTAGGTTTCTTATCCCTCACTCTCTATACTTTAACTCTCATAAACTTTGCTTGTATTTGGATTTAAATCTTAGTTGTATGTGAAACTCTTGTATTTGTGACTTAGTTTGTATGTGGAACTCTTGGTTTTTATATAGCATATTCGGTTCATCAATGTGTGTAAAGAAATACCATACATTTTTATATAGCATATTCAGAAACAAATAGGCATTCACGAGTGTAAACGAATACCATATTTTTTTTCATCAATGTGTGTGGTCGCTAATTAGTCACTACGTAGTTGCTACGTAGTTGCTAATTAGTCACTAATTACTCATAAAAATTAGTCGTCAAACGTAGTCGCTAAATCAGTAGGTAAGTAGTCGCTCATTGGTCACTAATTAGTCATCAAAATTAGTCGTCAAACGTAGTCGCTAAATCAGTCGCTAAATTAGTCGGTAAGTAGTCGGCAAATAGTCGTAACATAGTCGTTATTCAGCTTAATTTTACGACTACGAAACGACTACGTTTGTTCATTCCGTTTAATCGTATACTAGTCGTAGTGTAGTCGTAACTATTTACGACTAATTTACGACTACTTTTACGACTACAGTTAGTAGTCGTAACATAATCGTCATTTAGCGACTATTGTTACGACTACATATTTTAGCGACTATCGAATTACGACTACATGTGTTAGTCGCTAAATAGTCGTAACTTGCTGTTTAGCGACTATTTAGCGACTATTACTGCAGTCGCCTTTTTCCTGTTTTCTTGTAGTGTCAGGTGCTCAAGGAGTTTTTGAGGTCAAGAATGGAGTAGGAAGTGAATGCTGGGATTAAGCTAGAAGAGTGGAGACGTTAAGAAGAGAAGTAGAGAGAATGGTGCCAAGCTCGACATGAGTGCTGCATGTACAAATCGAGTCTGTGCGAAAGGAGCCATCTTTAGAGACTTTAACAAGCTCGATGTGCGAGATCGATTTGCACATCGAGCTTGGTCACCGACTTTGCTATTTTGTCTGTTTCTGTACTAGGGTTTTGAACTAAGACTATAAATATCCCTCTTATGTCCTTACCCAAGGGGGATTACGTTTTTCCTTAAAGGTTTTCTCTGTAGCCACCAAGAACAACCAGTGTTGTAATCCAAATATCTTTTAATCTATTAAGTTTTTGTTGTTGATTCTTTGCAACTTCTTACTCCTCTCATCATTATCTTTCTGATTATGCAAGTTTTAAAAATTTCTGGGTTTGTGTTCTTGAGCATGATTTCTGGGTTTGAGTAGTTTCTAGGGTTCTTGAGGATGGGATAGATTAGTGAGGAATCTTTAGTCTCCTAAGTCGTTTAAGCTTAGATTTTCATGAATCCCTTATGGATTAGTGTTCTTAATGCTAATTTCTTTTTGATCAACTGGAATTAGAACCCAGACATTTCACACCCAGAAGGTGTTCGATGAAATGTCTGAACCAATTAATTCTAGAGATTTACATTTCTAGCCTAAGGGATTAGTTGTCAAGAGTGTTTATTGGCTTTAATAGACTGAATCTTAGTTCCTGTTAGGTTAGATTTCGCTAATGGGAATTAGGTCTGGAACTAGCTTAGCTTGATGATTTCTGTTATGAGAGTGGATTAGTCAGCTTTTGAGTATATTGCCTAGGGATTATGTCTATGTTGTGTTTGTTAAACGTCTAGGTTGATTAAGGAGGATTCACTAGTCTATTACCCCCATCCTTAGGAGCTTCTTGTTATTCTGATTATTCTGTTGCTATTTTCTGCTTCTGTAGCTTCTGTAGTTTCTATAGCTTCTATAGCTTTTGTAGTTTCTGTAACTTCTATTAGTTTCTGTTAAGTTATAATTGTCTGCTTAAGTTTATGTTAATGCTTTATGTCCATTTAGGTTGTTAGACAAAACAAATCTTATTGCTTGGCTTGACTTAGATTGATCTGTTGCATCTTATCTGTTAGCATCACACCTGATTGGATTGATACCTATTGTACTGCGATGACATGATAGTGCATTAGGGTAATTGATACAAAAATCCTATTATCAGCAATCAGATCGTCGAGCTATTCAAAATGGGTTCACAAACCGTCACAGTTTTGAGCACAAGGACAGAAAGATCATCTTAGCTCCTATGGCGCCTCACGAGGTTTATCTAGATGAACTCAGCATGAAAAAGAAGCCATTGCAAGACAAATCATCAAAGCAAACTAAGCAAAAGCCTAAAGGGAGTGAATCAACTAATCTTTTGCAGGATTTTCAAGATATTTTTCCTGAATATAATCCACCGGGACTACCACCAATTCGAGGTATTGAACACCAAATCGATTTTATCCCCGGGGCTGTGCTACCAAACAAACCAGCATACCGAACCAACCCCACGGAGACCAAAGAACTCGAGACACAAGTAAATGAACTCTTAGAGAAAAGATACATCAGAGAAAGCATGAGCCAAAGTGCCGTACCTATTCTATTGGTGCCAAAGAAAGATGGCAGCTGGAGAATGTGTGTTGATTGTCGAGCAATCAACAATATTACGGTGAAGTATCAACATCCTATACCTAGACTACATGACATGCTTGATGAATTATATGGGTCTAATGTTTTCTCTAAGATTGATTTAAAAAATGGCTATCATCAAATTAGGATGAAAGAAGGAGATGAGTGGAAAACTGCATTTAAAAATATGCAAAGGTTATATGAGTGGTTAGTAATGCCATTTGGACTAACCAATGCACCTAGTACATTCATGAGATTGATGAACCATGTGCTTAGAGCTTTCATAGGCGTTTTCGTGGTTGTTTACTTTGATGACATTCTGGTCTTTAGTAAGAGCCTAGCGGAGCATGTTGATCATCTTAGACTTGTTCTGGACGTACTTAGGAAGGAAAAACTCTATGCTAATTTGAAGAAATGTACTTTTGGAACAGATAACCTTATCTTTTTAGGTTTTGTTGTGAGTGCAGATGGAGTTAAAGTAAATGAAAAAAGGTGAAACCAATTCGAGAATGGCCAGGTTCGAAGAACGTGAGTGAAGTGAGGAGCTTCCACGATCTAGCTGGCTTCTATAGACATTTTGTTAAAGACTTCAGCTCTTTGGCTGCACCACTCACGGAAGTAATCAAGAAGGACGTTGGGTTTAAATGGGAACAAACGGAAGAGAATGCATTTTAGAACCTTAAAGAGAAGCTTACCAAATGTAAAATCAGATACACCATCCAAGGAGTATCCTCAACATCAACACCTAAACCAAGGACTTGATCGGAGAACTCGACCGATAACCCGAGTAGTGACCGCTGGACAATAGGATGTACCGTCCGTCATACAGACCAACTCAAGCTTGTCGATACCATCAGGTCCCAAGTCAGCCATGAAGCCTCCTAAGGCTTTCCTTAAAGACTCTTAAGCGCAATCATCTTCTAGAAGCTCCTAATCCAACCGTTGTATCATTATCCATTGGTTAAAAGGAAGATCACATGTGCGCCTAAGACTTGGAGACCGTTGAGACAAGTTGCTTTCTCCCTTGCAACTTGTGTAGATATTTTTGACCTAGGTTATTCACTTTGTATGTCCATATATAACATGTATCTTATGTTCTAATAAAAGTAAGAAAAGAGAGATTTTCTTTCTCGTCGAACACAACACACAAACTCTATTCTCTCCACTCATTCTTTAATCTCTCATACTCGTTACTCTCTTCTCTCTCCTCTACAGATCTACTAGTCCCATTCTAGGAACCTAAGCTCCATATTCTTACATGGTATCAGAGGCAAAAGCTCCATTATACTCATCGTCTTAGGTTCTCCTCCTCTTTATCGTTTCCACATTATAAAAATTTCTTTACCCAACAGATAAAAGCTTTGTCCGTTGGTCCATTCAAATTTACGAACCATGGAGAACACCAAAGGCCTTCTTGTTTCGGTTACCCTCAAAGGAGGGAACTACTTGTTGTGGTCAAGAACCAAGAAAACCGCCTTGTGTAGCCGCGGTCTTTGGTCTCACATCTTGAAGGGTGAATCACCAAAGGAGACAACCACACAAGAGGATGGTACAAAAGTCGCCATTGTCGATGAAGATAAATGGTTCCAAGAGGACCAAATGGTCCTATCTCTAATTCAAAACTCCCTTGAAGCTTCAATCCTTGAAGGATATTCCTATTGTGAAACCGCGAAGGAACTTTGGGATATGCTACAAAAGGTTTATGGAAACATCTCCAACTTGAGCCGAGTCTTTGAAGTGAAGAAAGCTATCAACAAGCTCAACCAAGAAGACATGGAGTTCACTCAACACTTTGGAATGTTTCGGTCTCTATGGGCCGAACTTGAAATGCTCCGACCAAGCTCCACCGATCCGGTGACTCTTAATGAAAGGCGTGAGCAAGACAAGGTGTTTGGTCTACTCTTAACCTTAAATCCAACCTACAACGACCTCATCAAACACCTACTTCGAGCCGACAAGCTCCCAAGTCTTGAAGAAGTATGTTCTCAAGTGCAAAGAGAACAAGGTTCTCTTGGATTGTTCGGAAGTAAGGGGGAGCTTATCTCGGCCAACAAAAGAGAACTTGTGATAGCCAACAAAGAGAATTACAAGTATGATCACAAGAGAGGTCCATGGTGTGATCATTGCAAGAAGAATGGACATTCAAAGGAGAGTTGCTGGAGCCTCCATCCTCATCTCCGACCCGGAAAAGGGAATAGAGAAGCAAGAGCCAACCAAGCTACTGGCGAGGTCTTTGGAGAGCAAGGCGAAGCCAAAACGTCTAGTGAAGGGAATGGAGTAGCTATGGCAGCCTCCTCCAACCTTGTGACACGATCCGACCTTGATGCACTCTTCAAAGCCCTCAAAGAGTCCTCCGGTAACGCCTATCATACTATTAGTATTTTTAAACCGCTTATTGTTGACTCGGGTGCTTCTCATCACATGATTAGTGACTCTAAATTGATTAGTAATATATAACCGGCCCATGGGAATGTTATTATAGCAAAATGGAGATAAAGTACCAGTTAAAGGAATTGCTAACCTAGAGTTGTTCGATAAGAAATCTAAAGCTTTCTATATGCCTAACTTTACCTCTAACTTGTTATCCGTGAAAAAGGCTACAACCGACCTTAATTGTTATGCAATCTTTGGTCCTAATGATGCTTATTTTCAGGATATTGAGACAAGTAGAGTGCTCGGTCAAGGTAGTTCATAGGATGGTCTTTATGTGCTTGAGGACACAAAACTATCCGCACCCTTATCTTCCCTTTTTAGTGCAACTCTTGGTAGTTCTAATAGTGCTATTTGGCATGCTAGATTAGGATATCCTGATATGGTCATGGATGAGCTTGAACCAGAGCATGTACTTGAGCTTGAAGCTGTGGACGAGCATGAACCTAAGGAAGCATTGCAAGTACCAGCTGGAGCTATGACAAGGTCTAGGTTCAAGAAATTCTCTAAGACACTAAGTTCTTTACTTAGTTCAGCTTCTAATCAAGTGGGCTTATTGGAGAAAGGATTAAAACACACTATTTTGGTGTTGTTGCAAGTTCAAGACATTCAAGAGGCTTTAGGAACAACTATGTAAGCCATTCTGGTAAAGAAGTTACAAGTCTGCTTTGCAATCTAGAAGTCTGCTTTGGAAATTTAGAAATCTGCTGAACAAATTTCAAGTCTGCTGAATAACTCACAGTCTCCTATGTACGACTGGCAGTCTCCTATGTACGACTGACAGTCTCCTATGTACGACTGTCAATTCCCTAAGTACGACTAAGAAGGAAATTCGCCAAATGGGAGTTGAAGAGTAAAATATGGAGCTCATGAGTCATTCAACTATAGTTAATTCAGTCTTTGTCTTATTTTTCGTATTTCATATTTTTTAGTTAAGTCTTAACTACAATTTTTTCTATTTAAGCTAAACTCTTGTAGAACAATCAATAACAACTTTTCTTTTATCAAATTTGAGAGTGATTCTCTTCTTGTTCATCTTGGACAAAACTGGTTGCTAGTGTGTAATATCCAGAAACCAAACTCGATCCTCAGGTGCGTCATATCTTGAAGATCAACCGGAATATCAAGAGTCTTCCGTAACTCTTGTGCGACCACTCAATCCACATCACCTTAGCCTTGGTTAGTAACCTTGGTTGAAGGCATATCCAATTCGAAATCCACCTTAAGAGATCACGATCTAGTGGGATCATATCAAAGTGGTATCGTTTTCTGTTTTGTTTTCATCTTTCTCATCTATTCATTGCTGCTATAAACACTTTCTTTTCTGTCTATCTATAAATAAGGAATCCGGGCCACTCAAAATCCATATAAAAAAAAAGAACGAGATCAAACGTTTGAGACTGAGGAGAAATCCAGTCTGAGTTGGTTAAGATGGATTTCTGGTTTTAGACATTGGTTTGACTGGTTTCTGTCCATTAAGAACTGATTGAGAAATCACTAAGGGCACCAAAACTTGAGAGAAACACTTGTGAGAGTTTGTTGGTTTCTTTGATTTATTTGTTATTGTTTTCAGGAATAAAAGATGGTTTGAACTGGAAACAATAGCAATCTACCCCATACTAATCCACCAACCCCTAGAGATGGTGAACCACAAAATGCTAATGTTCTTTTAGTTGAAGCTTTGTTGGCACATGTAAAGCACATGATGAGGAATGAACTGCAAGCTATTCACATACGGCTTGATGAGGTGCAAGGAGGAACCCAACAAAGAGAACAAACACCCCCAGCTCAAAGGGAGAGGCGTGAGCAACCTAGAAGGACTTAGGAGGAGCGGGCAGTGGAGTACTATAGCCGAGATGGTTACTCATCACAAGAAAGCCAAAGGAGAGCAAGCCGAACTAGAGAAGGCCGAAGGAGACCACAAGATGATTTAGGAGGTCTTAAGCTCAAAATTCCATCTTTTCATGGAAGAAACGACCCTGATGCCTATCTTGAATGGGAGAAAAAGATAGAGCTTGTCTTTGATTGCCAGCATTACTCTGAACATAACAAGGTAAGAGTTACTGCCACCGAATTCTATGATTATGCTATTAATTGGTAGGATCAATTGGTGACAAGTAGGAGAAGGAATGGAGAACCACCAGTAGAGACTTGGATTGAACTAAAGAAGATCATGAGGAAAAGATTTGTTCCTACTCACTACCATAGAGATCTTCATCAAAAGTTGAGACGACTCACACAAAGAACTCGAAGTGTGGAGGATTATTATCAAGAGATGGAGACCTTGATGATTAGAGCAGACATCAGTGAGGATATAGAGGCTACCATGACACGTTTTCTTGGAGGATTAAGCCGAGAGATCCAGGACAAGCTTGAGCTAGAACATTATGTGGAACTAGAGGATATGCTTCACAAAGCCATTCTAGTTGAACAACAACTCAAGAGGAGGGGAACTACAAGCTGATCAGACCATTCCAGAGGGACCTTAGTTCCTCCCTATCAACCACCTTAGGCCTAATGCGTATGAGAAGTCAAGCTCAAAGACTTTAAACAAGCTCACTTGGGAGGAAGTCCCATGTCTATCTTTGTACATATTGCTTTAGGTTTTTGGTACTTTTTTGTTATGTTTTTCTAGTGTTTCAGGTGGTCAGGTCACAGGCGAATGGTTTGATCACAAGATGATCATGAAACGAAGCAGTGGGCATGACGAAGGACCAGACTCGACCTCCAAGCTCGATCTGCACGTCGAGTCTGCATACACCAGATAGAGCATGGAGGAATCAATCACCTCCTTCTTAACCCAGCCTTGAGGTAACAGCTCCAACCATTCATTGTACATACTATTGCATCCTTATTAGAATTCTTGTTGTTTCTTGCACCTTCCTTTAAATTTTAATTATTCAAGGGACTGTGTAATTTAAGTTTGGGGGAGAGTTTGAGATGTATTTGATTAAGTGTTATGTGACTCTTATCTTTATTTGCATATTTGAGTCTGCATATCATTTAAAGCATAGAAAAACCATAAAAATTTGAAAACCATAAAAATTATCCAAAAAAAAGTGTGTTCATGTAGTTGCATTTGCATTTTAAGATTGAGTCTAGCTGTTTCATTTAGAATTGATGCATTTGCACTGGGGGATTATGATGATTATAACTTTGTAAGCATGTTGATTCATTAACCTCAATGCCCAAGTTAGTAGTTGTCTGATGCATATTGAATGAGTTTGAGTATAAGACATCACCATGCTTTGAATGCACAATTTGATCTTCTTATCTAAATTGAAGCATACTGTGATTTGATGTCTTTCCCTATCTACTTGAACCAAAACTTGACTCATAATTATCATGTCTATGCATTGAATTTGAACTCATGGATACACATATACATACTTGGATTCTCTTTCACCATTTTACCATTCTTACTAATCCAAGTAACTGATTCCCATTTTAGAACAGTTTCCATACCATAGCCTAACCTTCTTTCAAGCCATAAATATTTACTGAGTGTGATGCCTTTTTTTATTGAGCTTGGTAGAAAGTGTTAGGTTTGAGCTGACAAGGATAGTGTCCCATGTAATTCTAGTTCACGATTTTTGGACTAGATAGGACTAGGTGGGAGCTTAATTCTAGGTGTGGGGTTTGGTTGAGAAAGAAAGGAAAAGGGTGAAAGAAAGAAAAGGTTAAGAGTTCTTAGGAGAGGAAAGTAAAAAAATAAGAGAATATGTTGTTGATCTAGTAAAGGATTTGGGAGTATAAAAAAGGAGAAAAAGTGGTTCTGTGCAAGTAAAAGAGAAGAAGGGACAAAAAGCCTAGAATGTCTTATGATATAAGAAGAAAAGAGAACCATAGCTGCTAAGAAAACCCGAATATACTAGAAATCATCAAATTCAGAAAACCTCTCCTTAGAATGTAAACAAAGAAAAAGAATGACTTGATTGAAGAAGAGTTCAAGGCAAAACGAATGCCTTAAGTGAAAAGGGTAGAAATAGGATCATCTTCTGGGTTTAGAAATAGGAAGGCCGAAATTTCTTTTGTATCTTTGGGTAGATGGGATTCTATTCTTCTATGCATAGGTTGGCCCTTACCTTTAGCGTTCTTCTAAAGCTCAGTCATTTCTTAAGAGATCCCTGTTATGTATTGCTTAAACCATATGTGAAGGGACCATATTTGTCTCTTAAACCTTTTCCTTAGCCAAATGAGTTCATTGAATATGCATAGCTTGATTCATGGTTTCTGCTTAATAAATGTTAAAGGGATTGGTTGATTTGAATGTATGTCTAGGTTGAGACTGAAGTTAGATTGTGTTTTGAAGAGTATGGCTAAAGTTTTCTAAAAAGAACTCACTCATATTGCATTTTAGAACTATTAACTTGGACAATGATTTTATCATTTCTATCAGCATGTTTTGGTTCTGAGTCCCCACCTTCAAACCTCTTCTCTAGCTTAATCTTGTTTGTTTGCTTGAGGACAAGCAAAGACTAAGTTTGGGAGAGTTGATATGTCTATATTTTACCTGTTTTAAGCATACATTTATCACCCATTTAACATTGTTTCACCTTTCATTCATGTCATTCATAGTCCTTTTGTTTATACTTTGCATGTTTAAGTGTCTTTTGCATTAGCATTGCATGCATTCTCGCATTTGGAGTTGTTATCAAGTGCTCGAGGAGTTTTTGAGGTCAATAATGGAGTAGAAAGTGAATGCTGGGATTAAGCTAGAAGAGTGGAGACGATAAGAAGAGAAGTAGAGAGAATGGTGCCAAGCTCGACATGAGTGCTGCATGTGCAAATCGAGTCTGTGCCAAAGGAGCCATCTTTAGAGACTTTGCCACACTCGATGTGCGAGCTCGATTTGCACATCGAGCTTAATCACCGACTTTGCTATTTTGTCTGTTTCTGTGCTAGGGTTTTAACCTAAGACTATAAATATCCCTCTTATGCCTTTACCCAAAGGGGATTACGTTTTTCCATAGGGTTTTCTCTGTAGCCACCAAGAACATCTAGTTTTGTAATCCAGATTTCTTCTAATCTATTGAGTTTTTGTTATTGCTTCTTTGAAATTTCTTACTCCTTTCATCCTTATCTTTCTGATTATGCAGGTTTTAAGAATTTCTAGGTTTGTGTTCTTTATGTTCTTCATGAGTTTTGAGTAGTTTTCTAGGGTTCTTGAGGATGGGACAAATTAGTGAGGAATCCTTAGTGTCTTAGGTCGTTTAAGCTTAGATTTCTATGAATCCCTTCTGGATTAGTGTTCTTAATGCTAATTTCTCTTTGATCAATTGGAATTAGAACCCAGACATTTCCACACCCACCAAGTGTTTGATGAAATGTCTGAACCAACTAATTCTAGAGATTTACATATCTAGCCTAAGGGATTAGTTGTCTAGAGTGTTTATTGGCTTTAATAGACTAAATCTTAATGCTTGTTAGGTTAGATTTCGCTAATGAGAGTTAGGTCAAGAACTAGCTTAGCTTGAGGTCTTTTGTCATGAGAATGAACCTGATTGCTTATGAGCCTATTGTCTAGGGATTATGCTTGAGTTTTGCTAAACACCTAGGTAGATTAAAGAGGAATCACTAGTCCATTACCCATATCCTTAGGAGCTTCTTGTTTATCTAATTGTTTTGTTGCTATTCTCTATTATTAGCTTCTGTTAGAATCTGTTACTTTCTGTTAGTCTTAATTGCTTGTTTCAGTTTATATTCTTGTTTTAGTTTTTGTTAATGCTTTCAGTTCACTTTGGTTGTTAGACATAAAAACCTACTACTTGGCTTGACTTAAATTGATCTACTGCATCCTATCTGCTAGCATCACACCTGATTGGATTGATACCTATTGATACAAAAATCCTAATTATCACCATAGGACTGTGTCATCAGGTTTCTTTTGAACACTTAAAGACTGACCAATTTCGGGTTTTCCTTGAAGCAAGTAGAGTTTATCATGCCTCTTTCCTACCATAATAATCTTTTCTTCTTCTTTTACTAAGAGGATTCCTTCCTTAGATTCAAAACTACAGCCCTACTTTTCTAAGGTTCCCATAGATAGCAAATTTCGATCCATATCAGAAATGTACCTTACATTGGTGAGCAACACCATTGGCCCATCTTCATTTCTGATTCTGACATTTCCAATGCCTCTGACCTTTGATGTAGTTTTGTTTCCCATCCTAACTGATCCTCCAGCATTTTCATTGATTTCTTCGAACTAGTCTATCTTGTGTGTCATATGATAGCTACATCCTGTATCCATGATCCATTCATTCTCCAGACTTACACCTGTTGAATGTAAGGCTTCTGATACATATAAACCTGCAGCATCAGATGAGCTTCCTTTTACCATTGCAGCTTCACCTTTGCTGCTACTTCCCTAGTCTCTCTGTTTGCCCAGTGACTTACTTCTGCTTGGACAAACATTTTTAAAATGTCCTTCTTCTCCACAAATCCAGCAACCTTTTCTGTTTTTAGATTTTGACTAGGACCTGTATTTGTTTCCTTTCTCCCTCTACTCAGATCTTCCTCTTGGCTCATTCTTCTCTTTTACATACAGACCCTCTGCTTGACCCCTTATACTCTTCTTATTTGAGCCAAGTTCCAGCTCCTTAGAGTATATAGCTGCAATCACCTCATCTAAAGATAGGGTTGTTCTCCCTGAGCTATACTTAAGAGTATCCTTTAGTTGATCAAACTGTCTGGGTAAAGACATCAGCAAGAGAATAGCTTGATCTTCATCTGACACCGACACGTTTGTGTTCTCCAGATCAGCTATTAGGCACAGAAACTCATCTATATTTCTTTCCACAGACAAGTTTTCTTACATTTTGAAACTGTATAGTCTTTGTTTCAGATATATGCGATTTGGAAGAGCCTTAGACATATACAGTTTGTCTAAGGCACTCAACATAGAAGCTGCGGTCTTCTCTTTCTTGATCTTCCTTAGCACTTGGTCTGAAACGCTTAAGACTATGGTGCTCCTCGCTTTCTTTCTCTTTTCCTCCAATATCTCTTCTTTTTCCTTAGCTTCTTTCTCATATTATTTTCCAGCTTCATCTGTTTCCTCTGGATCTGAGACTGATATGTTCAAATTAACCCTAGAGCTACTCTTTCAAATTAAGAGATCAATGTAGTACTTCGGGATCGAATCCACAAGGACAAAAGTTCACACAATAGATTAACAGTTTGGAAATATAGCTAAACGATAAAAAATAAAATGTAAAACTAATAAAGTAAAATGTAGAAGTTGTAAATTCAATAGGGAAAAAGCTAGACTTAGAAAAATTCTCAGGTAATTCAGAATTGCAAAACAGATAAACAGAATAGGGTTTGGTTAAGAACTGTTCTTGAAGTCAAAGCACAAACTTCAAATCAATCAACTTTCGTTGCAGAGATTATCTATGTCTAAAATAGTGAATTCCAAATTTTTTTGAGAATTCAACAATCAAAACATGCATTAAATTCAAGTTTGATATGTTCACAAAATCTCTAAATCAAATGTCTTTGCAGATAGATATTTTGCTCATCAAGGTTTAATTCAGGGAATTGATAACACTTTCATGTCTACCAATTATCCTATGATCTAAATTCTAGGTGATCAATCTAGAACTAGCATTAATCTCAATCTAGATGAAAAACCCTATGATTACCCTAACAAATCTATCCAATTCAACAATTCATCCTTACCCTAGAAAAACCCTAAATCTAACAGATAGATTACTCAGACATGATCAATGAAATACACATCCATGAATGAATAGATTGCATTAAGATAAATAAAATAAGAAGAAAAGAGTTTAGAAACCTTCTCCAAAAATCTCTGAAAATGTGGCTGCTCAAAAATCAAGCATAGGTATAAACAACGACCTTAAAATCCTATAAATAGGCTAAAACACGATTTGGGCTTTATTTGTAAACAGGGACAACTTCTGGGCCGAATTTGCAATTCTTCAAACCTTTAAGAAAACGTGAAATTCAATTGCCGTCAGATATTGGTGTCGACCGACACTAGGGGTGGTGTCGATTGACATCCACACCAATTTTGCTCTCCGAGTTTGTTGCTTCAGCGTAGCTTCTCGGCTTGCTCCAAAACGTCCCATAATCTCCAAATAAGTCCAAAACACTCATAGACCTGCAAAGACTCTAAAAGACTCGAAAGACACTAAAAAGACTCTAAAACAAGACTAATATCATGATTAAAAACAGTAAAAACCATGATATATCAACTCCCCCAGACTTAGCATTTGCTTGCCCTCAAGCAAAACAAAAACTTACCCTGTGAAAGAAGTTTGAAAATCGCGGAAACTCCCTCTCTCTTACACAATTGCATTGAGCATTCAAACTATAATCCATATGCTTAGCAGACAAATTCAAATTGAACTACCATGTACTTCTCCATAGACGTTTCAACATCCCAAATTTACCCCACAATTTCGCAACATTCTCCACCAGCCTTCATCGCTGGGTCTCATCAATGAAATTAGTCCCAAGAATCTTCTAGACTCATTCCCATACAATACCATGACAAACCAACCAACTGTCACACTCTTTTTGGTACTATTTCTCTCCTCCAGACTTGTTCTTTTCTCAACATCTTTTGTGTTGTGTTTTTTTTTATCAAAAGTTTAGGCGAATAATGGCATCACAGGAAATTTTCCTAACCTCGCTTCCAACTTTCGTGTGATCATTCCTTTCAGAGTAAAATAATGGGATCGTTAGAAATTTTCCTATCCGTTTACCCAAAAGAAAATCATCTCTTTTCTGCTTGTAAACAAACACTTTTTTTTTTACTGAATAGGGGAGAGGAATACCATCACTTTTTACTTAGGCTTTCGCTTGTCAGGTAAGAACGAGGAGTCAAGCTATATAACTTCTAGATGCATCGATGAGGTAAAAGGAAGAGCTCAGATTTTAGCTCCGGCTTTTGTGGAATATGTTGCGAAATATGGGTCGCTCTGATTTATCGATCAGTCTTTGGATTTTCTATTAGTCGGATCTGAACTAAATCTGCAGCATTAATCACTCATGCAAATAGACTAAGAAGAGAGATCATAATTTCCTAACCAAAGTTTTGACTCAATAAAACGAATAAGACTGACATGACTAACTCTCAAAAACAAAGCCAACGTCAGCAACTACCTCTCCCAGACTTAAGTAACACTGTCCCCAGTGGTACCAAACCCAGAGTTGGCAAAATGAAATAAAATAGAAAAAACATGAATAATCAAAATAAAATAGGAAAACGTACGAGTTGGTTGCCTCCCACTAAGCGCTTGTTTTCAGTCATTAGCTGGACTGTGACGGAGCTCAGGTAATGAATGCTTCAGTCAAATTAGTCTCATCATCCATGGTGGTGTATAGGTATTGGGTGCGTGATAACGACCAAAGAAGTAAGGAATAAGAGCAGGGCGGGACTTAATCTTGGGTGGTACACTCCTTTTCCCTGTACAATCATCAAAAGAAGAAACAAGCGCTCTACGATAATCTTGTGGCTCGGTTAACTGCAAAACAGTTTTTGTACCTTTGAAATTCTTATTGATGTAAGGAGATGGTTTGGGATTAGGATCTGCGTACCTTTGTTTTTCTTGAGGTGAATAAAGTGTGGGATGTGGAGCTCTCTGTTTTGGAGGCAAATTCGGGTCAACTCGTGGAAAGTGTCGACCGACACCAGTGGTGGTGTCGATCGATACTCAGTCTGTAGCTCGGATCTCTACACCTTTTCTGCAACTCTTCTTTGCAATCCCTATCTCCATCTCAAAAACATCATCCTCCGGCAACTTGTCACTGAGTAGAACCTCTTCTTGAAGCCTAGTACTGAAAAGATGATCACCACACTAATCCTCAAGCACAACAGCTTGCTTATTCACTTGGACCCAACTCTTCGACATACACAGCAGTAATGTTTGTGGAGATCTCTACGAAGAATGTCTGTCCATCAATTGTGGGTCTCTTTACCAGCTTATCCGTGTCAAAGTTCATCACTAGATCACCCACATTCAGCCCTATCCTTCCTTTTTGCACATCAATTATGGCACCAGCTGTAGCCAAGAAAGGTCTTCCCAATATGAGAGGATCCTTAGGTTCTTCCTCATATTTCAATACCACAAAATCAGTGGGAATCAAACAATCTCCGATCTTTATGGGAACATCCTCAAGTATACCATCTGGAATGCGTACAGACCGATCAGCAAGTATAAGTGTGATCCTGGTCGGTTGGAAATCTGTCATCCCAAGGTTGACTGCAATTGATCGAGGCATCAAATTCACACTAGAACCCAGATCACACAACGATCGTTCAAACCTGTCAAAGAAAATGGTGCAGTCCAAAACAAAGCTTCCAGGGTCTGGTAAGTTTTTTTGGAATCCGATCTGAATAACAGCGCTGACATGTGCAGAGATCATCATCACACCTTGCTCAACATTTAAATCCTTTGTCACCATCCGCTCCACATACCTTCTGATCACAGGAGACGATTTCACAGCATCAATCAGAGGAATCTTAACAACAAGCTTATCCATCATAGCTTTGCATCTAGCATCTTCTAACTTCTGCCTTGACTTCCTATGGTTCTTTGGATAGGGAACCTTAGGCTTGTATACCCTTTCTACGACTTGAGGAGAATTGTCGATAGATTTCGGTATTGATCGTACAGGGTGTCGACCGACACTAAATTGGTGTCGATCGACACTGGCTTCTAGTATCGACACTCTAGTGTCGAGCTCGGTCGATTTTGCTCTGTCTTGCGTCAAATTTTCTTCATCCTCTGAAGGGTGTCGATCAACACCAAGGTGGTGTCAGTCGACACTCGTCTCTGGTGTCGAGTCCTTAGTATCAACCGAGGTCGATTTCTCTCCGTCTTGCATCGACTTCTCAGGAATGTCGGTCGGTGTCGAGTGACACATAGTGGTGGTGTCGATCGACACTGGCCTCTGTTCTTCGGACTCATTGTTGTCTATCTCTTCCAATTCCAAGAGTTCTTCTGTGGTGAGACTTTTCAGCACAGGTTGAAGGAGGTTTCCACTTCTCAGTGAGATGGCATTACAGAAATGCTTAAGGTTTGAATCTGGCCTTCTAGGAAGGAATCCTTCTTGTCGTTTAACAGACGCAGCAGTCTGAGCAACTTGAGTATCCAGCTTCTTGACATGGGTGCTTAGCGCTTCGAATTTCCCATTCAGATCAGTGTACAGTGCGTCGATCTTCCCATTGAAATCCACTATGATCTTCTGCTGACCCTCTAGAATCTGCTCTAGCATAGACTTAACCTCACTCTCTAAAGTCTGCGGAGGAGGTTTCTGGTAAGAAGAACTCTCAAAGTTCCTGGTGAAACTGCTGTTCAGATAAGCATTCTGGTATTTACACCTTGGGGTGTTTGCAGAAGAATTCTGATTTCCTGCAAAGTTAGTCCGCTGACCATTTCCACTGTAGTTCCTTTCCCCCTGATAATTACCATACCTCTGACCCTGAAATCCAGCCTGATTGGCATATTGTACCTCTTCTTCAGATCTCCTTTCCGGTCAAAAGTTTCAACTTCAGCAGCAAAGTGAACAGATTTCTTACCCACGAGAAGATTATGCACAGAATCCAACTTGCTGTTGCTGGAAGCAAAGTTCTTAATTAGGACGACAACATCTTCGGGATACATGGTGTTGAAATTCTCATTGCTCGCAGCATCCAGAGCCATCTGATACCTCCAATCTACACCTCTGAAGAAGATACCCACCAGCTGTACCTCACTGAACCCATGATGCGGACAATCTCTCTGATAAGCTCTGAATCTTATCTAAGCGGCCTTGAATGCTCCAGCTGGTTGTTGAGAAAAAGTGGATACCTTTGTTCTCGCATCTTCAGACCTGGCATCATCATAGAAGTAATTCAGGAAAGCATTCTTGGTTACCCACCAAGTTGTCAGATATCCTAGCTTCAACTGCTTGAGCCAGTAAGCTGCTTCCCAAGCAAGAGAGTACGGGAAGAGCTTGTAGAAGAGGAAATCATTGGATACCCCATTAGCTTTGATGCTCTTGACTAGGTCCTCAAACCTCTTGATGTGATCCATGGGTTGTTCGTGAGGAAGACCGTGGAAAGGATGCTGTCCCACAAAAGTGTAGTATGCGGGTTTCAGCTCAAAGTCATTCCTCTAAAACGGAAGGGGTCTGATCGATAATCGGTTGGCATAGAACTGATCTGGCCTGTTGTAGTCACCCAATGTCCTCCCACGAACAATAGCAGCAGCAGCTACTTTTGCTTACGCATCGCGAATTGCTAGAGCCTCGATAGCAAGAGGGTGTCGAGCGACACCCTGTTGGTGTCAATCGACACCGACGACGGATTCTGCTATCACATTTCCTCCAGCATCTAGTTTCTGACCCAGCTCATTGCGCACATGGCCCTCTTGATCACGCAGAATTCCAGCCTCATCCCTTACCAAAACAACAAAGTTATCCATTGCACCTAGTTTCTTTGCTTTTCGGTTCGTTCGTTCAATTCTTGCTATGTCCTGGTTAGAAGGATTTGCAAGCTGAAGATCTTTATTGCTCCTGGTTTTGCGATTAGGCATAAACCTGAAACACAAAAAGAAAAGAAAAACTAAAAATTGCGTTAGTAAATAAGTAGACTAAATTCCAACTGATATCTAATAGCGAATCAAAAGTCTCCGGCAACGGCGCCAAAATTTGATATGCTCAAATTAACCCTAGAGTTACTCTCCCAAATTAAGAGATCAATGTAGTACTTAAGAATCAAATCCACAAGGACTAAAGTTCACGCAATAGATTAACAGTTTGAAAATATAGTTAAACGATAAAAGATAAAATGTAAAACTAATAAAGTAAAATGTAGAAATTGTAAATTCAATAGGAAAAAATCTAGACTTAGAGAAATTCTCAGGTAATTCAGAATTACAAAACAGATAAACAGAATAGGGTGTGGTTAAGAACCATTCTAGAACTCAAAGCACAAACTTCAAATCAATCAACTTTCGTTGCAGAGATTATCTATGTCTAAAACAGTAAATTCCAAATTTCTTTGCGAATTCAACAATCAAAACATGCATTAAAGTAAAGTTTGATATTGATATGATCCTAGATGAGGATCCTCTGCCCTAAGATACTACTTCGTGGGTTGTGAGATGGTTGATATGAATCTTGTCTTTAAGAACCGAAAGATGACGATGGAATGGAGATTGTGATATGATCTGTGACTTGTAATGATTGTGAATGAACTTGTGGAGTGATTGAAACTTCCAAAGGCTATGGAAACACCTCTAGACTTTCGTGGCTTGAAGCTACAGATGATTGCTCTATGTGTATCTTCAAGTTGAATAGATATTACACACTATTCAGATCAAACAAAGAGAAAAGGTTTTTGATAAAAATGTTTGATAATTTCGTCCATGGAAATACAAGAGACATATAAAGGAAGTTCAACAAGGCCTTGCATGAAGAGCAAGCATTAAATGACCTAGGAAATAAAAAAAACACTTAATAAGAGTTTGAATTCGAAATTGCCTTTCATGCACAAGTCTTGGACGAATTTCTTCTTCATTTTGGGCTTGTTGGGCTTAAGTTTCATCAAGAGGTTTGGTAAGAGTGTATGGGCTTGCTTCATTAAAAACCTTTCCTGGAAAACCCATTGGGACAAAACCAAAAAGAGGGAAAAAGAGTACAAGTCCATACATCTCTCTTGATGAATGCTCAAGTGGCTTGAATCACAAACAATGTGGTTGGATCAGCACACTCAAGGTGGCCCTGGATATGGTGTAAGAGAGTGTGGAAAGCTTGATCAAACTTCATGGACTTGGACCTAGTCATAGGACCAAGTGGAATTTGTAGTTCTTCTCCTTCTTCTTCTTGAGTCTCCACGGCTACAAGCTGGTCACTAACTCCTCCTTTAGCTCCTTTAAGCTCAGGTTCTAGCTGCTCCTTAATCTCCTTAGTATCTTTGCTAGCCATGATCACATCAGATATGTTCACAAAATCCCTAAATCAAATGTCTTAGCAGATAGATATTTTGCTCATCAAAGTTTAATTCAGGGAATTGATAACACTTTCGTGTCTACCAATTATCCTATGATCTAAATTCTAGGTGATCAATCTAGAACTAGCATTAATCTCAACCTAGATGAAGAACCATATGATTACCCTAACAAATCTATCCAATTCAACAATTCATCCTTACCCTAGAAAAATCCTAAATACAGCCCTCACCTTAGCAAAATCGAAAACTGCGGCTTCTGAACCTCGAATGATTAAACCAACTGCGGATCTGAAACCGGAACGAAAAATCGAGTCAAACGGTCTTCGAACGACAAAAAGCGGTTTTTGGGTCAACTGGTCAAAGTCAACGGTCAACCCTACCGGTCAACGGTCAAACCGGTCCGGTTAAGCTAAACCAGAAATCAATTTCAAAATCGGACCGATTAGCCTAAACCGAGAAACAATTGATTTAAACCAATCGGTTAACCTAAACTGAAACCAATTGATTTAAACCGACCGGTTAACCTAAACCAAAATCAATTGAATTAAATCGATGGCTTACCGGAAAAGTCACCGGCGGTGATGGCGGCGGACGGACGGGGGCCCCGCTGACAGGCGGCGGCGCGTGGACGTCACGCGCGGAGGAGTCGACGGCGCGTGGACATCACGCGCTTCTTTTTGGCATCGCGTGGTGGCGCGTGGCTGGTCGGCAGCGATAACGGTTAGTTTCTCCGGCTTCGTCTCGTCGTCACGAATCCGATGGTGGCCTTGGTTTTGCGAGATTCGAAGCGGTTAGGGAGTGATCTTAAAAACACTAAACGGACCGAAACTAAAAGCTTACGAAACCGGTTTTTTGGGGTTACCTTCGGCTAAGCTCTTTCGTGGCTTGGTCGGTCTAGACTCGGGAGATGGTCGACGACAGTTTGGTGGTGGCTCTCTCTCCGGCTCGAGAATTCGGCAGCGGTTCGTTACTCGGGAGAGTTTTGTGGAATGAAGAGAGAAATGAGAGTATTTATAGGGAATAATTGAGGGTTACCTAGGATTTTCCAATTAGGTTTGGTGGGCTTCAGGTTGGGCTTGATAGGTTTCAGAAATTATTGGAGTTGGCCTAAAAATTGGGCTGTTACAGTGAATTCACCAGCGTTATCTAATCTAACTCATTTGGTTTTGAATAATTAGAAAACTGAACTCTTAGTTTGATTATCTGAGTTAGAAAATTTGCAAATGCCATATTTAGAGATGATAACACACAAACATGTGACCATCTACTAGATGCGTCTATCATTACCATGAAATAGTAGAATGGTCCATATGGTGGGTGTATAGGTCCACAAATGTCGCCTTGAATTCATTCAAGAAACTTTGGTGATTTTTATCAATTTTGGTTGGCGATGGCCTTATAATCAATTTTCCTAGAGAACACGCAACACATGTCATTTTATTCCCCTGATAAATCTATTAGGGTTTCAATGAATGTCCATGTGAGTTTTCTGTAATTCTTTGCATCATCGTGGTGTATGGGTGACAATATAAAATCATCATGATTTCTTTTGATCACAAGATGTGATTCTATTGAATTTATGTATGTATTGGAGTGTTGCTAATTTTTCCAAAACATTTATTTTTCCCGATTTTTCAGAAGTAATGTATATGTACTTCTTTCTATTTTCAGTTGCAAATTGAGTGTCATATCCATGAAGGTATATCTTTGAAACTCAACAAATTCCTTTTCGAATTTTGAGAAAATAATGCATTATTTATCGAAAACATTGTCCCATTAAATAATGCAAAATTTGCTTTACCGATCCCTTCAATTAAGTCTGTGGGACCTGATATTGTGTTAACAATAACTTTCGTTGACTTCAAATCGGAGATATATATTTTATGTTTAAGGATAGTGCACGTTGTTTTACTATCCAGTATGCAAATATCTTCAAGATTTGTCTTGGATATTATGTCATTTGTATTGTGATCCATTTCTGAAATAAACATAATTGATTAATAGAAATAGAAAGCAAATTTATTCATAGAGCTTAAAGCACAGTGTAATTATACATGATAGGTAATACAAGCACACAAATTTAGCAAATTTCAAACAAACAGTGATTTATTTATGGCATAGTTATCGCAAATTCGAGTTCCACACGATATGCATTTCAGTTTTCCGCGAAGACTGCCTCATCGAGATCGTTTGCAAAGTCACAAGCATCAAGGTGGGTTGTACACTCAGAATATTCTGAGAGGTTCACTTCTTTTCCTTTGCTCTTAGTGGATTCTTTGTACAGAGCACAAAGATGTGTAGGGGTCCGGCATACCTGAGACCAATGTCCCTTAGTGTCCCATCTGAAACAAGTACTCTCACGTTTTTGGGAGGTACTTGCTTGGATTTATTTTCCTTTCGGACCCTGTTAGAACGAATTCATTGGTATGACTTCCTGCTTTGATGGTTATAGTTTCTCCCGCGTCCGCGATAGTTTTGACGGCCACGTCTCTAAAAAGCTCTATTTTTTCTCACTGGATTTTTAACATCCAATGCATTAATCTCATGAAATGCTTTTGATCCGGTGGATCGAGACATGTGATTCTTGATTAGGAGCTCATTATTTTTTTTGGCTATTAGGAGCGCCACAATCAAATTTGAGAATTTGGTGTAACCATGCAACTTATATTGTTGTTGCAAAGTAATGTGGTTATTGTGGAACGTGGTGTTCATTTTCTCAAGCATCTGAGATTCAGTGATGGTTTCACCACAATACCTCAGTTTGGCGACAATCCCCAACATGGCGGAATTGTATATCATCACCTTGTCAAAATTCTAGAATCTTAGATTTTGCCATTCATCCCGAGATAGTGGGAGACTTATGTCCCTTTGATGATCAAATCGATCCTTCAGGGACTTCCATAGCTCTTTGGGATCCCTCATATGTATATAGTCATATATGACATTTTCATCGAGGCGTCTTCTAAGGAAGATCACCGATTTTGCCATTTCTTGGGCCATCGAAGTATTAGTCTTTTTTATGGTTTTCGTTAACCCATAAGACTGCAAATGTAATTCGACATTGGTAGTCCAAGATATGAAGTTAGCCCCAGTGATGTCTAAGGCCGAGAATTGGAGCTTCTCGATATTTGCCATTTCGTTTTTCTCTAAAAAAAACCACAAAAAACATTATTAGAAATTTTTACTTAATTTCTTTTAAAGCATAGGAGGCGCTTGTATACGTAGCGCAATTACAATAAACATAATTACATAAAAGAGTAAAATAATAACCATCAAAATTTTTTCGGGAGAGAATTCTCTAAAGAGTAAACCGTAAATAGCAACAATTATAAAACTTATTACAAAAACTAAGAATGGATGAGACATTTTTTTTTTTAGAAAAACAAATTATATATTTAGAGAAATTTTGAAAAAGATGAAATATTTGAGTGAAATGAATGAGTGAGAATGAGTCTATATATAGATTAAATTTTACTGTTTATTTACCGTTAAGACTAAACAGAAAATCAATTATAAATTTTAATATTCAAGCGGTTAAAATTTAGCAATTTCAGATATATAGGTGGCTGAGCTTCCTTATATAATAAGCATAATATAAATATATTTTAACAGTAATATTATGGTGACAGAGTCATCCATATTATAACATTAAATAAATTATGGTGACTGAGTCATCTACCTAACAGTAAATAAATTATGGTGACGAAATCATCCACATTATTAGCGGCTTAGCCGTCCATTGTTATGGTGCATAAAACAGTCATTACAATAGTAATTATAGGGGCGACGTACCTCTCACTACAGTAACGAATAAATAATGGTGTTTCGAACAACCACTAAAAATAATAATAATTTAACGAGACGACTTACCGTTCGGTATAATAACATAAATATTATAAATATATATTTGTAACCGAATAATGATAATGTGTTATAAATAATTAGTTTATATATAATAAATATAAATATAAATAATAGAGAAAATTTATATCTGTAGAAGGATTGGGATACTGTATAATAAAAGAAGAATGAGAGAGATATTTTACTTATTTGTAATTGAAGTTGTAAAAGTTGTATATTACATTGATCAAATTCGATCGTTTATATAGACGTAAAAAAGTAAATTACTATGCATGCATATCCGTATCCGAAACCGCATCCGAACCGAAAAAATCGGTTTTGGATATGAACCGAATCAGAAGAAATAACCGAACGGATTTTAGATTCTATATCCGAAAAATCGAATCCGAATTCAATCCGAACCGAAAACGAATGGATATCCGAATCACTCGAAATATAATAATACCTAAAATATTAATTCTTTTTAGATATGATATAACCTAATTATCCAAAATAACAATTATAAATCTGAAAATATATGTTATTTTAATATCAAAATAACTCAAAATATCCAAAATATATGAAAATTTATAGTTATATTCGTCAAAATTTAACAAATTTTTTTTTCAAATTTAACCAATTTTTTATATATATTTCGAATATCTGAAACCGAACCTAATCCTAATAGAACCAAACCAAATCCAAACCGAAATTCTAAAAACCTGAATGGATATTAGAATCAATATCTAAACTATCCGAAAACTGAAATATCCGAATCGAATCCGATCCGAAATCCGAACGCTCAGACCTAGTGATGATGGGTTTCACATAAAATAATATTTTACGAGTGATTTTACCTATGTTTTTGTTATGTTGCCTTTGTTGACATTTACAACAAAAATCAAGTATATCTATATAATATTAGGTGAGAAGTATATTTAAGAAAATAACCTTGAATATTTAAGAGAAATTCCACAAAATACCACACTTTCAAGTTGTTTTGCCAAATATATCACTTTTAAGTTATTTTTTCAAAAATACCACTAAAATGTTATTTTTCAAAAATAGCACAAAAACAAAAATTGATTTTCAAGGGTCTAAAATTTAAATTTTTTGGTTTGAGTTGCCTATTTTGCATTTTAGGGTATAGTTTTTAGGGGTAGGGTTTAATGCTTTGAATTTATGGTTTAGTTTGAATATTTAAAGTTAAGTTTTAGTTTTGTGGTATTTTTGAAAAAATAATATTTTAGTAATATTTTTGGAAAAATAATTTGAAAGTGATATATTTTGTAAAAAAAATAAATTTAAAAGTGTGGTATTAATGAGAATTTCCCAATATTTAATGCTTAACTTTTATACAAAATGAAATAAATAAAAATGTGAAAATGAAACTTATGAAATGTGAGCTAATTAATTTGTTCTCCAATCTCTCATTTTCATTAGTCCACACAACACGGTAACATCATCAATCGTCCTCTCTGTCCCCAGAAAAACCCTAAACATCTGATTAATCTATTGTTAGTGGAGGAAGAAGAAGAAGAAGAATCAAGGTCAACCCCAATCAGAATCCCTAAAATCGAATCACACAAATCTGAATCGATCTCTTTGAGAAAAAATGTCATCGGAGATTGAGATTGTAGAAGAAGAAGAAGTAGTCCAATCGAAACTTGAATTGAGCTCGAACGTGGTTGAAGAAGAGAGTTTAAGGAACGATGTGTATACTGCAGCGGCTTATGGTGATTTGGAGAAGCTTCATAGTTTGGTTGAGCGTGAAGGTGGTTCCCTCTCTGACCCTGATGGTCTTGGCTACTATGCTCTTCAATGGGCTGCTTTGAACAACCGTACCGCCGTTGCTCAGTATATTATCGAGGTTTTGTGCTCTGTCTCGATTGATTTTTTTAGCTTTTAATTTGGGACCTAGAAATACAATGTTATCCGTACAAAAAGTGCATTTCTTAAAGTTAGCATATAGCTTTTCCTTTCTAAGTATTTCTAGAATCAACCTAAGGTGATCAACATGCTCTTCTAAATTTTTGCTGTAGATTAAGATGTCATCAAAGTACACTACAACAAATTTTTACTTTTTTCACTACTATTGGCGATATGTGTGTATGTTTTGTGAAAAATATGAGCTTTTTGAGTTTTAAGTGTTGTTCTCAAGTTTTCGAGTGTGATTCTTATTACAGCATGGTGGAGATGTAAACTCTACGGATCATACTGGTCAGACTGCATTACATTGGAGTGCTGTTCGTGGTGCGGTACAAGTTGCCGAACTCTTATTGCAAGAGGGTGCAAGGGTAGATGCAGCTGATATGAATGGCTATCAGGTTTATCTCATCTTTAACTTAGCTTGTGTTCTTATGGAGACTCTACTTTTGACGTTGCTTCAAACTGGCACTCAAGATTCAGTAGTAGTGTTACTTTTCATGTTTTTGTTTGCAGTTTAGTTAAGAGGGTTGTGTTTTGAGGTAAATGTTGATAGTTAGCTTTGCATTTTTTACCACTGGTGTAAATACTGGGACAATGAACTTCTATTTGATCACATTGCTATAGGAGAAGGACCACGTGAGATCAGTTTACTTGTTTTTAAAATGCTTTTCAACACCCTCACGAATTCTTCATTAAATTCACGTCTAAATAGATGGAAGCTTCACCTACATTTGATCTTAATCAGTACTGAGTAGGTTAGAATATTGGAAGTCTTTATTCTGGATCAGATAATTTTGTTTGTTATGCTCTTGAGATTTGCATCTTTTGCGTTGGATCAGAGATTTGCGTCCTAGCCATTTTCCTTTTTCCTTCTCTTTAAATTTCTCTGCATGCATCCTAATAACCATTTCTAAACTTCTTGTAGCCAACACATGTTGCAGCACAGTACGGCCAGACTGCTTTTTTCTGTCACATTGTCTCAAAGTGGAATGCGGATCCTGATGTTCCTGATAATGATGGAAGAAGTCCCTTGCACTGGTAAGGTTGCCACCAATTGGAACACATGTTTGCCTGCTTGTGTTACGTAATTTATGGAGTCTTGCTTGGCTACCTTTATCTTTTGGTTTAGGTTTTATAAAATGCATGTTTTTCCGGAGAATGGATAGTTGGTTTTGTTTGTTTTTACTTCACTTGTTGATCCTTTAAGCTGAATCTGATGAAAATGCGGTTTCATATTCTCATATGGGATGTACTTCTCAGAACATTTCAGAAAGGTTGCGTTTTTTCCAAAGTTTTATAGGTTTTAGTATTTTTTTATTCCAGATATGATGGCAGGATCCACATAATTTTTGTCCACAATTTCCCTTTTTCTCGTTCTTGATTTTATTTTATTGCAAAGTCTGAAAAGTATATATATATCTCACAATGGTAGGATTTCCTCAGTTGTAGCGTTCTTCTCTATTCATCTTGAGACTAAACTTGAATAATCAGTTTCTTTGTGTTGGTTCTTTTGAGATTTCTTTCTCAAAGAACTTCTTTGAGAAGTCTGCTGATTGTTGCGTGTTATAATATCTGCTCTTTGGTTGTTAGTGTGTATAGTTGACCTCCAACATTATTGTCATATACTTTTATAATATATATCAGAACCCAGTTCTAATATGTTAAAATTTCTTGTCTCCTTTTGTGAGAAACTCAGGGCTGCTTATAAAGGGTATGCAGATTCTATCCGTCTTCTTCTGTTTTTAGATGCGTATAGAGGACGACAAGACAAAGAAGGTAGCTCCAGTAATTATAGTCTTTGAAAAACGTTGCTCTTCATTTACCCTGTTCGATTTGAAGTTGAGCATTTCTAACATCTTTCCCCCATTTCAACTAATCTATTCTCAGGTTGTACTCCTCTGCACTGGGCTGCTATCAGGGGCAATTTGGAGGCATGCACTGTCCTGGTGCAGGCTGGAAAGAGAGAGGATTTGATGATTACTGATAATACTGGGCTTACCCCAGCACAACTTGCTGCTGAAAAGAATCATAGACAAGTTGCTTTTTTCCTTGTAGGTATCTTTCTTTTTTATATTAATTCTGGAGTGGTTTCTTGAACATACCTTTCATTTGAGGCGTTCATAATGGCTGTGGCGCTTGTAGTAAACGATTAGAATTAACAATTATATGCATTGCACAAAACCTTTTCCCCAACCCATGATATCCTGGTTGGACGTTGTAGTCATCAAATGTCGGCTTCTTCCAAATCTGCAGATTCTCTTCTCTGCTCAGATTGATTAGCATCATTATACTTACGAGTCTAAAAATTATAATCGTATTATCTGTTGCTATGGCCTGACAGACACTAATATGCAGGGAAATGCTCGAAGGTTACTTGAAAAACGCTGGGACGGAAACAGTCCCCTTGGAAGAATATCAAAATTGGGACTTGCTCCCATACTTTGGTTCATGATCTTGCTACTTCTGCTCATATATACGAGTTCTGTCATTTTGGGTATTTTGCCTTAGCCTTTAATCTACTTTGTACATTGTATCAAGTAAGAATATCATGGATGCATGTTTCATTATTAATTTATAAACCCTCTCTCATTCTTGCAGCATCCAATCTGCCAAAATTAACGACTGGGTTTGGTTCGCTTGCGTGGCTGGGTTTCTTTCTTGCAACTGCTGGATTATTTATGTTTTACCGGTGTAGCAGGTATATGCACCCAATCTTGCATTTACGTTCACACTCTATCAGCTTGTTTCCTTCATTATAACATTTTTTAGCTAAATTTCTGTTGAATCCCCTGTTTATCTACTATGGCCTTGATTATCTGTTGGCTTTTACGTTTACTGTTTACAAAAATATGTTGTGAAAAACTAAAATTGTTCCTTTTAAAAAAATTGTGATTGTTTTTTAAGTCATATGTAAATTTGTGTTTGAAACAGTTAAGAGACCTCTAGCAATTTCTATTAAATCAATCCCCTGTTCTTCCATTGTTTTTGCCCGTGTTTACTGAATGGTGGGGACACTTGACTAAGTGGAAAATATCTGTTTTGGGTAGTAAATCTGTGTCATAATAACTGGATTTTCTTATTGCATAATTTATAATCTTTTGCAGCAAGGATCCTGGTTACATCAGAATGAATATCCACGATCAGCAGAATATGAAAGATGATGTGAGTATTATTTCTCTATTGGTTGCCCATCTTTTCTGAAACAAAATAATGCCAAATACTCTGTTTTTGTTCCTGAGATGTCATTGCATTTTTTCTTACGTTTCGGATATCTCGTGTCTCTCCACTTTAGGAACCTTTGTTAAAAATAGAGCTAAACAATCCTGCTTTGCTTGCTGGGAACTGGACGCAGCTCTGTCCAACTTGCAAGGTACATGTGAAACCTTTCCTCTATGTTTTCTCTATGAAAAGTCGTAACAGAGTATTTCTAACAATCAATGTTACATCATGAGACTTCATTTTTTCGTATGCTTGATATCATCTTCCAGATTGTTAGACCACTTCGAGCTAAGCACTGTTCAACGTGTGACCGTTGTGTAGAGCAATTTGACCATCATTGTCCGTGGGTATCAAATTGTATTGGAAAAGTAAGTGTAGCTCTTGACTTTTGCTGTTTCATTACCTTGGAACTGCAAGTTGACACATGGTAGATTGGTCAGTCTTTTAATACTTCAAGTCTCTTTTGTTTAATCTGTCATAGCCGTCTTTCTTTTAAGTTGCTCGACTGACTAAATCGTGTTTTCAAACTTGGTATAAATGACATGAATGCTGTATTTTTATATAATATATTACATACTTTGTGTGTACAACGCAATTGAGATTTTCATTTGCTTGATGGGCTTCTGATCTTCGATAGTATTCATACTAACCTGCTGACTTTGTTTATACTTTTTGTTTATCCTTCTTGCAGAAAAACAAGTGGGACTTTTTCCTTTTTCTTCTGCTGGAGGTTCTAGCGATGCTGATTACGGGTGGTGTCGCACTTGCAAGTACGTTTGGATTGATCTTGAAGCTAGTCCAGATATTTTTATAGTAGCTCAAGTACAATAACAAATATAGAAAAAGAACCAATCAATTAGTTCATTGCATGCAGGAGTCTTGACTGATCCTTTGGCTCCATCTACGTTTGGAGCATGGATGAGCCACGTTGCTACTAATCACGTGGGGGCATTGTCCTTTCTGGTTGTGGAATTCTGCCTCTTCTTTTCTGTTGCTGTCTTAACTGTCATACAATCTTCACAGGTATGTCTGGATGTTTCTTCTCTATCTTGCTGTCGCAATGGTTAAGAAAACACAAAATATTGAAGAGGCCTAACTAGAACAATCAATACAACATAACATACATTTCAACAAACCTAAGCCTCTTTTTAAAAAAGGCGCATACATTACTTTCTTTTTTTTTGTTTAGAAGCCAACGTTTTAACACAAGGGGTTCATGTCTGTTTGCTGTCCAAAAATCTTTATCTCCAGAATTTATCTTGTGGACATAGAACTCATTAGTTTCTTCTTTGTTGATATAAACTACCTAGATAGATAAAGCAGCTCTCATATACTCATCATCTCTTTTGGTGTTTATAAACTACCTAGATAGATAAACCTGCTTTCATATACTCATCATCTCTTTTGGTGTTTATAAATTTTGTAAATTTTGGTTGCAGATATCAAGGAACATAACAACAAATGAAATGGCGAATGCACTGCGCTATAGCTACCTAAGAGGCCCGGGTGGGCGCTTCAGAAATCCTTACGATCATGGTTGCAAAAGAAACTGTTCGGATTTCCTAGTAAAAGGTTACAACGAAGATATTGAGTGTCACGAAGACCCATCAAATGGAGAAGAGGAGGAAGGTATTGGCATGATACAAATGCAGCAGATTTCAAAGCTTCAAAACGGGAACACCAATGGAAACGGACAAACTGCTATTGATGTTAACCCGGTACATCATTTGCAGTCAGCACATGGGAACATGAATGGTCATTCTTCCAACTGCAGCCATAATACTAGTAGTAGTAAACATGTGAAGTCAAAGAGTGAGAGTGTTCCATTGGGTTTGGGTCTTGGTCTTGGCCGTAACCCATCGCGACCTATTGTACCTCCATGATCATCACGGTTTTGTCTCCCTCATTCTTCAATTGTGCATTTGTGTTGTAAGAAACCACGTCATGATTGCTTGTTGGTTCGTTCAAGTCAATCATAATTATCGGTCTCTATTTCATGTGATTTTCTGGTTACCCTATTACGCCTCCTTCAATCCTCATCTTTCGATAACTCATGTAAATCAAGTCACGCCGATCCATTATGGTTATTACACAAATAAAAAAAAAAGTAATTAAACAAGTCTTCTTTTACAATATCGGTCTTTCAGAAAGCATAAGAGAAGAACCATAATCTTTGTTTTAGTCTGTTAGCGTCTTCATAATCTTTGGCAAAATTCCTTCTGAAAGAAGGACAAGAGGTTATAATTAAGTCAGTAGCTTAATTCTTCATATATGTTGTGTCTACGACTCCACCTATCAATAACTTCCGAAATCAGCTGCGTAAAAATAAACGAGAGTCATATCCAAATTTTGGCAGAGCTCTAAAGGAAACCAATCGAGTTTACATCATAAAGTAGGTAACAAAATGTGTATCCCTAAAACAAAAAAAAAGGTTGGGTTTTCAAACCATTGAGGAATTTATTCGAACTCTATTAGCAGAGTAATTATATAGACTCATGAACTTACCAGAATCCCCTCGTCTCTCGGATTTTAAAGGGGAAATATTCGGAAAAACTACTCCCAATTTTTTTTTTTATGTTTAATACCTAAAACTTTTCAGTTGAAAAAAATAATACACATTTTATTTTATTATATAAAACTTGGTTTTCAAAGTTGTTAATTCACTTTATCGCGACACGTGTCAATTTTATCGATAAAATTTTGACACATGTAAAAAACTTCAACCAGTTAGATTTAAAAATTATATTAACGTAAATATGAAAAATTCCAAATCCAAAATATATACTTAGATTTTTTTTAAAAGGTAAATAAACATTTCTTTCTTTGTTTTTCAAAAAAAAAAAAACATTTCTTTCATTCTCAAATCAATAACTGGTCTTAAAAGGAAAAAAACTAATAAAAAGATAAAATAATTAAAAGAGGAAAAAGAAATCATCTAATTTTACTCTTTGATTCATAAAACATTTATTCACATATAATTAAAAATAAATTTTATTTCAATACAAATACAAAAAATAATTCCCCAAAGTTTTACATGTCAGTCAACTACAGATCTTAAAAAGATTAAAAAAAAAAGGAAAAAGGAAACTAATTTATTTCTATGTCAATTCAGAAAATAAAATGAAATTCAAATATTATTAAAAATAAATCTTATTTAAATAGAAATACAAAATTAATTCGTTAAAAAATTTTATTATATAAAGCTAACTCACATGATTGTAATACGTGTCAAATTTATCGATAACATTTCGATAAGTGTAAAAAACTTCAACCAAATAGATTTAGACATTATGTTAACGTAAATATGAAAATTTCCAGATTCAAAAGATATAATTATAATTTTTTTTAAAAAAGGAAAACTAACATTTCTTTTATTCTTATATCAATTACTGATCTTAGAGGGAAAAATGTAATAATAAAAAAATAAAATAATTAAAAGAAACGAAAAGGAATTCAATCTATTTTTACTTTTTGATTCTGATAAAAAAAAGTCAAATATAATTAAAAAATAAACTTTATTCAAATAGAAATACCAAAATTAATTCTCTAAAGTTTTATATCTCAGTCAACTAGTGATCTTAAAAGGATAAAAAAGGGAAAAAGGTAATATATTTTTTTATGTCAATTCAGAAATTAAAAAGGAAAATCAAAATATGAGTTAAAATAAATCTTATTTAAATAGATATCATTAAATATTCATGTGTCAGTCAGTCAACTATTAATCTTAAAAGTATAAGAAAAATAATACAAACAAAGAGGAGAAAACTAATATAGTTTTATGTCGATTTGGAAACTAAAAAATAAATTAAAATATGATTAAAAATAAATCTTATTCAAATAGAAATACAAAAATCAATTCGTTTAAATTTCACATGAGTTCAATGATCAGATTTGATATGTGTAAAACTAAATATTTGGAAACATGTGACAAAAATTAGTTGGAAACCAAATAATATAAGAAAAATAAGAGAATCAAAATTAATAAATAATTGTAACTATGGGTCTGATTGGTTACGATTGTAACTTTAAGTTTTCTGCTATATAATTTAAACTGTAAGATTTTTGCCTTTAAATTTAGAATTTTGGTTTTCAGTTTCTAAAACGAAAAATATTAGTTGATGTAGTCTAATATTGTCTATACTAAGAAAAAGATTAATGTTAATAAAGATATTCTAATAAATGATAAATAAAATTTATAATAGAATTCTGCTGAATGTCGTTGTATTGTATGGTCAGTTTAAAATCTGAGAAATCTTCACATTAATAAAGTATAAGTTTAGTTAGATTGTGGAGCAGCGATTGAAGCAATAAATAATCCTTTGGCCTGGCCTCGAGCTACCGCACTTATTTCGACAAGATTCATTGTCTTCTAGCTGAATTTTAAAGTTATGGTTTCAACGTTTGATGTAATATATATATATATATATATACACATGTTATATGGAAAAAGAATGCGCACAGTTTTATAAAACATAAGTTTAGAGGCCGTGAAAGAAATGATCTCTATAACAAAAAAAATTTGTTGCTCTGAACTCCAAAACCTAAAGCAAAGCTTGCTTTGTTTGGTTTTATAGTTTTAGGAGAAAAAAATAGTTTTCTATATATCTGAAAGCCGTAAACTATCACGTCCATATTAGATTTTTCTATAACATATCAATGTTTTCAATATTATTTTACTAAATGAAGTCTCGTGCTATACACAAGATAGATTTCAAACTGTAAATTACAAATTTAAATCATATTTATAAAATACTTTGGACAAATATAAATACATAAGTACATAAATAAAAATGTGATGACATATGAAACACCCCAATCCGGCTAACATTAAATAAGTATACAATAATTAATATTCCCATAAATATTCATTATTCTCCCGTATATCCATTCAATTCCAATTAATTCAATAACACGCCATTGAATCAATTAAAACCGGTTCAACAACCATCCTAGATCATCCTCCTCCTCATCGCCTCGATTCCACGTTCTCACTTTTCTTTCCTACAACAACACAAAGAAAGACTTGCGTAAGTATTATCACAAATACTTAGTGAGGCGATCCTCCCATCTACGAGCTATACACACAAGCAAGAGATACGATCACCAAACCATGCAACCACGTGCCAACACACGCAATGCAACCAGCAGGCAACCATGGGCAAACCCAACCACCATGGGCAGCCCAAACAACCATCGAACAAACAACAGCGGAACGATCACTTTGCAACTGCTGGTGTCGATCGACACCACCCCTTGGTGTCGCTCGACACGAGCACACGCTCCAACTGAGCAACAACCCGCAGGTCCTGGTGTTGGTCGACACCCACTCCTGGTGTCGCTCGACACCGAGCAACTGCCACAAACAACACCAAGCGACTTCACAACTGGTGAAGTGCTTGTGTCGATCGACACTCACCACCTGTGTCGATCGACACCAGCTCTGCAACACGAGCCCATCAACGCTTCTTGCCAAACAACCACAACCAACCTTCCTTGGCTTCCTTGCTTCCCAAAATCGATCACTTCCCTGCACACACAGCACAACAAAGAAGCAACCCACGCAACACAAACCACAGATTTCTCCTAATCCGAACCACACAACCACAAATGAAGCCACAACCATATCAAAGCTTAGATAAACTCATGGTCACGCACTCACCTGTAAATCGGAAGGATTCCGGGCTGAAAAGGGCTCCACAAGGCAAGAGACGAACTCCCCCTACATGTCCTCAACTCCGCAACCGATCTCCCTCTCTCCCGGAAGCTCACGCTTCCATCCTGAAGCCACAACCAAGCTTCCCTCTTTGCTCTCCTTACACACCGAAGGATCGAGCTCTCCTCTTCTTCCTCACTCTCTTTCGCTTTCTCACCGCACCAGAACGGCCACCCTCCGAAACGAAGAAAGAAGAAGAAGAAAACGGGTTTTAAGTGGAAGAAAACCACCAACCACATCCTGCCGACACTGGTGTCGATCGACACCACGCCTTGGTGTCGCTCGACACCTCCTCCACGAGCCAAGGCAGCTCAACACAACACGCTGGTGTCGATCGACACCACCCCTTGGTGTCGCTCGACACCGCACCTGCAAGCCACAACCGCTCGAGGAACACCTCTAGGATCGATCGGTCCACACTCCGGATCAATCGGTCCCCTCTACCATTTGATCTGCAAATGGCTCCTCGGTCACAAAACAAGACAAGCACTCTACACAACAATACTTTGCGGAACACGGACGTTACAACATATGTCATTGAGTGAAATTTATAAAGTGTAACTATTGAATATCATGTAATTAAATAAATATCAACGATTTTATTAAAAATATTTTTTTAAATATATACTAAATATTTTTTACGGATGATTTTATTTTATTTTCTAAACCTTTTATTTTTAGTTTTTTTCATAGATTTTAAATTATTACTCTATAATCTCGCATGTACACGAGACCTAATCTAATACTAATAAAAACGACCAATTTAATATCCAAAAAAATCTGTGCTCTCGGAAAAAAAAAATTCAATTTTACCTTTAGTCATCTCTATTAATTATTGATATATATATTTTAGAAAATAATAATAATTAAAATAAATAATTAAATTAAATTAAATCTTTCTTCCATATTCTTCTTGTTGGGTCACCCGGTTTATGGGGTCGGATCGACCCGGCTATAGGCAAACTCTCTTCTCTTTCTGAGCTCTCCATTGTCCCCGGTTGAATCATGGGTGCTTTGCCGGCAACTAAAAGACCTTCGATTTCTCGCAATCAGCCGGAATTTCATCTCAGGTGAGATTCCGACGAGTCTAAGCGAGGTTCGCGATCTCAAAACATTGAATTTGAGCTACAATCAGCTCACCGAAACTATCTCTCCGTCAATCGGATCCTTACCGGAGCACTCCAATTTGATTCTCTGCCACAATTACTAAACTGGACCAAATCCCACCGTTTCTCTCACGAGTCTCACCGGCTCAATCTTTTCGGCGTCTCTCGCTCCATCGCAATTATACTTCTCACTCGCCTGGACCCAGTTAACCGAACCTGCAGACCGGCTTTTACTCTGGGTAAACCAGTTCATTACCTCAATCTCAGCTTAAACTTGTTCACCGGTAAAATTTCCAGTCGAATCTTCGCCTTCCCCATCACAAACCTTCAATTACAACGCATCTTCTTCTACAGTTTGATTCAGTCGGCGAATCAAGTGACGATCGCAACCGTCAATCTCAACCGGAAGAAAGATCTTTTTTTTTTTTTGTTATGAGATGTCGGGTGTATAAATAATAATATTTATTTTTTTGGGTATTAAATTACTCGCTTTTATTAATATGTGTATTATTTTTCAACCCAAAAAATTCGGGTATTAAATATCCGAAAACTAAATAAATAGAGTTTATTTTGATATTTTTCCCGATTTTAAAATGGTCGTTATTTAGAAAAACCTAATCTACTAGAGTCTAGAATTAGAAAAGCCATATATTAATCTAATAGTTGTTAAAAATTACATCATAATGTTGTTACAAAAGAGACCAGTTACTAATTTCTCATTAAGAATACAACTGTAACTTGAATTATCATTGCTAATCCGATAACCTCGCGGGTTAAGTTGACCGATTAATTGATCTGATTTTTAATATTAAATCTTAAAAATGCTTTCTTTAATTAATTATTGATTAAAGTAAATGCAAAACTAATTACATAATTATTTAACATATTCGGTAATATGAGATTCAGATTTATCTTGTTATGATTTATTTCCTAAAAGATGTAACAAGATTCCACAAAAGTATCTAAGATTTTGTTTGTATATAGTAAGGTATTAATTATGTATATGGATGGAATCAAAAATATGTAATACCAAAATAGTTATAATCTAATTAATTTTTATTTATTGACATTAATAGAAAACAAAAAATAGATCTTAACAATAAATCTAGAAATAAATACATGTACAATATAAAGATAATCTCATAAATTAATTAAGAATTCAATTTTTTAAGTTTATCGACAAGCTTTTATTAGTAATTAAAAAAAAAATCAATTCGAATTTTTTTTCTCCAAGGTAAACAATATAAAAACTTTTGCAACAAGTTAAACAGAATATTCCTCTAAAACCCTTAAATTAGCACTCCCTCTTCATTGTACAAGATCATGTCATTCCACTCAAGGGAATATTAGATCCACTAAAAACTCTAATTTCGTTTAAGTTTTTCAATTCATATTTTGTATGTCTTTATAATTTATGAATCTTTAATTTCATATTGTTTCTTACATATTATATATATATATATATATATATATATATATAATATACATGCATGTGGGAGATGAATCAGATGATAATGGAGACGCAAACGTGACTTCGTTGATGTACGTCTTCTTTTCTAATTATTTATTTATATTTTATGCAAAGTAATATATTTATAGAGGATGTGTTTCTTCTATCGAGTTTTAATTGAAATGGTATTTCTTCATAATTGTAATGTATACATTTTTTTTTCTTATTATTCTCATAACAAAACTGTATTATGAGAAGATATATCCTTGGAGACTTTGATCATCTTTAACGATGCGGAAAGAAAATCAAGAACATCGTTTACAATGATGGCTGATTTTTTTCAAAAATCACAATCCCTACTTCATTTTATTATTATTATTATTATTATTATTATTATTATTATTATTATTATTATTTGATAACTACGAAATTCTAAACCGAAACTCATACATCTCCATAAGCTTGGGCCAACCTTTAATAATTTACTCGTACCAGCTGTCACACGATCATGTGATATCTTGGATTATCCGAAGGTATCTTTTATAGTTATTATTATAGAATACTTATTTTGTAAGTTATTTTAGTTTGCTTTTGTATTTTTTGTTTTATTTGCATAAAATTTAACATGTATTTATTTTTCAGATTTATTGTTAAGATCTATTTTAAGTAAGTTTTTTTTTGATGAAATGTTAAAGTCATTGATAGAAGAAAGGTTTTTGTACAAATAGAAAAAAAGAGGAAACCTACTAAAGGGAGGCGAAATACGAGTAAAACAAAACTTTTAAATTAGCCAAAACAATAGCTAGCCATTAAGAACGGCGAGAGCCATACTAACGTTGAAGCAACGACCTGAGATTCAAATCTTCATGGTATCGAAGTGACAAAATTCTATTCCGAATAGTTTTGTCAATCTTTCTCACAAGGGTCGAAGAGGATTGATAGGATGAACCATGTAACGCATGTGTTCCGTATAGTATTGTTGTATGGAGTATTGGTCTTGTTTGGGACCAGGAAATCATTTGCAGGACAAATGGTGGAGGAGACCGATCATTCCGGGAAGTGTTTGTTGAGCAGTTTTGGATGGGTCTCGGTGTCGACCAACACTAAGGCCATGTGTCGACCGACACTAAGGCCATGTGTCGACCGACACTAAGGGGATGTGTCGACCGACACTAAGGGGATGTGTCGATCGACACTAGCTTTGTCGGCAGAAATCGGTTTAGTTCTTTTTCCGGTTCTACCTACCCCAAATCGCACAAAACTCTTTCTTTTTCCTCATTGTTTCTTCTTCCTTCCAGAGAGATTCGAGAGGGAGAGAGGGAGAGTGATTGGGTGTAAGAGAGGAAGAGTTTGGTGTGAGAAGAGAAGGGAGGAAGAGTTGTTGTCTCTTTGGGTGTGAAAGAGGTAAGGAAGAAGGAAGAGCTTGGTTTAGCTCGGGGAAGAGAAGGAGATCGATTTGCTAAGGCGGGGTCGTGAAGAGGGACTCATCCCTGGGCTTGTGGTGCTGTTCTCCGCCTGAATCGATCCGGAATCTAAGGTGAGTGCGTGACCATGAGTTGATCTAAGCAAGTTAGGGTTGTGTGGCTTGTTTGTGATTGTGTGGGTTGGATTGTGAGGAATCTGTGGGTTGTTTTGCTTGGGTTGCTTCTTTGTTGTGTTGTGTGTGCAGGGAAGTAATCGTTTTGGGAAGTGGAGAACCTATGAGAGGTTTGTTGTGGTTGAAGGCAAGAAGTGTTGCTCAGATCGTGTTGCAGAGTTCGGATGGGTTTTGGTGTCGACCGACACTAAGGGCTAGTGTCGACCGACACCAGCACCTGTGGAAGTCCGGATGGGTCTTGGTGTCAACCTACACTAAGGGCTAGTGTCGACCGACACCAGCACCTGTGGAAGTCCGGATGGGTCTAGGTGTCGATCGACACCAGTGGTGGGTGTCGCCCGACACCAGCACCTGCAGTTTGTTGCGTTCAGCTGTTTTGCTGTTTCGTTTGGTTGTTTGGGTGGCCCATGGTTGTTGGGTTTTCCCATGGTTGCTTGTTGTTTGGTCTTGCGTATGTGAGCGGTTTGTGATCTCTTGCTTGTGTGTATAGCTCGTAGATAGGAGGACCGCCTCACTAAGTATTTGTGATAATACTTACGCATCTCTTTGTGTTTGAGTGCAGGTAAAGATAAGGTATGATTGTGGAATCAAGGCAATGAGGAGGAGGATGATTTAGGACTCGGTTGTGTGTTGTTAGTCGCATTTGTTTATTATGTTATAATTGCGAGTTTATATTAACGTTTTATGTGGAGTTAAAGCGTGTAGTATGTTTGTTTTGAGTATTATGTTTCGGGCTCATTGGGTATAATCAATATTATGGAGTATTGGTTATGGTATTGTTTAAATAAAGCGGGTCGGGTCGTCTCAAACCATGTCGTCTATCATTGTGCTCCTTCTATACATAATAAACAACAGCTTGAAAAGTAAGGCGAAGGAGGATGTAAGAAATGCGGTCATACTGGTTTGTGAGAAGTGAGTCAAGTGTGTCCTCCCAATCTGGATCTGCATCAGCGGCTAGGAGATCCCCAACAATGGCTATCCATACGGTGAAATTGTAGGGACAAGCAAAATATAAATGGTCCCTTGTTTCGTTGATTTCCCCACAAAACAAACAAGCTTGAACATCACCCCACCGCCGAGTTCTAGCACCCACAGAGAGCCTGTCTTTAATTGCAAGCCATGAGATGAAAGCAAATCGTGGAATTGCTTGAGAGAACCAAATGATTCGCCACCAGTTTACCTCAACCCCACGGAGTCAGATTTGTGCCCATGTTTTTGAGGAAGAGAAATAGTCTTGATAGTTGTCAACATCATGCTTCCACAAGGCTTTGTCAGCACCAGCGGTAGGTTGTGGCAAAGGAGTGGAGGTGAGGTGGTCAATAATACCATGTAAGTTGCAATCTCTACCGCGCCGTATATGCCATGAGCCATTAACCACAACTTCAGCTACTTTGATGTTCCGAGAAAGTCCCAAAATCCGGGTACCACGCTCACCGAAAACATCGATTAATCTTCCCAAAGGGTGCCAAACATCCAACCAAAAGTGTGTTGTGAAGCCATTCCCAATCTCAATCTTAAAGAAATCCATTGCCAGAGGACGGAGTTTTAAGAGTTTGCACCAAATCCACGAACCCCGAGTCATTGAGTGGACGCCCCAAAAGGAAGAGGTTCAAATTAAATTAAGCTTCACCCAAGCCACCCAAAGGGAACCAGACGTAGTGAATAGATTCCAAATGAGACGTAGTGAGAATACCCGAAAAACGTCCTGTAAACTGCGTAGGCCAAGACCTCCCTCTGATTTTGGTAGGCAGACATCCGCCCAAGCCACTTTAGTCTTATTGGAGTCGGAGGTTGACCCACTCCAAAGGAAAGAGTTGCACATCTGTTCGATCTCCCTGAAACATTTTTTTGGAAGACAAAAAACGAAACACCAAAAATTACAAACGCTGGAGATTACCGAGTTAAGAAGTTGTAGACGGCCTGCAAATGATAAGTGATGTGCTGTCCAGGTCATGAATCGTTTCCGAATCTTCTCAAGGAGCGGCTCATAATCAGCACGAGTCATCATCTTTGTTGTCAAGGGAAGGCCTAGGTACCGGATGGGTAGCTCACTGACAGACAATCCCGAGTGCAGGGCCATAGTTTGCAATTGAAACTTGTCTTTTCCAGCAGCAAAGACAGTAGACTTGGACGCATTGATGAAAAGGCCAGATATCTTAGCGAAAGCATTAAAAACCTCCAATGTACAGTGTAGTGAATGAGGAGTACCATCCGTAAAAACAAGAATGTCATCCGCGAAGCTTAAATGAGTGAGTTGTAGGGCCTGACAAGTTGGATGATAATGAATACGTCCATCTTCAGCAGCCTTGTTTAGCATTTTTGAAAGCACATTGTTGACTATGACATATAGATATGGAGATAGGGAGCATCCTTGCCTTATCCCACGATTTGCAGTGAAGAAACCCTCCAATTCCCTGTTGATGGAAACAGAGAAAGAAGCCGTAGAGATGCATGAATATACCCACTGAATGAAGAGCTCCGGATAATGCATTGGTCTAAGTGTAGATACAATGAAGGACCATTGGATGGTGTCAAAAGCCTTGGAGATGTCAACCTTAATTGCGCTTCTGGAAGAGATTGATTCTTTGTGGTAGTCCTTGACTAGTTCCGTAGCCAGCAAGACGTTCTCTAGTAAGAGTCTACCAGTCACAAATGCACTTTGGTTGGTGTCAATGGCACTCGGTAAAGTAGACTTGAGGCGCCTAGCAAGAATGGAGGATATAACCTTGTATATCAAGTTGCAACATGCAATGGGCCTAAAGTCGTTTAAACGATCAGCGCCTACAACCTTCGGGACAAGAGTGAGAATGGTGGCATTGACACTGCAGGGTAAAAATCCAAATTGGAAGAAGGACTAGCACGGCTGTGACAAAGTCTCTACCAACAACTGGCCAGGCTGCTTTGTAGAACTCCATCGGATAGCCATCTGGACCGGAGCCTTGTCCCGTGGCATGGAAAAAGGACCTCCCTAATTTCAGCTGAAGTAACGATCTTGACTAGCTTTGTGGCTTCTTAATGCGAACATCTATAAGTAATCAAGGACTGGAGAAAGGAGACCGGGGTATCTTCATACTCCGAAGGCTGCTGCTGGAGAAATTGCTGGAAATGATTGACCCCTTCGGCTTTGATATCAGTTGGAAGGGTGAGACAAATGCCTTCTCTATTATACAAAAATTTGATGGCATTCTTTGATACTCGAGCCGTAGCTGATTTGTGGAAGAAGCTTGTATTGTGGTCCCCAAATTGGAGCCATTTCACTCGCGATTTCTGGCAGAAAAACTGCTCTTCGATGCCCGAAAGATGGTGCCAACATTCTGAAGCTTCAGATACCGCCTCAAACGCATCACTCGTAGGGTTTGTGACGGCTCCAGTTTGTTTAAGGCGAAGCAAATCATAAGCTTCCTTGGTTTTGAGTGGCAAGTCGCCATACACCGTTTTATTTAGTAATCGAAGCTCCTTCTTCAAACCCTTTAGCTTACAATGAAACATGAATAGCGCAGATCGAGAGTGGAAAATCTCGGTAGAACCCCAGCTCTGCGAAACAACCTCAAGAAACCGGGGATGGTGAGCTAAAAAATTGAAGAACTTGAAAGGATGTTTATTACCCGGAGGGGTGGATCGGATTTGGACCCAGAATCTTGTGTGATCAGAGATACCGCCCATCTCAAATGTAGCAAAGGAGGTGGGAAATCTCTGTAACCATTCGCCATTTACGAGAACACGATCCAATTTTTTACTGATTGGGTTGGCTGGCTGGTTGTTCGTGCATGTAAATCGCGGTCCAACATACTTTAGGTCCGAGAAACCACAGTGATGTAAAGTTTCTTGGAACTCCATCATTGCAGACCACTGAAAACGATAATCTACGCCCTTTAAATGGTCACTGGAGGAGATAGCGACATTAAAGTCACCGAGAACTGCCCAAGCATGAGTCCGTTTTACTATAACATTTTGGGTGGCACAGAGATCCCTCCAAAGAAGTCTTCTGTCAGCTGCAAAGTTGGAAGCATAGACAAAGAAGGCAATGAAGGTGTCGCTAGAGCTGCGAACTCTTACCCAACACGATATAAGTTGCGGGGTGATTTGCACCGGAGCTAAATCCACATCACTTGTCCAACAAATCCAGATCCTGCCGAGCCTATGGTGAGAGTAATTCGTAATTGACTGCCATCCAGGGAAAGATGCTGCCATGATGTGAGGGTGATTTGTCATTTGGACTCGAGTTTCCAGTAAACACCCGACTGAAAACTTGCCAGTTTCAATCCATTTTTTTACGGCCATGTGTTTGCGTGGATGATTAAACCCACGCGTGTTCCAAGCAAAGATGGAATCCATCAGTGCTTCCGAGAGGAAGCGTTTCTGGTTTGAATGTGCCCCGTTGAAAGCTGGTCTCGTTTGACAAGAGTTTGATTTTTTCCCCCATAGGTCGCCTAGACTTGGAGTTTGTAGGTAGCCGATGTTGTTGAAGCAGTTGAGGATGAGCTTCCATGTCGCGATCATCATCTTCTATAAGCTCGCCTTCCTCTGTATCATGTTGCAAAACAGAGAATCGAGAGGGAGATATTGTTCCGATATTTGACGAGGCACCAGGAGGAGAACCCGGGGCAGTTGTGGAATGCAGAGAATGCCTACTGTTGTGGGGAACAACGACCCAATCTTCCTGTTGTGGTTTCTGAGATCTCTGCGTCGTTACCCACTTGGTTTCCGTCAGGCGGGCTGGATTCTGTGATCATGACATCACCAGACTCTGTCGGAGTGGCAGTTGATGTTGGTTTGGGTTTGTTTACACCTGTAGTGATGGCTGCAGCGTGGGTGTCGACGGAGTCAGATAGATGTTGAAGATCCTCGGCAACAGCACCAATAGGCTGGACAGGATCAGGATTTGGATCCAAGATAACAGTGGCCACTGCGGTTCCTGCGCTGGGAGGAGCGAGTTCTATGGATCCTGGCTGAGCTTCCGTACAGATCTCGGGTCGGTTAAGAAGATGAACTTGAGGTGGTGAAGTAAACTTGTTTGCAAGATGACCCCATTTGTTGCATAGTGAACAGCGTGGGTGTAACCATGGAAATGAAACCGAGATTTCACATGTTTGTGTGTTGTCATGTGTAAGTTTGATAAGCTCCGGGAGGGGCTTATGCAAATTCACCTCAACAAGAACACATGCCAAATCTAGTCTTATGCAACGCTCTGTCAAAGGATGGAGCTTGACTCCTTTGCCCACAACATCATCCAAGAATTTTAGGCCCTTCTCTGAGAAAAGATGTCCAGGAACTCCTTTGAAATCAACCCAAAGGGGCATGGCTGAGAGGTCGGGTTTGTGTTGGGCAGATTCTGGCCGCCACTCAGAAACAACAAGAGGGATGTTTGCAATATGCCAGTAACGACGGTGCAAGACACGAGCTCTCATCGTCTCATTGTCAATGCGAAACAGAGCTGAGGATGTGTTGAGAATCTGGACGTCGACTCTCGGCAGTTTGTCCGACAAGCACCATAGGCGGTTCACGACAGCATGGATTTTGGCCACATGAGGCGCATCACCGATGAAGTGACCAACAACATAAGCTGACCATAGAGGCTTGGAACCAGTCCACACATCCTCCGGAAGAGCAACCTTGGCTACTCTTTCAATAACTTCAACATCTAAAGAGCTGGATGTGGCCACTCCAGGAGATGACCAAGGATTCCGATCAACAGGTTGAGCTGGACGTGAAGGAGGGGGGCCGGCCACCGTTTCCGGCAGAGGCGTCTCCATGATTGAAAAGCTTTGCTTTTCCACCGAAAGAAGAAGAGCGACTGTAGCACTTTTAGATTTTTAGACTTTCAGGATCTTTTAGACTTTTTCTCATTGCGTCCTTTATCCTATTAAATAAGTTTTACTAATGTCAATGAATAAAAATTAATTATACTCTAACGATTTTGGTATTATATTTAGTTCCATCCATATACATAATCACAATTATGTTTGTTAACATAAGGTTATTTGATATCATATCTCTAAATAAAGACTAAACACAATAAACTCATACAATGTATTTATGTAAAAAGATAAGCGTATAAAATTACGCACTATACCAAAAAAAATTCCAAACTCACATTCATAATTAAACTACATAAATATTAAAATCACTTATATACTACAATGAAAACTTTTGCAGTTAAAATTAACCAGATTTTTGTATACAAAAGTATATACACACCGCGCTAGAGCTAGGGCTGGGCCGGAGCTGGATATCATGAAGTTTTTGGATATCTGGATTCGTATCCGGTAGATCCGTAGTTTTGTTATTTGGATCCGGATCCGGCTACCGCGAATATCCGCAGATATCAGGAGATATCCGGATATAGGTTTTTTATTAAAAAAAAGAAAAAAATTATTATTATAAAAAATTTGAGAGAAAAATTTAAAAAATATATTAATATTATATAAATAATTGAAAATATTATTATAATATATATTTTGAGAAAAAATAAAAAAATATATTATATAATATAAATAATTAAAATATTATTAAAAATACTATTATAATATTAATATTTCGGATATTCGGTTTTGTTTTTTCTACTATCCGGATCCGAAATTTCATTATCTGCCTCCGGATCTGATTCACCAAGATATCCTGTTTTCCGGAGCGGATCGGAGTGGATCCCGAATAATAAGTCTCAGGCCTTGCTAGAGCAATTATTAATGGAAAAATGTTTGCCAGCAACCTGATGGAAACGCCAACACGTGCTCATACATGCAGACAATATTAATGTTTTTTTTACTACACGATCTATCCTAATCACATAAGAACATGACTTAATAAACATAGGTTATGTGTCCTCGCAGGAGTGGAGGATTCGAACGGTTCCTCTTTACTCAAGAACCCTAGGTAAAGGGGATTTTGGGATTTTTTTTCTCTTAGATCGTAAAAATGAAGTTTACTAAAATCGGGTTTAGTAATGGAAAGACTTAGACCCAATTGGGTCTCGAAAAGAAAAAAAAAATTTGGGTCAGATTTTTTTAAAATTGGGTCAACCGGATTTATTAGTACGGTACCGGAAACCGTCGCGCATTCTAACGGAACGACACTGGAATCGATGGTTATGGTGTTTTACACATAACCTATGTTTATTTAGCCATGTTTTTATGTGACTGTAATAGATTGTGTAGTAAAAAATATATTAATATTATATACATGTGTGAGCATGTGCTGGCGTTTCTTTCATATAGCTGGCACACATTTTTCTTTTATTAATTGATAATGTGTAATCCATATAACCCCATAAAATTTGATAATTTGTAACCCCATAAATTTTGAAAATCAAATTGTAATCCCTTTATCATTAATTGCTTTTCTATCAGATCTTGTCAACGTAAACCGTTATTAGAAAATGAAATTAAACCAAATACACGATTTAAGATGTTAAAACCGGTCGACATGGTACAACCCCATGAAAACTTTCAATTAAGTCTACAGCCCACGAAAGTTAAGTTATTAATCTGTCTACATATATTGAAACTTGACAATGTATAATCCCACGAACTTTGAAAATTGATCTCGTGTAAAAATACCTATGGAATAATAGTACAACATAATTCATATGGTAATGTTTTTGATTGGTTTCTTACATTAGAGAAATATATATGTTAATTCCATCAAACCACTAAGTGGTCCAGGTTATTAGATTCAAGGTGATATCTCATTGTCGAATGAACCACATGAATCACCACATAATGACCGCAAGAAAAAAAATGTAGAAATGAGTAAAGAAAAAAAGAGAATTAATTTTGTTTGATATAGAACCTATATTTGACTAGGGTTTGATTTGAACTGTTTCATTGAATTGTTTCATTCTAACCTACATTTTGATTCATTTTTAGGTTTTTCATAGCCAACAGTATATTTGATTCATCTTTGTTTGATATTGAACTTAGATTTGACTAGTTTTGATTTGAACTGATTCATCATTTCATTTTCTTTTTTTTTTGCAAAGGAATAGAATCATGCTGAAGGAGAAAATCTTATTTTCAAGGAAGAATTCACCTTATAAAACTCTTGAGAGGGTCATGTTCTAACATACATGTATATTTTTTCTTCAATATAAAATGTGTGTTATCTCTTCTATTGATAACCTTTGTTATTTCTTTTTGAAGTTATGTGTTGGGTCATTGGGTTGATTAGACAACTGTCTCCTATTTATAAGTTGAAAGGTCAACTTCAAATTAATTGTTCATTCTCAATCCAAAAATTAATCATGTATGTTTACAAGGTATACTTGACTGAAAAGCTTGAAATTGTTTGTACCGAGGTTGTAACAATATATAACTTCGGATTTTTCAGGGGAAATGTAGCGAATGCTTTTATTAACGATGAATGAGACTGGTGATTACAGTGAAAGAAAAAAGCGATATAGAGTTTTCAGGGTAGATAACGATTCTCTCTTTAATTCTATGGATAATGCCCTCTGAGAAATAACTTCTAGATCAGCCCCCTTGTCCAATAGTTTATCCTGCTATTTATAAGGGAGTCTTATGTCCTAGGGCTTCTTCTGTACCCTTTGCGAAATTCTCGTTTCGTCCTCCGAACTTAACGAGCCTTATTTATGGTCAAGATAGCCAGTTAGTCTTTTAACTCCCTGTTTGGACCAAGAGACATACTAAGGGCAAGGCCCGTAACCTACAATAAGCCCCCCTTTCCCCCTAGTTCGGCGAGCGTATGCTTGCTTGAGCTCGGTGAGCATATCTCCTGAGTCGGAGGTAGGCCATCTTGGCTCAAACGGAAGGTAGCGTTGCATTCTGGGAATAAGAAGCCCTTCATGAAGTTTTATGGCTTGTGTACGTTTTTCAGGGAGCGCAGGGCTTTTGCAGGTGACATGTGCTTTGTGCACGTTTTCCGAGGAGCGCAGAGCTCTAATAGGATGTTTGTGCTATGGGTATGTTTTTGGAGGAATGCAGAGCTCTAATAGGAGATTTATGTCGTGTGCATATTTTTCGAGGAACGCGAAGCTCTAATAGGAGACGTGTACCGTGGGCATGTTTTTCGAGAAACACAGAGCTCTAACAGGAGATCTGTGTCGTGGACATGTTTTTCAAGGAGCGCAGAGCTCTAACAAGATACTTGTGCCTTGGACACGTTTTTTGTAGAGCACAAAGCTCTAACAGGAGATTTGTGCCGTGGGCACGTTTTTGGAGGAGCACGGAACTCTAACAAGAGATTTGTGTCATGGACACGTTTTTCGAGGAACACAGAGCTCTAACAGGATACTTGTGCCGTGGGCATGTTTTTCGAGGAGCACAAAGCTCTAACAGGAGATCTTTGCTGTGGGCAAGTTTTTCGAGGAGTACGGAGCTCTAATAGGAGATTTGTGCCATTGGCATATTTTTCGAGGAGCACAGAGCTCTAACAGGAGATCTGTGTTGTTGGCACATTTTTCGAGGAGCACGGAGCTCTAACAGGAGATCTGTGCCGTGGGCACGTTTTTTGAGGAGCACGAAACTCTAACAGGAGATCTTTGCTATGGGCACGTTTGTCGAGGAGCGTGGAGCTAACAAGAGATCTGTGTTGTGGGCATGTTTTCCAAGGAGCGCAAAACTCTAACAGGCGATTTGTGCAGTGGACAAGTTTATCGAGGAGCGCAGAGCTCTTATTGAAGATTTTTTTTTTCTCTGTAAATGTTGCAAGAAATATTCCATATATATATATATTTTTTTTTAACCTCATTTAACCCTTTCTCGCTTCTCCTCCACGCAAAATGAAAACTTATTTTTCTTTCCTCTTTATCTTTTCTCTCTATTTTTTTTTATTTCGTCGCCGCCGCGTTACCGCCGCCGCATCGTCATTGCTGTTTTTTCTCGCCACTCCGACACACTCTGCGGCCGCATCTCTCACCGCCGTGTTCCTTCTTTCGCCGCGCCGTGACTCGTCGTTGTGCCGAGACTTGCCGCGCCACCACCCGTGACTTGGAACTTGAACGGATGAACACCTTACTAAAGGATATGTCGTCCAAAATGCACCGGGCCACCAGCTCATCGCCCGAACTGGAAAAGGTGTTGAAAGAGACCCAACGCTCCCTTTTTACGGCCGCATCTTGGAGGTATGAGTCCAACACGTCAACAAAGTAAGGTAATTTCCCAAAGACGACGCCAATTGTTTGTACCGAGGTTGTAACAATATATAACTTAGAGTTTTTCAGGGGAAACGTAGCGAATACTTTTATTAACGATGAATGAGACTGGTGATTACAGAGAAAGAAAATAGCGATCTAGAGTTTTCGGGGTAGACAACGATTCTCTCTTTAATTTTCTGGATAATGACCTTTGGGTAATAACTTTTGGATCAGCCTCCTTGTCCAATGGTTTCTCCTGCTATTTATAAGAAAGTCTTCTGTCCTAGAGCTTCTTTTGTACCTTTTGCAAAATTCTCGTTCGCCCTCCGAACTTAACGAGCCTTATTTCTGGTCAAGATAACCTGTTAGTCTTTTGAGTCCCTGTTTGGGCCAAGAGACATATTAAGGACATGTCGGTATCCTATATTTTTTAAGTTATGTATTGGGTCATTGGATTGATTAGACATATGTCTGCTATTTATAAGTTGAAAGATCAACTTCAAATTAACTGTTCATTCTCAATCCAAGAATTAATCATGTATGTTTACAATGTACACTTGACTGAAAAGCTTGGACTTTAAAACTTACAAAATATTGAGTATTTTTAAATTGTTTATCCTACCGTGCACAAAATTACTTAAATGAAATTCAATTTAATTATTAAAAAATAATTATGTAACAAACTACGCGTAGCGTAGCTACACACACCTGGTTTACAATAAAGATATGCAACTTTCAAATGTATTTATTTTGATTGTTATTATTTGTAGAAAATGAGGTTTCAACTTTCAAATATCTTTTAATTCCATCATGGGTTGTTTCTCCAGAGATATTGATTCATTGTTTAAGTCGAATTATAACCTTTGATGATGCATACTTGAGTTGTCTTATTCTCTGTAGGTCTCAAAAAGAAGAAAACAATCTACAAAAAAAAAGAAGAAAGTTTCAAGAAATTTAAAAGCAAACGAGAAGAAAGAAAAACTTGCTAAAACTTCTGAAGAAGTTGAACATGCACTTGCTCTTGCTTTTAAGAAAGCTAGAGAGTTGTTTTTGTCTCACAAATTATGTATAGTATAATCAACGAGGACAAGTACATCATCATCCGCACATACGAGGGCTTCGAGCGTGATTTTTGTTTCTCTTCAATGGAAAGAAGAAAGTTGCTCATCCTAATAAGAGCCATATGGCTAAAATGAAAAGAAGAAAATTAAGAATACAGAAACGCAAGGAAGAACGAAGCTACATTTAATATGCAGCAGAGCCGTGCCAAGGTAAATAGCTGCCATAGGCGATAGTAAAAAAAATGTTCTCAATTCATATTAAATAAAAATGTATATAATAATAAAACCAACAAGAAGAAAAGTGTCACACATAAATCTTGTCGTGTGACATTAAAAAAACTAAAGAAGCAAACACAAAGATAGTTTAAAAGGTGATTCTTCTTCCTTTCTTTCCCACAAAATCATTGATCAACTTTTCAGTCAACTTCTCTAACCAAACTTCTTTCGATAGATAAAATAGCCAAACCACTCAATCTTTCTTGTGACATACTTGATCGAAGGTAAGATTTGATCAACTTTAACTTTGAAAAACTCCTTTCAGCAGATGCAACTGAGACTGGAATCGTCAATAATATCCGATAAGCGATCCATGAGTGAGGATAAAAATCCTGAACTTTCTTCAAAAAGTTTAACACTTCAATAGGCCTCGTAACTTCTTTCGGTAAAGATTCTCTTAAAAGCTTAAGTTCAGAAAAGAGATCATTCCCACTAATATCTGAATGTTCTCCGTGGGTTAGAGAATTTTCAAGGTTGGTGCAAGATGCTATCAAACTTTCATCACTCGCAGACTGCAGCTTCTTCAAATCGAACAAAAAGCCAAATATTTGTTCATACTTCTCTAACTGTTCAAATCTCGTCTTAAGTGAGGATAAAGCTTGATCCATGATTTGGATGAAGTAGTCAACTCTAAAACTCTCCTCTGGTGATTCTTCACCATAATGTTTTTTTCTTTTAATGACCCGCTTTGCTTGTTGGGGAAATACAGGCTCAATTTCCATATATTCTGCTATTTCCTTAACTTCTAATTTTGCTTTCTCAAATCCCGAATCTCTGTACTTCTGGAAATACGAAACCAAACCTTTCAATTGAGAAATAGCTACATCAATGTCCATGTCTTCAGACTGCAAACTCTTACTAACAATGTTAACCGCAGAGAGGAGATTATACCAAATAACCATAGAAACCAAGAACTCAAAACTTCCGATTCCATGTGTTTCACTTATTGCAAGACATTCAGCGTCACTCTGCTCTTGCGGGTCATCACTATTTTCAGCAATGTGAATCAAAGCGTTCATGATTTTAGGTGCCTGGAATCTTATTGCCTTAACACTTTCCATATGACTCCCAACGAGTGTTTGACAAAGCCTTTAGTGTCAGACCACCCACATGATCTTCAAATATTTTCCATCGCTTAGTTGAAGATGAAAAAAGCGATAAGTACGCTGAATGATCCCAAAAAACGAGATTGCCTTTGAAGAAGTGGTTGCCATATCACAAAGTGCAAGATTAAGACTGTGACAACTACATGGTGTATAAAACGCCCTTGGATTCACTTCCAGAAATCTTCTTTGTACTCCTTCATGCTTTCCCTTCATGTTAGCACCATTATCATAACCTTGTCCCCTCACATCATCAATTTTCAAATTAAAAGCAGCCAACACATTTTGAAGTTCACGGAAAAGTCCTTCTCCAGATGTATCATCAACTTTCAAGAATGTCAGGAAAAATTCTTCGACCTTAGTTGAAGTTGTTGAAACATCTACACAGCGAATGATAACAGTCATTTGTTCATGATGACTGATATCTGGAGTGCAATCAAGAATGACAGAGAAAAAATTTGCGCTTTCAATTTTCGCAACAATCATCCTCTTTACCTCATTAGCTAACAGAGCTATCAACTCATTCTGAATCTTGTTGCTGAGATAATGAGAACGAGATTCACCTTCTTTGTATCTTCTCAGATGTTCTATCATAACTAGATCAAAATCAGCAATCATCTCGATAAAACTTAAAAAATTCCCACAACCTTCTTCACCAATATTCTCATTACTTCCACGAAACGCTAAATTTTGTTTAGCAAGAGTTTTTACCACATAAATTATCCTAAGCAACACCTGCCTCCAATGAACTCTCTCCTTATTGATTTCATCCTGAGCATACTTATCAATAGTCTGATTTCTCTGCAATCTGAGTTCTAATTCCACCCACTTCTTCATGCACACAATATGATCACGGTTAGATTCATGCTCTCTAAGCCTTTTCAAAATATTTTTCCAATCACTGAATCCTGTGGATGCCAATTGACTTTTGTCACTCTGGTTGAACAATTTACAGCAAAAACAAAAGATCTTGTTTGCCGCTTTCGAATATACTAGCCATCGACGATCTTGTTTCTGTCCATCACTCATCTGTCTTGTATAATACACATGTGAGAAATGTCTCTTAACACCATCTTTTGGAAAATTATAATCAATTGGCAGTCTTTTTGCAGGACCTTGCACAACCATAAAATCTCTCCATTCATTCCATCCTTTTCCTATGTTTTCCCAATTAGTAGGATCATACATATCAGAAAATCGACAATGCTCTATGTGATCACTGCTTTTCTCAAATTCCTTCTCATTCCCATCATCTTTTTCATTCATATCCTCATCATTCACTGCATTAACATTCTCTGGTTCAAGAATTGCTTCTTCTCTTTCACATTCAGCGATATTTTCATCCATTCCATCATCCTCAATAACAACTTGTTCATCATTATTTCTCACAGGTTCATCACAAATTCCAGGTTTTTTGAAATACCTGTGTATAGCATTAACTTGAGATTTTGTTGACTCTTCTTCTCTTCTTTTCCTTTTGTTCTTCTCTCCTCCGGACGGTTGAATCCTTGGAGGCATCTATGAAATCAAAACATAATTATATAATTAGAGACAGACTGCAATAAGAATGAATAAGAACTAAGTAACAACAGAAAAATTGAATATAAACAAATAGCTGCTTAATTACTCTCTTGAACTGATCGTAAATTCACCAAAGAAAATATAGAGAAGGAACGACAATAGAAAAGATAGTCAAAGCACCGTTTGCCCTAATTTTTCTAATTCTTTGATTGGTTTTGTTTTCCTTTTCTTCTTTTTTTTTCGGTTGTTTCCATTTTTCTAAGTTTTAGTTTTCAATTTTTATATTAATTCAAATATGTCTAAAAATAAGCCTAACTTATACTAGAAGGCCTCTTAAGCAATTTTTAAAAAATTTTTGAGGCCGTAGGCCAATGTTTCTTGAACCAAAGCACAGGCACGACTCTGATATGCAGGAACATGATGAAGAACACTAGAATGAAACTTCTAAATTCCTAATAATATAGTATACAATGATTTTTTTTTTAAAACCTATAAATTTGAGGCAACAAATAGCTTTTAAAATTTTTTTTATGAAAATATGTGGTGGATTCACTATGAGTAATTCGATAGAAAAATAACAATTACGCTGTGAAATTATAAGTCAATGTAAAATATTATCAATCAATATTTTTATGGGCAATTTTCATAAATAGCACAAAAATAAATTTTGTTTCCAAATTTAGCAGTTCAAAGTTCCAAAAATAACACAAATGTAATATAAAAAATATCAAAAATTTTGAAAACGATTTAAAAAATGTCAAAATTGTATAAAAAATAAACTTTAAACCCTACACCTAAAATACTAAATCCAAACCCAAAATTTTAAATTATTTTAGTGCTATTTTTTAAAATTTATAAAATATGTGATATAATTGTTTTAAATTTTAACGTTATTCTAAAATATTTCTCTATTTTTCTTTATCTATAACTTTTATCCTCGCTAGTAGATTAAAAATTGGATCGATGGGTACATCCCCACACAAACTTTCAATTAAATTATGAAAGAATACAAAGACGCGAGTCCCATTCACAAATATGTTACAAAATATTTTAAAAAAGGTAAATAATATCCCGCGCGTCCCATTCTGAAACTGGCGCCACAATCGAGTTAATGACAGAAATGCCCCGATAAATCAGATGTATGAGGCGACCCTAGCACCAACCAGAGAGAATCAACATCTCCGATGAAATCACGATCCCTAAAGCTCCGGGAAGCTCATAAAGCCGGCGGAAGCGCCGCCTTCTGTTCTATCCTCTGGGACCACAAAGCGGAACATTTCGTCACTTCATCTTCTTCGGATCCCTCAATCTTAGTCCACGATGGACTCTCGCCAACGATTCTTCGCCATCACCAAGACGGCGTCACCGCCTTAGCTCTTAGCCACGAATCTACTTTTCTCGCCTCTGGGTCTATCGATCATTGTGTGAAGCTCTACAAGTTCCCAAGTATTATTCAAATCACTTCTTCTCATTCTCAATTCGTGTTGATAAGGTTTTGGATGGAAGTGTAAATCTTATTGGCATTTGTTGTTTTAAAGCTTTAATTTTTATTAGTTCCTTCGTAATTGTAAGTTCTTGCCTTTGATTTTGCCTTAGGTGGGGAATTTCAGACGAATATAACCAGATTTACGCTTCCGATTCGCGTTCTTGCGTTTAATGGCTCAGGGAGTCTATTGGCAGCTGCTGGAGATGATGAAGGGATCAAACTCATTAACACGTTTGATGGCTCGATTGTTAGAGTTTTAAAAGGGCATAAAGGACCTGTGACTGGCTTAGATTTCCACCCTAATGGTGAGCTCTTGGCTTCTATTGACTCAACTGGTACTGTGTTATGCTGGGAACTCCAAAACGGAATTGTTTCGTTTACCCTTAAGGGTGTCGCGCCCGACACAGGTTTCAGCACTTCCATTGTGAATATTCTTAGATGGAGCCCCGATGGAAGAACCCTCGCCATTCCTGGTTTGAGAAATGATGTGCTGATGTATGATAGATTCACTGGGGAGAAGCTTTTTGCCTTAAGAGGTGATCATCTCGAGGCTATATGCTATTTAACGTGGGCTCCTAATGGCAAGTATATAGCGACATCCGGTCTGGATAAACAAGTGCTTCTCTGGGATGTTGATAAGAAGCAAGACATAGATAGGCAAATTTTTGAGGAGAGAATATGTTGTATGGCCTGGAAACCGAATTGTAATGCTTTGTCGGTTATCGATGTCAAAGGAAAATACGGAATTTGGGAATCTTTGGTTCCGTCATCCATGCTATCTCCGACAGTGGGTATTCCAGACATACTACCAAAGAAGAGGAATGATATTCTTAATTTTGATGACGAAATTGAGGAAGAAATTTATGGTGCATCTGAAAGTTTAAATGATGATCTGGCAGATAGTGATGATGGAGAAACTCATCATACTAGCAGGAAAAGATTGAGGAAGAAAACTTTTATTGATGATGATGGTGATGCATTTGAGGAACTTAATGATGGGAGTAGCTTACCTTCGGCATCTGAATACAGGAAAAAGTCACATAGAGCACATAGAGAGAAGCATGGTGCAGGAAGTGGGGCTTTTAAAAGCATTGTAGCATCAACCAAGTACAAAATGCAAAGTCCCTTTCAACCTGGTGCAACACCACTGGAACCAGGAAAACGGACATTCTTGTGTTACAATATGTTGGGATGCATAACTACAATTGAACATGAGGGGAACTCCCGTATTGAGGTACTTGAGGCTTACATTTATTACGCTTCTAAATTGATGTTTTCCTCTTAAATGTTTTTTAAGAAAGAAAGAGTCGTACACTTGTTTCTTTTGTGTAATTTTAGTTTTTTTTTCTTGCACTCTAAATGCAGACAGATTTTCATGATACTGGAAGAGGTCCACGAGTTTCATCAATGATCGACATTTATGGCTTCACTATGGCATCAATAAATGGAAGTGGATGTGTCTTTGCAAATCCCTGCAAGGGAGAAAAGAACATGAGTGTTCTGATGTATCGACCATTTAGAAGCTGGGCCAGTAATAGTGAGGTTAGAGGATCTTTACTTACACAACATCCATCAGAAATTACAGACCAGGATAGGAAAATAAATGATTGGGTTACCTTTTTGATTGAAACATCCAGTGGACAATGAGGTTTGAAGGTGAAGAGGTGAAGGTTGTTGCTAACGGTGCTGGTTGGGTTGCTGCAGTTACAAGCCTTAATTTGCTTCGCATATTTAGCGAGGGTGGTTTACAGGTTTCTTCTTTTGCACTCTATTCTTTATATTGTGTCATAATTCATGCAAGCTGATAAAACAGCCGACTGCTCATAGTTTACCATGTAGTGTTGTAATGGTTTTCTGCTTAACTTGCTGTTGTAAATTTTGCCTCTATTTGGCTCTTTTTGGAGTATTCTCAGATGAAAAGTTTCTATTGACGCAACTATATAGTAACTATGAGAATCTGTAGCTCTTGTAAACACTGAACTACTTGAAACAGAATGCTTGTGAAAGTCAGAATTTAATAGATAACAGGACTATTTAGATATAGTCAGTGTATTTTCACATGAACAGATTTGTACTAACTTAAACAAAACGCTAGTGTGTTTTAATATGGACCATAGTATTGAAATACTTTGTTTATTTGATCTGATAAGTTAAGGTCATTTCTTGCAGAAACATATCCTTTCCCTTGATGGGCCCGTAGTAACTGCAGTAGGATGCAAGGATCATCTTGCTGTGGTAACTCATGTTGCAGACTGTCTTCCTTCAAATGAACAGGTAGGTATCATTTCTCACCGGGATCTCCGCTTAGATCAATCTTGGAGCCACTTACTTACTTGGCATCCCCTAAATAGTAAATAGTGTGAAGGGACATTGTCAGTATGCGTTGATACCAGTACAAAGCTTCTTAAAATCTTATGGCTCCAACAAGGAAAAGTGATTCATAACAATTAGAGATAGAAGCATTCAGTCCTCACTGATTAACAGTAAACAGTGATCTTTATCTTAAACCAACTTTAATATAAGTTTATCTTGGTTTTTACTGTTGTTTCACTGCACAAAATTTTCAACTTTTAGGAACTCTTAGCTTAAACTAAACTACAGTTGAGACGGAAAATGACCTCAAAATTGGAAAATATCCCCACTCCATATGTACGAAAATATTTGAGGAAAGTTTCATACAAGCACATGCTGGTATCTTCCTGTCATATAACATATTTCAAGATGATGGCATCTAGATCCATATGACAACTAATATACAGCCAGAGGTTATTATCTATCAGGTATCTCGCCTCATTCTTGTTTAAAAAATATGCAGGTGATGGAATTTAGAGTGTTTAACATATCCAGAATGACTCAGGAGTTGAAAGGGCGTGTTGCCTTAACCCCTGGCTCACGTTTAACATGGATAGGATTCAGTGAGGAAGGTTCTTTGAGCTCATACGATTCTGAGGTGTGCTTTCTTGCATTCTGGGTCACTCGTTTGCTATTGCGTTGGTACTCATGGCATACAACACGCATGACAACAAAAAAGTTTCGTGCAGGGTGTGTTGAGGGTTTTTACAAGTCAATATGGTGGCTCATGGATCCCAGTTTTCAGGTTTCTTGCTGTAGCTATCTACAATTTCCGAGAAGTTTCCTTATGCATGTTTCCTCAAGGTGTTTTTTACTTACTGAATTCATTGTAATTTTCAGTACCAGTAAAGAGAAGAAACAAGAAGAAAGCTACTGGGTGGTTGGCTTGAATATAACCAGTTTGTACTGTATAGCTTGTAAATACCCTGAGATTTTCCCACAGGTATATATTATCGCTCTGATACTATATCCGGAAAATATAGGCTGCCTCACCACTATTCTTCCTGCCATTTCAGGTGACACCAAAACCAATCCTTACCATACTTGACCTTTCTCTCCCGCTTGCATCCTCAGATTTAGGAGCAGCATCTCTAGAAAATGAGTTAATGCTAAAGCAGCTGCGTTTATACGAGGTTTTCCTCTCTCCTTGTTCCACCATTTTAATTTGCTGTTATTTCTCCTTTTCTGGGTAAGTTTGGTTATGCAGTATGATATGTTCCTCTACTTTCATGTGTGGAACTCTAGTGATCTGTAACCAAATTAGAGACATTCTCATTACAGAATCTGCTGAAACTAGTAACAATTATCGATATATTTGACCAGTTCCAAATATCATTTCCTCCTAATCTCAGACTCAACGAAGAGTGGACGATATGGCTTCGGCCGGGCTGGATACAACAGCACTTGAAGATGAAGCTTTCGACATGGAAGTTTCTCAAGATAAATGCATACTAAGGCTCATAAGCTCGTGTTGTAGTAGTAAGTTGATTATTTATGTTTTCGTACACGCGTATGTGAACTCAGATTCTAAGAGCATTATTATCCAGACTTCTACAACAAGAGATTCTTTACATTCTTTCAGGTGACAGTTTCGTAAGAGCCAGTGAACTTATGAGGCTTTTAACTCTAGAAAAATCAATGAGAGCAGCAATAACACTGGTTACCAAACTCAAGCTTCCTTTTTTGGCAGAAAAATTCTGCAGCATACTTGAGGTTCTCTACAAGAAGTTTCATTTCTTATATATTGCACAAAATAGAAGATCAGATACAGATCGCCATTGCTTTATTTATACGTAATGCTAACTTCTGGTTCTTAACTTACAGGAAAGGTTGCTTGAAGAAGCTAACGAGGCGATAACAAATCCTTCACAGAATCCAAACAGAGAAGTAGTTACAAGAGTTGAATCCAAGGTCCAGAATCCTCCAGCTTCGATCCAGACAAGTGAAAACACAGAGGCAGTTATGAAATCGTCTCCAACTAAGCTGTCTGCTACTACACTTGTAAGGAAAGCAAAAGTTTCAGAAGGTCTTAAGCTGGGAAAAGAACAACCAAAGAAAGATGAAACTGAAGATGCGAAGATAAAAGAGATAAAGAAACTGAATTTGATAAAGAATCCGGTGAACAATTTTATCAAGGAAGACAAGGCACTGATAAAGGAAGTAAATCAAGGAGAAGCTCGACGTTCTTCAAACCCGTTCCTGAAATCAACTATTTAATGATCTTATTTGGAGGTTGTTTTATTTAACAAGGGTATGATGAATACATCTGTTTCACTTTATTTAATATTATGATTCTACAGCTGAATGATTACACACTCTTGTGATACAGGATTTGTTTATTACAATACAAAAAGCTGTTAAAAAATCATCATCATTACCAAAGGCATAGTGAAACAGAAACTTGAACTGTAAAAGTTCCTCAATCAGCCACCTGTTGAAGCTTTCTCGTTCTTCATGATCATATGGAAGGATTTGACTTTGTCTTCCTCCACGATTTCTCTAAGAACATCGTCCTCAATCTTCTCAGCTTGCCACTGAGAGGGGTCCTCCACAAATTCTTCGCTGAAAATCATACTTGACACCCACTCTTTCCATGTTGTCCTCCTGTATTTGTCTTCCTCAAGTGTTCCTCTGGACAAGAGCTGGTAAACGTACACCACTTTCTGCTGTCCTGGTCTGAACGCACGTGCGATTGCTTGCTTTGTCTTAGAAGGATTCCACTCCGAATCAAGCATGATCACCCGTGAAGCAGCGGTTAGACTGATGCCTTCTGCACAGGCCGTGATCGAAGCCAGCAGAACACGGGACTGGCCTCCTGGTTCTTCAAATTTGTCTATCACTCTACCTCTCTCAAACAGCTCGAGATCCCCTGTCAAGGTCAGGAGCTCTCGGCCTCTCTGCCACCTGAAAACATTCTCAAACAGCTCAAGAAACAGGCGGATCGGCGCAATGTTGTGGCAAAAGATGAGGATTTTCTCCCTCTTGACCACCCGGAACACGAGGTTAAGCACGAACATGACTTTTGATCCTTTCTTTGCATCGTGCTTGAGCTTCTCAATCTCGAAAAGCTCCTGAGGATTGAAGAATTTGGTGCAACAGGTAGTGGTTTTGACCAACCAAGGATGGATAGCTGCTAACGTTATGAGTAACTCGAGCTCGAGTGGATATCCATGGTAAGTTGACATTATGTTCTGAAGTTTGGTAAGAGTTTTGTGCTGTATATCTGTGGAATTCATCAACAATGTGTAAATCTGCAAACCTGGGAGAACATCACCACTTCCGCTTCCGCTCCCTTCATAGTTATCAATGAAACCACTGGTCATATTCCTCAACATGTTGAGACCCTGCAAGCGTTCATCGCCTACTTTTGTGTCAATCTTCTTGGCTATAATGTCGAGGAAGAATTTCCTAGCTCTATTTTCAAGCAAGTGAGGCGCCTTTTGCACAGCTTGGTTGGTCTGGAACTTCTGATCCAACTCCATTAGAACCTCATGAACAAACTTGGGTCTAGCCAAGCACAAAGTGTTGAAGTACTCACAGAAGTTGTTCTGAAACAATGTACCCGAAAGCAGAATCCTCAAATCAGTATCAACTTTCATCAAGGCCTTTCTCAATCTCGACTTGGTACTCCTTGGGTTATGTCCCTCGTCTAGAACCAGTAATCCAGGAGACTCTCTCAGTACTTTAGCCATGTATTTTCTATGAGCAAACTTTGAATCTTCCCTCATCAATGTTAGAAACGATGTGTAACCCATTACAAGAACACTCGGCTGTGCATGCCATTTCTGGATTTTGTCTAAACAGTCAAGAACATGCATAACATCTTGGCTTGGTTTTGGAATTCCCTTGAACTGAATGGTGTTCTCTTTGGCCACACAGTAGGTTCTACGACCATGGAGCAAGTGAACGGGGACTGGAATCTCCCATTTGATGAACTCCTTGTACCATGTGTACAAGGTTGTTTTTGGAGCAAGAACCAATGGCCTTTTACCCGGAAATATCTTCAAGTAGCTTGCGAGAAAAGCTATGATCAGAAATGTTTTGCCCGCTCCGGGAGTATGAGAAACCACACACCCACCTATCTTCTCTGAACTTGGATCCATCATCGCAGGAACCACTGACCCGGCTAGGTTCCTCCAGAGAAACTCAAAAGCTTTTTTCTGATGCAAATGCAGTTTTCTCTTAAGCTGAGGTATTAGAGACCAAACATTGTCACTTTCTTCAGCCGAGGGCATATCTGAGGAAGCAACTGGTATAGTGAAATTATGGCTCTCGACTCCATCTTGGTTCACTTTAGTATTAATGTCATCTTCGTTGATTTGCTTAGTCTCTGTAGTCCATTTCTTGTGCTGCGCCTATTGAAAATCAAACCACCAAAAAAGTAAATAGTAATTCATTGAAAATAGGTAACAAGATGTTGTCTTTTCCAGAGTTCCCACTTACAAAAGGCGCAGAAACATTTTTGATCTCAGTTCCTACATGACCACACAATCTGCAACACATTCCTATTTCTTCATTCAATTCATAATCATGTTCACAATCACCGGTTGCTTTATGGAACGCCTCGTTATCCACTCTCACCTGAAATTTCGAATCAACTATTAAACGCAAGCTTTTAGGAAATTATCAAAAGATTTCCAAGAGAATCACACCTCATTGTCATCAAGAATGTAAGAAGAAGCCAAGCATAGTTCCATTTCCCTCCATAGCATCTCGTTCTCTGACGTCTCTCCCTCATCATCATCCTCCTTACTCAACCTTTCTTCGGCCTCCATTGAAAAGCTTGCGGCGTTCTTTAACCCCTCCCACTGCTCAACGACATTGGTTGCTTCGTTCTTGGCTGCAATTGTAGAATCAATTCTACTCATGTACGAGTCTATCAGCTTGTTATACGCACCAGCGCTCAATGTTCTCTTTTTATAAATCTGTGGTTCCTCCGAAACTCCGGTTTTCCCAGAAACAGACCGTATTCGGGAATACGGTCCATTTCTTTTTTGAACCACATTCCCGAGGGGTCCATTCCAACATAGATCAGATTCCATCTCTTCCATTTCCAACTTCTTATTCTTCCCGTATTTTGCTGCTTTGCTACGATACTTATCGATCTCATCCATCAAATGACTTCCAGAGAAACCACCACACAAACTATTTGCATTGAGACCAAACTGTTCCAACGGTATAGGTTCAAAGACGGGAGTGAAGGGAATAACCGAAAGCTCGCGGTGTCGACCAAATCCCTCTGTTTTCTTCCTCTTCTTCCTCTCTGTTTTGTCCACCAAAACAATCTCTCTTTGCTTATCCTTACTATATCCCTTTGTGCTTCCTTTTTTTCCAAGTAAATGCGATAACGGTAAGTATAAATCGTCATCGGTATCTCTATCGTCATCACAATCTTCTTCGTCATCATCTTCTTCGTCATCACTTAAAACAGTCCATGTGCTGTACCTATATGGCATCATCCTTACCCATCCATCCTTTGAATCTGGCTGACTCTCAGAGTCGGCGAATCTATCAGGCCGCCCACTTCTTCTCTTGGATCGACGCAGCTCCATTACCTCCTCTACAATCTCCTGCTTTACATCAGTATCTTGATGAGTATCCTCAGCTGGATTGAACAAAACAACCTTTGACATAAAAACACCGTCTTCCACCGTGATATTCATTGCACTCAAAGAGCTACTAGAGCCTTCGCAATCTTCATCAGTCACAATCTGATAAACCATCTTCTCATGAACTGTTCTGATCTGAAACACAATGTTTTTCAAAACTGATGTAACAAGCAACCATGTAAGATCAGGCAAGAACTTCCCCAGATTTAGTCTTGTTTTCACCAACGAAGTACAGTCCTCGGAGTATCTCCATCTGTAGTAGCAGTCAAAGCTTTGTTCCTTGCAAAACTTTTGGAGGATGGAGATATGGTTAAGTCCCATGAGTACCGAAGCTCTGTTCATTCTATGCTTCTCCGAACCGATGCAGCCTTGGTCTATATACACACTGACATGGAACTTACACAAGCATTCTGATTCATGAGGCTTCCTCTCTATAGATAATATCCTTGCATCCACCAAAACCTACACCACACATCCACACACACACACACACACACACACACAAATGTCTCAAAACAACGAAAATGCGCATAGATTTGAAGATTCACATTTCTTTATTTACATTTTAGTATAGATAACGATGAGCTTTGGAATCAAGGAAACAGTAAAGCTTTACAGTTTTACTCTATCGACTTCTTAACTCGAAAAGAGGCAGACATGTTTCTTGAAAATGTAAATGATATTGAAGGAAGTGAATGTACCGGCTCTGGCGTCTCTTCATCTAAAGTGACATCTTTCTGATAGAGAACGCAAACATCGAGACCAGGTCTTAGAAAAGATGTACAGTCGATCAAAGTCGCCTTTCTTGATCTAAGACGAAGCCTCTGAAAAGGTCTTATATCATCCAACACTTGTCCGTTCTCCAAGAGACGCAGCATCATCGTTCCAGTCTCGATCCTTAAGCACTCCACAGCCTTCCATGTCCCCAAGCAGAACACCTCGAAAGCTGCCACAACAGAAAAACAGAGCAGATAAATAAATAAACCTGATCTATCGTAGGCCATGACTCAATACTCAATGCAGAACATTTTAGGTAAAATAGGAATCATAAATCTTATAAAGTTCTTACGACATGGATTAAATGGATGGTTGAAGTCAAAGTAATGCTTTCTCTTCATTTTTTTTTTTTTACGCTTCAGGATCACTTTTTGAGCCACATATGATCTCCTGCAACCAATACATATATATAGCTTCATCAGGATTCAAGTATAAAAAGATTCTTTATTGCAAAACCAACCCCAGAACATATGAGCTTTAAAACTTGATCATAATGTTATGTGCAAAAGCAGCATCATTGCAATAAAATCACAACAGAGAAACAGTTTCTTATATTGGTCAACAAAAAAAAAAAAGGAAAAAAAAAACACGATCGAGCTTTTGATAAACAAAACATGATCATCAACAAAACGAAACAAAACCCAGGTTGAAAAAGAATCAAAGTTTATGATATGCTAAGCACAAGAGCAATCACCTTCAGTAGAGAAAGAAAAAAAAGAAATGAGTTAGTGAAGTGAAATGAGTTGAGTCTTCTATACAAATAGGGTGATTGATTGATATATTGTGAACAGAAGGGCAAATTAAGAGAAGGAACAAAATATGATAAATCGAAAAGTAGTGAAGAATTCAATACCACACACACTCACACAGAATCTTGGGCACTGTGTAACTTTTTTTTCTTCTCCTTTTTGCATGAATTTGCGGAGAATCGATACAAAAAAGTGAGAGAGATATAAAGGCAGACAGAGAAAAGTGAGAGAAGAGGAGGGTTTAAGGATTGAGGGTAGCATTGTCATTTCATCTACTTACTTCTTCTTTTTATGGGAAATAAACGGCTGCGATTTGTTCTGTCTTTACTATCTTAAGATTTGGTTACTGACACAGAGAGAGTAAAAGCCAAGTTGTGTGCATGGTGGCCTGTTGGGTCCACAGTAGATTTTTAGAGAAAAATTCCACATATGTATATTCATGTACTTAACATTAATCTACTGTGGACCCAACATTAATCTTCCGAATTTAACATTAAACTCTACAAAGCAAATATAGACATACATACTCAAGAAATATATTTTATCATTACGTCTAAAAATAAATAGTAGATCTGAAATATAAATATATATATATATATATATATATATATAATATTTGTGTTATATCAATATCTTACAGACTGAACCAATATTTCATCTATTTTCATGACAAACTATTATATTTTTTTTCTAATCTAATATCTATGTTCAAAAAATTGGTAGACGCTAATCAGACGCTCGGTCTAAATCTAGCGATTAATCAAAAAACTCGGACTAAAATCAAGTATTAATCAGAAACTAGTTTTAAAATTGTTTTAATGTTTTAAAAACTTATTATTCTATTATAATTAAATTTATATATAATATTATTTTTAAAATTGCAGTAAATACATGAAAACGTTTGTTTAAGACAAAATTTTATGATTTTCATTAAATTTTGAACATAAGTTATTGTAAAACATCACAAATTCTAAATCTAAATGTCTGAATAACAAAAAAAATGTTTTATACTTGCAATCTAAACATAATCGGAGTATGTAAGATTAGAGCGAGAGTAATCGGATTAGGCGGAAAGTAATCGGGTGACTGGTTTTTTCAAGGGATTAGTCATTAATCGTGGCGGATAGGGTGAGCCTACCGACTAGGTGGGAAGTAATCGGAGATAGACGGAGATTTTTAGAACATGATCTAATACTATGAGTTGGCTGAAAATAAAAATAAAAAAATCAAATGGAAAATTAGAAATTAAAAAACTAACAAATGAAAAATAAGACTATAGATTAGGTAAATAATATGACAATTAGAGAATTAAAGAAACCTACAAAAATCGAAAAATAAGATTGTTAGAAACTTACCTAAGATTACAAATTAGGTAAATAATTATTTCCTTTATAATAATTGTAGCCATTAATATGTAGCACTATTCTTAATTTCATTCTTTAAAATGTAAATCATATCCACAAATTGCAAAGATAAGTGACAGCAACTTATAAGCGATTTAATGTGTAAGATCAATATATGAAAATCTTTGAACCGGGAATAACTGGGAGAAATTTTATAATTTCAAAAATTGTATGTAAGGCCCTGTTCGTTTGCCTGTCGCTGGATCCAGCGACAGCGACCAGCGACCAGTGACAGCATATGTTGTTCGTTTGCCTGTCGGTGATGACTGTCGCTGGCGATTGTCGCTGTGTTGTTCGTTTTCCTGTCGCTGGCGATTGTCGCTATGTTGTTCGTTTGACTGTCGTTGGTCGCTGTGTTATTAAATAATTAATAAAATATTTTATTTATATTTATTTACTTTAATTTTATTAAATTTAATTTATTTTAATTAATTTACTTTATTTATATTTAATTTAATTTATTTACATTTAATTCTTTTTAATTTAATTTAATTTAATTAGATTAGATTATATTTAATTTAATTTATTTATATTTAATTTAATTTAATTATATTTAATTTAATTTAGTACAGTTAATATAATTTCATTAAGATTAGATTTAATTTGATTTATTTGAATCTAATTTAATTTAATTTTGTATAACTTTATTTAATTATATATTATTTAAATTAAGTTTAATTATATTTATTTTTAATTATATTTAATTTAATTTTTAATTTATTAAATTTAATTTATTTTTTTAAAAAAAAATTAAATATTTTTTGTCGCTATGTTGTTCGTTTGCCTGTCGCTGGATTCAGCGACCAATCGCAGTGACTGATCGCAGCGGCTGATTGCTGAAAATATTAGCGACTGAAAATTACGATCGCTGGTTGCTGGCGACTGTCGCTGCGATTAGTCGTTGGATCCAACGACAGGCAAACGAACAACTTTTGGTCGCTGTCGCTGGTTTCTGTCGCCAGCGACAGACAAACGAACAGGGCCAAAATCAGGTAAGGGCATCATATTCATTATGGTCATAAAAACCATAACTGATACTTAATTAGTCATGATAAATTCAAATTTACATGAAATAGTGTTGTTCTCACCATCGTTGAATCTAGTTAGCTCTATCTCAGATCATTGCGCCCGAGTTTTTGGTTTAACCATGAAATTTTCTTCAACATCATCAACCGAGCATGTGGTGTTCGCCAATATTCACTAAGGCAATGAATTTGTAACCCTAGCGTTCGATGGGAAGATGAGTTGTTGGCATTTAGATTTTGTTTTCATTTATGATTTTAACTAAATAAAATTTCCGCATGGCATTCTCTCAACTGCTGACATGGTAAGCTGCTTCAGAGGGCTGACCAACTTTTCATATAATAGATTTTAAAATTAAGTTTCGTTTTTTGGCATGGTGACATGTGTCCCTATTATTGTAAGAAAAACAAAACAAAAAGTTACAAACTAATTTGTGTTGTCTTCTTTAAGCAAAATATATTGATGGATCTTTGGCTTTATATTTTTTTTATTAATTATAATCGTTGTGAGGTATTTTTGCTAAGATACATGAGATTTTGAGATTATAATATGTAGAAAATCCCAACAATCCCTAAAACTTCTTTTTGTAGAAATCGTTTTTTCTTTGTGATGTTCCCTCAAAAATATTCCAAATTCCGTTCTGAATGACGAATAAGTGTAAAATGGCTAATACCAGGAGAAGAAAAAACTTTCGAGGCGCTGCACACTTAATCTTGGGAGAAATTTGAGGCCCCTCCAACAAATAAGTCTAAGAAATCATTTTAGAGGAGAAGGTTACGACTCCGTCCGCATGACGAAAGTTTTCCATATATAAATAGAGATTAGGATCATCTCTAGAAAGACAACTTAATAAACATTCCTCAAGAGGGATCTCTAATCTTTTCCTTGGGACTTGACCAAATTTTTTTCGGAGAATAAACCTAGTTCCCCTCTCCAAAAAAACAAAACAAAATGCCTCATAGAACCAAAAATAACTACTTTCTAGAGGTTAAATTAAAACAATTTCCCATTAAAAGGAACTCTAGCATTACTGTTTTGAAGAAAAAAAACATGTCAATTCTCGTTCGTTAAACATAGTTCTCCTTATGCCTTTGTATTGTAGTTAGAACACTCTTCCAGAGAACTACTTTGAACACCGACAAATTTCACGTGCTCTAGGACTATCTTGTCTTTTAAAGAGAGTTCTCCCTATCCCTTTGTTTGGTAGTAGATTTATCTCTTCCAAAGAACTTTCGCGTACACCAACAGTTAGCCATGCGACTTCGGTCTATTCGGATATTTTGGTTTCGGTTTTTTGGTTATTTCGACAAATAGAAACTGTTCCAAAACTAACCGATTAAGATTCTGGTTTGGTTCGGTTCAGATACAGTTATTCTGGTTTTTGCAATTCGGTTATTTCGGTTCAACAGTTTTGGGCCATAATTATTTTCAAAACTGAACTTTGTTTACAGAAAAATATAACTGGGCCATAATTGTTTACAGAACTTTAGTAATTTTTCGTTTGTCCGATTTTTACTTATGGTTTTCGTTATGGCTCAGTTTTGGCGTACTCTTTGTTGTTATCGTTGTCAATGTTCTTAGAATTTTATCTTATGCTCATTTGGTTGTTTAATAGGGTTTCTCTCCCTTTTTCTATATGGTTTTAGATTGCATTTTATTGTATAATCTCTCTTAATATCTTTCTTGTCGTATCATCTATTTCTGTTGGAATAATATTTCAATCCTCCATCATATGGACTTAATCTATTCATGATTGAATTGTTGAATAAAGTTTTTCGAAAGATGGAAGACTATGGTGGTGCTTGGATTGAAATGGGGATGAAGACACGGCCAGTCTGTACGTCGTTGCCGGTGTATTCTAAAGTGGAGTGAGTGGAGTGGTTAGTTTGTTGACATGGTTAGTTTGTTGACTTGGCGGTGTTCAGAGATGTTTGATGATGCTCGAAGACACTCAGTGATATGCTTGGCGACGATTATTTGATGAAAATCGATTAGAAGCTCGTAGGACATGTGGGATACGGGCCTTGACCCTGATACGCCATTTGGCCCAAACAGGGATGCACAATGTCCAATGGGCTATTTTGGTCATAAATGAGGTCCGTTGGGCTTGGAGGGCAAAACGAGAATTTTACAGAAGATAGACGAAAAACCCTAGAAGACCTGTAACAGCCATGTTCGATGATTCGTTCGGAAAAACACGGCATGTTTGACAATCGTGTTCGGAAAAGTCGATTATTCGACAATCGTGTTCGGAAAAGTCGATTATTCGACAATCGTGTTCGGAAAGCACGACATGTTCGGATTCATGTTCGGGAAAACATGAGTGTTCGGAGAAAGTGTTCGAGAAACATGTTTTGTTCGATAAATCTGTTCGGAAATGGAGATTGTTCGAACACCGGTTCGAGAAATGCGATTGTTCGAAAACCGTGTTCGGATTTTCGGAAATAATTCGGACATCGGTTCGGGAATTGATTACCGGTTCGAGAAAATGTGGATGGTTCGGAGATTTTGTCGAGAAATTGTCTAAGGCGTGATGGATCGAGCGATGGGCCGAAGTGTCCGAGGAAAATCGCTTATGGTCCGAGAAATTGTTCGGCCCGTGTAGGAATTGGCACACGCGGTATTTTGTTCGGGAAAGTTTCCTTTTTCGACAAGGAATCGGATTGACGAGGGTTTCCGGAAATAATTCTCGAGCATTAGGGTTTTGGCACGGTATAAATAGGAGTTTATACGCGCAGCCTCCCTTTTTCCCGTCATAAGCAAATTCTCGAGAGCAAGTGCGGATTTTGTCGAAAAGTGCACGAGCGATTCGGAGTTGTTCGAGAATTCGGTAAGGATCGATAAAACTCTGTTGTTTTCATCGATCAAGTTTGTTGTTTTGGTCTGATGTTGTGTTCGGTTTGACAAGGGTAAGGTTTTGCGATTCGTGTTCGAGGAATCGTCGGACTCGTTCGAAGAATCGTGAGCGTGTTCGATAACGCGTGCGATCGGATTGTAGTTTCTCGAACGAAAGCTGGTTTGTGTTTGGTGTTAGTCTCGGACTTTCTTGGTACGCGTTCGGTAATATCCTACCTCGGGTAGTGTTTTCCGGGTTAGGGTGTTACAAGTTGGTATCAGAGCGCGGTTCATTCTAGGATAATTTGTATGTGCATAAATGGGTATTGGGATTAGATAAATCCATCCTTCCAGCAGTCTCGCGGTAAGTCTTTTGTTTGTGGATGTGTTTGTTCTGTTGTTTGCTTGTCTGTTGTTTGTGTTGAGTTTGTGGTCTGTTAGATCGGTTTCTTAGCATTCATTATGAATGTGTAGGGACCGTTTGCATGGGCGGATTAGCAACGCATGTGTTGTTCGACTCGGGAGCGACACATTGCTTCGTTAATCCGGAGTTAGTGGGAAAAGGTTGGTTCGTGAAAGAACCAGGAGAGCAGTTTGGTTTGGTTCAGGCAGCAGGAGGTCAGGTGATGATGACCGAGGGAATGGTCAGGAATGTCTCGGTGATGATCGATGGAAACGATATGCCAGCGGACTTGCGGATTTGTCGTGTTCGGCATTATGATGTGATATTGGGCATGGACTGGCTCGATCGGTACAGGGCACATCTTGATTGTCATCGTAAGCGAGTTTGGTTCGAGAAAGGTGGTGCGAGAATTATGTTCCAGGAGATTCAGACTTCGCCAAGCGGTTTGATTGTATCAGCTATCCAGGCCGGGCAGTTGATCGAGAAAGGGTGTGATGCCTTTTTGGCGACCATCACCACGGGTGATGAGGGACCAGTTGCCGAGTTAGACGAGATTCCAGTGGTCAGGGATTTTGCAGATGTGTTCGAGTCTTTAACCGGACCACCTCCAGCAAGGTCCGATCCGTTCACCATCGAGTTAGAGCCTGGTACGGCTCGATCTTGAAATCTCCGTACAGAATGGCGCCAGCTGAAATGGCCGAGCTTAAGAAGCAGTTCAGTGAGATGGTGGATAAGGGTTTTGTTCGACCGAGCAGTTCACCGTGGGGAGCACCGGTGTTGTTCGTGAAAAAAAAAGATGGGAGTTTTCGGCTTTGCATCGATTACCGCGGATTGAACCAGGTAACCGTGAAGAACAAGTATCCTATGCCAAGGATTGATGAGTTGTTGGACCAGCTCAAGGGTGCTACTTATTTTTCGAAGATTGATTTGGCTTCAGGTTATCATCAAATTCCGGTAGCCGAAGTGGATGTGCGTAAGACCGCCTTTCGGACAAGGTACGGTCATTACGAGTTTGTGGTTATGCCGTTTGGTTTGAGTAACGCACCAGCAACTTTTATGAAGCTTATGAACAATGTGTTCAGAGAGTATTTGGACGAGTTTGTCATCATCTTCATCGATGATATTCAAGTATACTCTCGTGACCGAGAAGAACACCGAACACATTTGGAGAAAGTGTTGAGTCGTTTGCCGGAACAGAAGTTGTTTGCCAAATTCAGTAAGTGTAGTTTTTGGCAAAAGGAGATCGGGTTCTTAGGTCACATTGTCTCGGACAAAGGAGTGTCCGTGGATCCGGAGAAGGTTAAGGCCATAGAGGAGTGGCCGAGACCGCAAAATGCTTCGGAGATAAGGAGTTTTCTCGGATTGGCTGGATACTACAGGAGATTTGTGAAAGGGTTTGCAAGTACGGCCAAGGCGATGACACAATTAACGGGAAAAGACGTTCTGTTTGTATGGACTGCCGAGTGTGAGAAGAGCTTCTCGACACTCAAGGGAATGCTAACGAGTGCACCAGTGTTAGCATTGCCCGAACCAGATGAACTGTTTGTGGTTTATACGGATGCGTCGAGAATGGGTCTCGGGTGTGTGCTGATGCAAAAGGGTAAGGTCATCTCTTATGCATCGAGACAACTAAGAAAGCACGAGGGGAATTATCCGACCCATGATCTCGAGATGGCAACGGTTGTTTTTGCCCTCAAGATTTGGAGATCCTATCTATACGGTGGTAAGGTTCAGGTCTTCACCGATCATAAGAGCTTGAGATATGTTTTTACTCAGCCCGAATTGAACCTTAGGCAGCGTAGATGGATGGAGTTGGTTGCGGACTATGATGTGTCCATCGAGTATCATTCAGGAAAAGCCAATTTGGTGGCCGATGCATTGAGCCATAAGCATTCGGTTGTGTCTTCAGAAAAAGACATGGAGTCATTGGTAAGCATGGTTGGTAGCTTACGCCTTGTAGTTTTGACGGATGAGGTTGAACCGTTGGGGTTAGGAGCCGCGGATCAAGCTGACTTGTTGACTCGTGTTCGAGCAGCTCAGGAGAAGGATGAGAAGTTGATCCAGGCAGCTCAAAATGACAAGACCGAGTACCAAACTTCGAATAATGGTACGATTTTGGTAAATGGTTGAGTGTGTGTACCAAGTGACCGGGTGCTAAAAGATGAGATCCTTAAGGAGGCACACCAGTCCAAGTTTTCTATTCATCCGGGTTCGACCAAGATGTATCGAGATCTCAAAAGATACTATCATTGGGTCGGGACGAAAAGCGATGTTGCTAAGTGGGTGGCGAGTTGTGCGACGTGCCAGCTGGTTAAGGCCGAGCACCAAGTTCCGGGTGGCTTGCTACAGAAGTTGCCAATCCCCGAATGGAAGTGGGACATGGTAACCATGGATTTTGTCTCGGGTTTGCCAATGTGTGACAAGAGAGATTCAGTTTGGGTCGTCGTGGATCGATTGACCAAATCGGCACATTTCTTGGCGGTTAACAAGAATGATGGCTCGGACAAGCTTGCCGAGATTTATGTCCGAGAGATTGTGCGGTTGCATGGTGTACCGGCGAGTATTGTATAGGACAGGGATTCGAAATTTGCTTCGAGTTTTTGGAGAGAGCTACAGAAGCGGTTCGGTACTAAGATCCACATGAGTACCGCATATCATCCTCAGACGGATGGGCAGTCCGAGCGAACCATTCAAACGCTCGAAGATTTGTTACGGGCAGCGGTTTTGGATTGGGGTGGTGATTGGGTAAACCACTTGCCGTTAGCCGAGTTTGCATATAACAACAGCTACCAAGCTAGTATCGGTATGTCACCGTATGAAGCTTTGTATGGTAGGCCGTGTCGTACACCCCTTTGTTGGACACAAATGGGGGAGAGAAGTATTTTCGGAAGAAACTTCGTGGATGACACGAGTGAGAAGGTTCGGATTTTGCGAATTAAGCTTAAGGAAGCTCATGACCAACAGAAAAGTTATGCGGATAAGCGTCGTAGAGAGTTGGCATTTGAAGATGATTACCTATAAGGGTAATGAGCATTTCAGTCAATCGACTAAGCTAAGTCCGAGATACATAGGACCGTATCGAATCGTGGAAAGGATTGGACCCGTGGCGTATAAGCTGGATTTGCCACCATCCATGAAAGCTTTTCACAAGGTGTTTCACGTTTCTATGCTTAGGAAATGCATAGTAAACGGTGAGAAGGTGATTGATGAACCTCCGGCAGATTTGCAGCCCAATCTGACCGTGGAGCGTAGACCGGTTCCAATCATTGACCGAAAAGTTCGAACGGATCGAAAGAAAAAGGTCAAGTTGATTCAGGTTGTTTGGAATTGTGATGGTGAGGAAGAGGTCACATGGGAACCAGAAACGTCAATGAGAGAAAGATTCTCTAAGTGGTTTGAGAAACAAGAGATGGAAGCACCCAAGAAAAAGGGTAGAAGTTGAGCCGATTCGAGGACAAATCGATGCCAAGTGGGGGAGAATTGTAACACCCGTGTTCGATGATTCGTTCGGAAAAACACGGCGTGTTCGACAATCGTGTTCGAAAAAGTCGATTATTCGACAATCGTGTTCGGAAAAGTCGATTATTCGACAATCGTGTTCGGAAAGCACGACATGTTCGGATTCATGTTCGGGAAAACATGAGTCTTCGGCGAAAGTGTTCGAGAAACACGTTTTGTTCGATAAATCTGTTCGGAAATGGAGATTGTTCGAACACCGGTTCGAGAAATGCAATTGTTCGATAACCGTGTTCGGATTTTTGGAAATAATTCGGACATCGGTTCGGGAATTGATTATCGGTTCGAGAAAATGTGGATGGTTCGGAGATTTTGTCGAGAAATTGTCTAAGGCGTGATGGATCGAGCGATGGGCCGAAGTGTCCGAGGAAAATCGTTATGGTCCGAGAAATTGTTCGGCCCGTGTAGGAATTGGCACACGCGGTATTTTGTTCGGGAAAGTTTCCTTTTTCGACAAGGAATCAGATTGCCGAGGGTTTCCGGAAATAATTCTCGAGCATTAGGGTTTTGGCACGGTATAAATAGGAGTTTATACGCGCAGCCTCCCTTTTTCCCGTCATAAGAAAATTCTCGAGAGCAAGTGCGGATTTTGTCGAAAAGTGCACGAGCGATTCGGAGTTGTTCGAGAATTCGGTAAGGATCGATAAAACTCTATTGTTTTCATCGATCAAGTTTGTTGTTTTGGTCTGATGTTGTGTTCGGTTTGACAAGGGTAAGGTTTTGCGATTAGTGTTCGAGGAATCGTCGGACTCGTTCGAAGAATCGTGAACGTCTTCGATAACGCGTGCGATCGGATTGGAGTTTCTCGAACGAATCGGGTAAGGATCGAGAAACCCTAGGTTTTCTTCGATCAATTGTCTTGTAGTTTCTGATCTGAAGTCTGGTTTGTGTTTGGTGAAGTTTCAGAAGTTTCGTTCGGGTTTCGTCGAGCGAGCGTGAGAAATGTCGAACGGGTGTGCGAGAAATCGATCCGGGTGTTCGATCGGTTCAGAGTGGTTCGACAAATCTCGGTAAGGATCGATAATCTTGTGATTTTCTTCGATCATTGGTTGAGTTTGGGTCTGATTCTACGTCTGATCTGTCGAGGTTGAAGATCGGAGTTAGTTGTTCGGAAAATCGATAACGCGTTCGATAAAAGCGTACGCGGGTTCGATCGGTTTGGTTTTTCTCGAACGGACTGGGTAAGACTTCGATAAAACCTGAATGTTTTTCGACAGTTAGTGTTTGTTTGGTCTGTTTAATGTCTGTACCTGATTTGGTTCTGGTTATTGTCTGTTGTTTGTGTTTGGTTCGATGGTTAGGTTGTTTGTGTGCGGATTTTCGTGTTAGCGACCGTACCAAGTGTGTTTGCATCGACCAACCAGTTTGCTAAGGTGAGTACGTAACCGTAGCTATTGTCTAGGGTTGTTTGTGTGATGACTCATGGAGTCTTGTCTGTCGTTTGGTCTGTTGTATGCTTCGACATATGGTCTGTTGTATGCTTCGGCATATGGTCTGTTGTATGCTTCGGCATATGGTCTGGTATGCTTCGGCATATGTCCGGTGATAGTGTGCACACGTAATCATGTCTGGTGTTTGATCAACACGTTTGGTTAACTTTTGTTAACAGTCTGTTATTGTCTGGAATTATGTTCGTTGAAAGCATATTCGTTGTTGATGAGTTTGAGTTCGATGCTTGAAGTTTGTATGCGATTAGACTTATGATTTGTTGCATGATGGTTCTGGATAATAAGCTGGTGAGACGGGACGACCGTACTCACTAAGCGAATTCGTTTGCTTATGCTCCCTTTTATGGCGGCAGGTAACAAAAGTGCCTAAGAAGCACGCGAGGCAAGGCTGGAAGTGAAGCGATGGATTTAGGAAGGGTTCATATTACTTCCATTGTTTCTGTTTCTTATGTTGTTCATTTAGATTGTGGTTGCATCTACTTGGTCACAGTTAGACATAGAAAAGTTGTTAGTTTGTTGCGAAACCCTTATTGATTTGGTTAACCTCGTTTGAAGTTTGAATAAGATTATGCATTTTCTTATGGAATGGTTTGTTGGTTAATCAGGTATGCATATGAATGTTAGAACCTCGCTTAGGTTGTTAGTCTTCCGCTAAATTGTAATTGAAATCGAAAATAAGCTAGATTGGTTAAGAATGTTCGAAAAAATGCATGTTAGTCTCGGACTTTCTTTGTACGCGTTCGGTAATGTCCTAGCTCGGGTAGTGTTTTCCGGGTTAGGGTGTTACAAGACCTCTCTATAAATAGCAAAAGAAACCAATGGACTGGGAGGGATTACCCAAAGAATTAGAGAGAGAATCGTAGCTTAATCCAAGAGCTTTAATTCGAGTTCTATTTCTCTGTAATCGTTAATCTCGTTCATCGTTAATAAAAGCAAACGCAACGTTTCACCCAATAAAAATCTAAGTTATTACATTGTGATAATCTCGGTACAAACAATTGGCGTCGTATATGCGGACTATGCGAAGCGTTTGTTTTACCATTGACGATCAGAATCGATGATTCCAGATGCTCAAATGAAACGTAGTGACTTGACGGATATTTCAAGCGAAGAAGGGACTGACGTGTCCGACCAATCGGCTCGCCTGCCTGCGCCGCCTCCGGCCACAGTCGAAGCAGCTGAAATCGACATCGCGAACGAAGGTGCCGCTCTCAACGACGACGCTTCCAACGGTGTCGAGCCCGTCGGAGCCGCCGACAGAAGCACTCATCTCGACAAGCTCGTGTAGGCCATACTCGATAGACTCGATCGACAGGACGCAAGAATGACCGAACGGATCGACGCCCTCATAACCGCGCAGACTGCTTCCTAGAGCCAAACCGACCCCGACTTCGGTGACGAAGGCACGATACACAACCAAGCGGTGACGAAGATATGATGATGCCCCAGCAAACCCACGTTGGAGAACGTTCGGAGAGTAGGAAGTGTAGGCCGGCATCCGTCATTGTGGGATCCATCGACGAGCGCGTTCGAGAAAATTTGCCAAGCGTCCAGCACCTGTCGAGCAGTCAGAACTTACCGCGCGGCCAGAATCTGCCTAGCCGACTTGTCGATGACGTAGATCGCACCCAAGATTTGGAACTCGAACAGATGAGCGCCTTACTAAAGGACATGTCGTCGAAAATGCACCGGGCCACCAGGTCGATACCTGAATTGGAGAAAGTGTTGGAAGAGGCAGCGCTCCCCTTTCACGGCACGTATCTCGGAGGTACGAGTTCAGTACGTCAACAAAATTAAGGTGAACCTTTACAACGGTCTCACCGACCCAAAACCATCAATCTCGCGATCAATCGAGCACATTTCTCTGCTGCCGAGCGCGAGGCCGGGAGCTGTCAACGTTTCGTGGAAAATTTGGCAGAAGATGCACTAAGTTGGTTCTCGCAAGTTGCAGCTAATTCGATCGACAGCTACTACCAGCTTATGTCAACTTTTTTGCAACATCACTCGATCTTCATGACCGAAGGTGCCTTAAATGCTGGTCTCTGGACTATGTCACAGAAGGATGACGAATAACTAAGAGCGTTCAACGAACGATTCAAAAAAGTCGTCTCTAGCATCGCTATAACTGACGATGCCGCAATCACTGCCCTGCGAAATGCAGTCTCCTACGGGTCGCGATTCAGAGAAGATCTCGTGATTACCCAACCAGCGACATTGGATGACGCACTGCATCGCGCTAACCGATTTATCGAAATCGAGGAAGAAAGGGCCGCCATGGTTCAACGACAACCAAAGGCATTGAACCCAAAGGAAAGAATGCGCGACGAACACTACGAGTCTCGCCAACACTATGATAAGGATTACGCCAGGGGCGAAAGAGGCAGAAAAGCGTCAACATACGCTATCGGTGGTTCGGAAGCGCAACCTTCCAAACCATGGAACAAGTACTACCGTGAGACTGATGCAAAGTCCAACCAGGCTTATTGCGACTTTCATAAGATCTCCGGCCATTCAACCGAAGAATGCCGACAGCCCCAACTTCTGCTTCTTTCAAATTTCAAGAAAGGTGATATTGATGTTGAATACGAACGACGCCGAGAAAACGCAAACAAGGATGATTCGTATCAGCAAGATAAAACCGATAATCGTGGTAGACGAAACGAGAGGTATCGAACAGAAGAACCCTGACAAGCCGAGCGCGCATGACAACAATCAGCTCCCTGTTCCTCCTAAATGATCCCATGAAGCACCTTAGGAAGATTGCGAGGCTCCTATTCTACGTCGACGAATCAATATGATCATGGGAGGCCTGACATCGTGTCGCGATTCTGTCAGATCGATCAAAAGTTATCGCCGTCAGGAAGAAAGACACCGTGCTCAGGTCGCAAATAGTATGCCAATCTTAGCTAACATAGAGCCGATAACATTCACCGAAGCTGATGCAGATGGTCTAACTGACCCGCATAACGATCCGTTGGTCATCGAGTTAGTAATTGGAGAAAGTCTTGTGACCAAAATCCTCGTCGATACGGGAAGCTCGGTCAACGTAATCTTCAAAGATGTACTCTTACAGGTGGAGGTTGACTTGCGCCTGACCCAGCACGACGTCTAGCCACTGACGGGTTTCGATGGAGACACCTTAATGACCATTGGAACGATACTGTTACTGGTATACGTCGGCGGAACCATGAACTATTTCAATTTTGCGGTTGTCGATAGGCCAATTGTTTACAACATTATTCTCGGCACCCCATGGATACACAAAATGAAGGCTGTCGCATCAACATACCATTAGTGCGTAAAATTCCCAACACTGCGAGGGATATATACGTTGCGCGGTGACCCGGTCGTAGCACGCACTTGCTTCATCATTGAACGTCGACTCCGCAACGCTAAAACTTTTGTGATCACCGACCCCGCTCAGCCATGCAACGTACTCTCTTCCCCGCGCACAGAATCAGTTGTCCAGGTCAACATCGACATCTCTGATCCAACGTGATGCGTCGGTGTCAGAAAACGACCTCACGACATTCGCATGGTCAGTGGAAAACATGGTAGGAGTTTCCCCGGAAGTCACCTGCCACGAGCTTAACGTTGATCCCACCTACAAACCGGTCAAACAAAAGAGACAAAAACTCGGTTCCGATCGCGCCAACGTGATCAACGAAGAGGTCAAAAAGCTGCTTGATGCTGGATCTATTGTCGAAGTTCAATACCCAGAATGGCTTACCAACCTAGTCGTCGTAAAGAATAAGAACGGAAAGTGGCAAGTCTGTATCGATTTCACCGATCTCAACAAAGCTTGCCCCAAGAATGCTTCCCTCTCCCACTCATCGACCAAATCGTCGAAGCCACGACCGGTAACGAGCTACTATCCTTCATGGACGCCTTTTCCGGCTACAATCAAATCCTTATGCACAAAAAAGATCGTGAGAAGACGGTGTTTATTACAAACCAGGGAACCTTTTGTTATAAGGTGATGCCATTCAGACTCAAAAATGCCGGAGCAACCTATCAGCGACTGGTGAATCGTATGTTCGCCAACCAGATCGGTCATTCCATGGAAATTTACATCGATGATATGCTTGTCAAGTCCGCCCGCACAGAAGAGCACATCTCGCATTTGCAGGAATGCTTTGAAGTACTTGATAAATACAATATGAAGCTGAATCCAGCAAAATGTACGTTCGGTGTCACGTTCGGAGAATTCTTGGGATATCTCGTCACTAAACGGGGGATAGAGGCTAACCCGAAGCAAATCTCTGCACTCATTGACTTACCATCTCCAAGAAATACCTGCGAAGTATAACGACTCACCGGTCGCACTGCCGCACTTAACCGATTTATATCTCGTTCCACTAACAAATGTCTCCCCTTCTACCAGCTTCTTCTGACTAATAAACAATTTGTGTGGGACGATAAGTGCGAAGACGCTTTCAAGCAGATGAAAGACTATCTTTCGACTCCGCCAGTTTTGGCCAAACCCGACCAAGGGAAAATTTTATATCTATACATCTCCGTCTCAGGCGCTGCGATCAGCGAAGTACTCGTCAAGGAAGACCGTGGAGAACAACGTCCCATATTCTATGTCAGCAAGACATTGGACGGCGCCAAGCTACGCTACCCTACTCTCGAGAAGCTCGCGTTTGCGTTAGTCATCTCAGCACGAAAGCTACGACCGTACTTACAGTCTCACACCGTCACAGTCCTGACGAACCAACCCCTGTAGACGATTCTGCACAGCCCCGGCCAGTCCGGCCGACTAGCTAAGTGGGCTATCGAATTAAGCGAGTACGATATTGAGTATAAAAATCGAACATGCGCCAAGTCACAAGTTCTTGCCGATTTCTTGATCGAGCTTCCACCCGAACTCGCCACGGATATCCCCCGGTCAAAAAATGGTTTCTGCACGTCGACGGAACATCATCATGGCATGGCTCTGGGATCGGAGTACGCCTCGAGTCACCGACGGGGGAAATACTAGAACAATCTTTTCATCTCGCTTTCCCCGTATCAAACAACGAAGCCGAGTACGAAGCGTTAATCGCTGGTCTTAGCCTCGCCCTTGGGATCAGAGTGAAACGGATACACGCGTATATTAATTCTCAACTCGTCACCAACCAGTTTAGCGGCGATTACGAAGCCAAAAATGAATGGATGGACGCCTATCTCCAAGTCGTACGCAAACTATCTCGTAGCTTTGAACTCTTCGAGCTCGCCAAGATCCCTCGCAGTGATAACGCGCCCGCCGATGCCTTGGCAACATTGGCTTTCACGTCCGATCCCGACCTGCACCGTGTCATACCAGTCGAATGCATCGACGCTCCAAGCATTAATCTGCCCAACAAAGAGTCACCCAACGAATCGGTAATCGAACTCACCAACGATCTGATTGTACAGCCACTTGCGACGCCTACTGATGTACTGTTCATCACACCGTCCGCGTCCGATCCTCCCAATACTTGGGTCTGGTTCGGCGAATCCGACGACACATCTAGCTCGACAAAGCTGACTCGACTCGGCAGAAACCTCGCGGGAGAAGATTCGATCCGGCGTAGGTTCTCGGGCTTGGCTGAAGAAAACCCGGTGACACGGCTCAGCAAAGCTGGCTCGGCTCAGTAGAGATCTCGCGAGAGAAGGGTCGATCCGGCGTAAGATCTCAGACTCGGTGGAAACTCCCTTTTGCTTCTTGGAAGACCACGAAATCGGATGTGTGCCAAGATAGAGAATATATGCCCCCGTGGAAGAATAGTCATCATTATCTCCAGCCCAGTCGACATCTGAATAGGCAGAAAGCTCTAAGGAAGCAGAAGCAGAAAACCACAAACCATGATCCATAGTGTCAGCAAGATATCGCAGCACTCTCTTGACAGCTTCCCAATGAACAGTAGTTGGAGTATGCAAAACTGAGAAAGCATATTAACCGCAAAACCAATGTCTGGTCTCGTAAAAGCAAGATACTGTAGACTACCAATAGCAGCACGATACTCCATCGGATCAGGCAAGTGAACGCCTTCAGTTGCCGTGAGACTCATCGCTGAAGCCATCGGTGTGGAAATCGGTTTGGCACCAAGCATTTGATACTTCGAGATAATATCTGTCGTGTACTTTCGTTGATTCAACCGTATACCAACAGAGGTGCGAGTGACTTCAAGTCCTAAAAAATATGAGAGATCACCAATGTCCTTTAGTGAGAACCAATGTGAGAGAGCTTGAACAAATCTGTCAATAGCCTTAACACAATTTCCAGTAAGGACTGTATCATCGACATAAATCAGCATATATATGATCACATCTCCCATGCGAAAAACAAACAACGACGCATCTGCTAGAGAATTAACAAAACCATTATTGACAAGAAAATATCTCAATTCATTATACCAGACTCTTGGAGCCTGGTTCAAACTATATATCGCTTTGTGTAAACGACAAACATGATGTGGTCTATCTTTGTCAATAAAAACTGGTGGTTGACTCATATACACTTCCACTGTAAGATTTCCTTGTAAGAACGCATTGTTCACGTCAAGTTGCCGTAAAATCCAATTTTTCCGAGCCGTTAGCCCCAGCACCAACCTTATCGTAACGTGTTTTATAACTGGACTGAATGTCTCCTAAAAATCTATGCCTGGTCTCTGATGAAAACCTTTCGCAACAAGTCTCGCCTTAAATCTGTCAATAGTCCCATCTGGTTTTCGTTTGATGACAAAAATCCAGCGATTGCCTACAACATTAGATGCAAGACGTGGGTCTACAAGTGTGAACGTACCATTACGAACAATCGAGTCAAATTCAGATCCCATAGCACTTCTCCACCTCTTATCTTTTAAAGCCTGAACATGAGACATCGGTCCAACCTCCTCAAGCATTATATTATTCGCAAATTTCTTGTTAAGTTTCTGAATATTATTCTTTGCCCGTGTAACCATCGGATGAATATTTTCTGGAACCAAGGCTTGAGCATGTGTTTCGTCCAAGGATTGAGCATGAGTTTCTTCCATGACATTGTCATCGATGTTGGCTGGTTCAGGTGACTCAGGATCAATGTTCGGCGGTGGACTGTTGTCAGACGGCTCTTGTATTATCGTCGTTGGTGAGGTATCCAAACTGGGGGTGAGCTGGTGATGAGTGGCTCACGATAGACCCAAGCAGTAGAAACAGGATGAAAAACAGAGAAAGAAGACTCATTGGAAAGGTTAGACGAAGATAGAAAAGACGGGAAAAGAAATTCATTTTCATGGAATTCAACATGGCGTGACACAAAAACTTTGGAGGATGAAAAATCATAGCAAAGATAAGCACTTTGAGTAAGAGAATAGCCAAAAAAGATACATGGAGTGGAACGAGGAGAAAGCTTGTGCTGTGAAGAGGGGCAAAGCCATGAATAGCAAAGACAACCAAAGATACGAAGCCGTGTGTAGTTTGGTGTAGAATTGAAGATAACTTCATATGGAGAGGCATTGGAAAGAATCAGTGTAGGCATTCTGTTGATAAGGAACACCGCTGCTGCAAGTGAATAAGACCAATATTCATTTGGTATTTTAGTCTGTGATAGTAAGGATAATCCCGTCTCCACAACATGTCTATGTTTTCTCTCCGTAATGCCATTATGTTCGGATGTGTAAGGTGGTGATGTGAGATGAGTAATGCCATGACTTGCAAGATAAGACTGTAAGCCAACATATTCGCCACCTTTATCCAAATATAGCGTTGTAAACTTTGTTTTGAACCGATTCTCAACCAATGCCCTGAAAACCGGAAAAATTGTGGCGACATGAGATTTTTGTTAGAGAGGATAAAGCCATGTATATCTTGTATAATGATCAACAAAGATAACATAGTATTTATAGCCATCAATCGAGTGAACAGGTGAGGTCCACACATCAGAGAAAACAATGTCGAGAGGAAAATGGGAATGAATCGAGGATTGAGTAAATGAGAGTTTATGACTTTTATTAATAGAACAAGCATTGCAAATTTTTGAAAAGGACATAGGAATCATAAGACGAGATGAAATCAACTGAATAACAGAGTTAGCCGAATGCCCAAGTCGAGCATACCAAGCAGGAGTAGACGGTTTAGAAGTAGAAAAGACCGAAGCAAAAAAAGATCCAGAAGGAATCGTTGGCCACTCATATAACCCTGTATTATCTATGCCTTTTACTATTGTTTCCCCCGTGTTGAAATCGTTCATCTGAAAATCATTAGGACACATTTGAACCATTACACCATTAGATCGACATAGCTTATTCACCGAGATAAGGTTCTTCTTCATATTTGGTACACACAAAACATTACCAAGTAACAAATTCTTAGTAGGAGTAGGGAAAGTAGTGGAACCCGTATTGGTGATTGGTAAACCTGCTCCATTGCCAACAACAACTTCTTCACCACCATTGTATGGTCCCGTGATAGATATATTGCTTAAGTCTATGGCAATATGGTGAGTCGCTCCACTATCTAATAACCAGGGGGCTTGTGAGTAGTTAGTGGAGGCGGTATAATGCGCTCGCAGTTGCCAGTTTTGAGATGGCATTAGTGGCGATGGAGTCCATGTGTTTGGAGATGGCGGTGGCGGATAGTAAGACGATGGCTGAGACCACTGTGATGAGCCAAGCTGACGATAGGTCCGCGCACTGTGACCATGGATGCCTTAAATTTGGCATCTTCCTTGGTTTCCACGACCTTGTGAACTACGTCCAGAACCTCTACCTCTTCCAAAATTGTTGTTATTCTAGTCCTGGTTTTGATGTGGTTTCGAGGAGTTGTTGTTGTACTTGTGTTGTGCCATGTTTGCAGAAATAGGAGCAACTGTTGTCGTTGTTGCAACAAGATGGAGAAGTGTATTCTCTCTGTTCAGGAGTTTCTCCTGTAACACTTCAATAGATATGGGACTGTCTCGTCCATTAACAAGTTCCACGACCGGAAGATAGTCTTCATCTAAGCCTGTTGTGATGTGATCCAGTAAGTCTTCATGTTGTAGTGGTGAACCAAGAAGCGCTAACTGATCAGCTTTGGTAATCACACTCTTCATGTAGTGTTGTACCGATTGATTCCCTTTGGAGATGATTTTGAGGTGTTTTCTGAGTTGGTTGATATGTCCTCTGGATGGATCGCCATAAGTCTTGGCTAGTTTAGCCCAGATCTCACGAGTGGTAGTAGTAATCAAAACCATCAGTTGCACTTGAAGAGAGAGCGTGCCGATGATAGCACTATAGAGAAGACGATCCTGTCTTGTCCAAGAAGTAAACTTAGGGTTTGCAACCGTTGCATCCCTAAGACGACGTGTGAGGTTGGAGCTTGATCGGTTTCACTAATAAAACCATGGAGCTTATGACCTTCTAAGAGGATTTTGATCTGTAGACGCCATGTGAGATAATTTGTTGATGTCAATTTTGTGATGTTTGACATGTTCACCGAGATAAGAGTTGGAGATGCACTATCGATGTTGAAGATAGGTACTCCCTGGTATGTTGCTGTTGAAGATGAGATTTCTTCACTCATGATGATGATTGAAGAAAGGCCGGTGAGAAGGAGACACTAGGTCTGTAGCAGCGACGGTTTAAAAAAATTAGGGTTTGTGTTTTGATCGAATGCTCTGATACCATGTAGGATTGGTGAACTTGTGAAATAATGCGTTTTTGGCGCATTCTAACCTTTGTTTTGTAGGTTTTTATCGAGTCTTTTATTTTATTTTGAGTCATTTGAGGTCTAAAAGGTGGTTGGAATGGAGGATTGGAGCTCATGAAGAGACGGCAAAAATGGAGAAAAAGTGAAGCTTTTTGGAAAGTTTTGAAGAAAGGAGCACCCGCTCCTCAACAAAGCACCTGCTCTCGCGGAAGATCTATTTTTGGAAATTTTATTAAACCTAATTTTTGCCACCTAGGGTTTTCCCTAATTAATCCTAGCCGCCCCAGACCTAAAAAAAGGGATTCCATTATCGAAACATTATCGAACTGTTCAGAGAGAACTCGAGCGAGGGAGAGACGTTTGTTGTTTCGAACTTTTTGTAAGATTTGAAGATTGTTTTCCACTCTTTGAGAAGATTTCTAAAACTCTTACCTCTTTTATTATCGTTATCTATGAATTCTGTTATCTCTCTTGCTGTTATTCGATTTTCCATGTCTGAGTAGTTCTTCTAGTTAGGTTAAGAATTTCAAAGGGATTAGGGACTCATGAACTAAGCACAAATAGGATCGTATCTATTGATATCTTCATCTATCGTTGTTCTTAATGCCTAGACTAGCTTGATCACCTAGTCTTTGATCTTAGGTTTAATTTACTCATCAAAAGTATTGTAAATTGCTTGAAAGAACATAGATGGGCGATTTGTCCTTAGCCAACGACAGTTGATGTTAAGGCGAGTCGTGAAAAAATTGATCTCATTCTCTATAATGCTTGTCATTCTTTGTAACCTCAAACGACAGTTTAGAGTGTTAGATTGATTGATGAAGTGGTTGATACCACGACAGTGGATCCTCTTATTTTTATGGTTGAGTTCTAGATTGGTTCTAAATTAGTGTCCTGAATAATTGCTTGATTCTAAATGATCTAATCCCTGAGATAACTCCCCTTAGCCTAACGCATTTATTAATATTTGTTAAACTAATTTTATTTACTTACTTGCTATTGTGACAAACCAACACCAAAACAAACTTGATCGCTTAGCTGAAATTGTGTTACAAAAGATTAGAGTGTATTGCTGGTCCCTTTAAACAAATCTCACTATTCTACAATCGGGCAATTCAGCCTATTTATCAACTTGTGTATCTTATTCAATAGAGAGACCTCTATATATATATATATATAGGTTACAAAGGAGAGTTCTACAAGATATACACTAGAGATTTACATAACAAGATATAGAAAATTCATATATATATATATATATCTATCTATTACTCTAACAATCTGGTAAATAGATTCTCGATTACCAATGAACATTTGACCAAAGGAAAAAAGAACGAAGCATTAAAAATATCTATTGCCTCTTTGTTCAGCCCATGTATACTAAGAATCTGAAATTTCTCTCGAATTTGATTAGTTTTAGTGTAGTGTTAGTGATAGGGATGATGTTGGTTACAATGTGTTAATTAGTAGTAATTAAACTCAAATTCCATATTTCAGGCACCACTAGGGTTCAATATGAATTGTCTTCCAGATGATCTACTTGTCCAAATCTTGTCCTTCCTTCCCACGAAAGAAGCTGCCTCAACATTGTTCTCTCCAAGAGGTGGACGACTCTGCTTTCACTCGTAATCTTTACTTTGACAATCCCATCATTTGGCGTAATGAAGAAGATAAAAGACGCGATATTCAAAAGAGATTTCGGGAATTCGTGTATAGAACATTGGTTTTGCAAGGTGGTAACCATATAAAGAAGTTGTCACTAAAATATGATGAAATTTATAGTGTTGGTGGCGTGGTTGTTGCTAGCCACTTTATATTTTATGCCTTGAAACACGGTGTCTCTGAGCTTCACTTGCCAAAGCTACATTGGACTTTTATTTCGTAAAAGATGACAATGACGCATATGTGACAGATCTTGATGTGATCATGGAAAACTATCAAGAGCAGCATGAAGCGAAGGATGCATTGACAGTACCAAATGGATCGATGACAAGATCGAGAGCCAAGGAGTTTCAGAACGCCATCACCGCACTACTCACTCAAGTTCAACCGTCTAAAACTCAGACCGAGGATCAAATCATCTTGGTTGCTCGAGTGGACTAATCAATGGGTGATTCGTTTGTACTCTTTTTCCTAGCCTTTGGTTTTGTCTCAATGGATTTTCTAAAGGAAAGTTTTAATGAGGCAAATGAGCCACTCTAATTAATCAAGCCCACAAGAAAATTAGTAAGCCAGCATTATTGTCTCGTTCTTTTCCTTATAACTTTACTCTTTCTTTTCCTTATAAAAAGGAGTGATGTAAACGAAAACAGCAGACATCTTTCATATAAAATTCAGAGTGATTTTCCTTCTGTTCTTTGAGAACAAACATCGATTGTTTGGTGAATAATATCCAACAATCAAAATCGGTTCCTTTGGTGTGTCACATCCAAAAGAATCAACCTTTGTCTTCATCAAGTGTGTTATATCTTGAGCGAGACATTGAAGTTTATCAGAGGTCTTTCCAAAAACCTCTAAGTCACATCCAAAGGAATTCTAATCTTGTCTTCATCAGGTGAGTCATATCTTGCGCGAGACATTGAAGGAGTTCAATCCGTTGCCATTGAGCGATCTCTAGATAAACTCATATCTGCACTTCACAGTTTGCCACGTCTGTCGACATTAAGTGATCTCTAGGTGATCTCATCACTTCACCTAATCCCTCCAACCGATCTCACAATTCACCCAATCCACTCTTCTCTCAAGTATCTTATCGAGGCGATCTCCTGGCTTCACCTAACACCTTTAGTTCGCCCCTTCTAGGCGATCTCATACCTTAACTTCACATCTCTAGGCGATCTCCTACCTTCACCTAACACCTTTAGTTCACCCCGTCTAGGCGATCTCATTCCTTCACTTCACATCTCTAGACGATCTCGCAGTTCGCCCCGTCTAGTCGATCTCATACCTTCACCTCACACTCCTAGACGATTTCGCAGTTCGCCCATCTAGGTGCTCTCATTTCTTCAGTCTTTTACCCCTCGAAGGTGCTCTATCCTGGAAAGATTCATATCATTTGGTATCAGAGCTGACCTTCGGGATCGGTATTCGTTTCAGTTCTTCCTATCATCTGAAGTTTTCAGTTTAGTCAAAAAAAAAAAAAAAAAAGAGTTACTAAATCTTTTCTCTCTCTACCTCGATTCTAACCGTTTTGTTTGAGTTGTTGGAATTCTTCATCGAACTTGGTCGGTTTTGTTCAATACGAACCATTGAGAAATCACTGAGAGAGGACATCTTGAGTGTTGAGTGAATCAAAGGAGAGAAACACTACTGAGGATTGACTTTGTATTACTAACGGTTTGTTAAGTGTTGCAGGATAATTCTGAATGTCTAATAGCAAAGAAGAAGGTGCTGCCAACCCCAACCAAGCACGTGTAACAAGAAACACGAATTTGGAAGTGCAGGCTCTTATGGGAGAAATGAGGCGTATGTTGAGGAGAGAGTTGAATTCCGTTCATGAGAGAATAAATAATATAGAAGAATCCGTTAATCAAAGACTACCACAAAATACTGCGGGTAGAGGAAGAAGAGATCAGCCTCAACAAGAAGAGGACGAGGACGGAAGAGATTACTACAGCAGGGGTAGTTGATAATATGTTTTTGCTATCAATTGCCTAATGCATTATCATGCCATTGCAATACAATAGGTGTCAATCCAATTGGGTGTGATGCTAACAGATAAGATATGATCAAATCAGTTAAGTCAAGCCAAGCAATATGTTTGTTTGATCACAAATATCAGTTCTCAAGTTCGTGGAATTGTGTTTCCCATACCACAGAAGTGATATCGAGTACGAGATCCGGCCAGTAATCTGAACCGTTTCAGACCGTAGTCTTTAATCTCTAGGATCTCTCCATTACTCATTAAGGGTTTCCATCCGATAAACCGGAAAACAATATCAGTTTGGACTTAAATCAACAGAAAGCATAAATTAGAATCTAACAAAGCAATGGTTGTAACTAACATAAACTAACAAGCAACAGAATGAAAGACTAACAAAAGCAGAGTATTAATGATATGAGAACTAGTAAACAAGGAAACAGAATGATACTAGGAAGTAAAAGATCCTAAGGATGGGGGTAATGGGTCAGCAACTCTTCTTCAATCAACCTAGGTGTTTAACAAACTGAAAGATAAACTAACCCCTAGACAATAGACTCATAAGTTGATTAATTCATTCTCATGATAGAAACCATCAAGCTAAGCTAATTTCAGACCTAATTCTCATTAGCGAAATCTAACCTAACAGGCAGTAAGACTCAGTCTATTAAAGCCAATAAACACTCTAGACATCTAATCTCTTAGACTAGAAATGTAAATCTATGGAATTAGTTGGTTCAGACATTTCATGACACACTTTTTGAGTGTGGAAATGTCTGGATTCTAATTCCAAATGATCAGAAAGGAACTAGCATTAAGGACACTAATCCATAAGGGATTCATGGAATCATAAGCTTAAACGACCTAGTAGACCAAAGAATTGCCACTAACCTATCCCATCCTCAAGAACCCTAAAAGACTACTCAGAAATCATGAAGAACATCAAGAACACAAACCCAGAAAATACTATAACATGCATAATCCTAAAGATAAAGATGAAAAGAGCTATAAGTGACAAAGAAACAACAATAGAAACTAAATATAATGGAAAGTGTCTAGACTTCAAAACAAGAACATAAACCCAGAAAATTATAAAACTTGTAATAAGAATAGACAAGGGTATGGAGACTAACAATTACCAAAGAAACTATATCAAAACCTTAACAACTACTAAGATAATTACTTAGAACATATGAAGAATATGAAGAACATGAAGAACACAAACCCAGAATTTATTAAAACTTGTAATAGAGATAGACAAAGTTATGGAGATTAATAACTAGCAAAAGAAGTATAACAAAAACTTAATAACTTAGAAGAAATCTCAATTACAAAATAAGATGTTCTTGGTGAAAATATAGAGAAAACCTAGGCAAGAAAACGTATATATCAACAAATGGCTTAAAGGGAGTATTTATAGAGAAGTTTGCAAAATCCTAAAACAGAAGAGGACAAGATAGATGTCGGCAGTTTGACTCGATCGGTTTGATCGAGTCGTGTGGTCGAGTCGGTTAAGTGGTTATGCCTTGGCTCGTTCTGGCTTGCACTCGATCAGCTTGGTCGAGTGCTTGATCGAGCTCCCTTTGTGTGTCTTGAGTTTGCACTTGATCCACTCGGTCGAGTCAGTGATCGAGTGGCTTCCTTCTTCTGCATCCTGCATTCTTTTGACTCTATCAAGCAGGTCGAGTGGCCGGTCGAGTCACTTTCTTCCTTTGCATCCTGTGCTTCTTGACCGATCCTTGTCCATGTAACAAATCTCCATTCGTCCCTTAATCCATTAGTGACTCCATATCACCTGTTTCTACACCTTATGCATGATATGTATGCAATGTCGATGCAAGAATGCCTAAGTATGCAAAACAGAAGTAAGTGACTCTAAATGGTACGAATGAAGGATGAAACAATGCTAAATGGATTATCAAAGTATGCATAAAACAAGTAAAATACAGAGATATCAATTCCCCCAAACTAAATCTTTGCTTGCCCTCAAGCAAACTAACAAGATAAAGGCAGGAGAAGAGATTGAAGGTGGGGATTCAGAACCTTTAGCAGACTGATAAAGTAATTGAGATCAATGTCCAAGTTAATAGTTCTAAAATGCAATGTGAGTGAGTTCTACTTATAAAACTTTAGCCATACTCTTCACAACAAAATCTGATTTCAGTCTCAACCTACACATGCATTCAAATCCACCAATCCCTTTAACATTCATTAGGTAAAAACTGTGAATCAAGCTATACATATTCAATGAGCTCATTTGGCTAAGGGTATGGTTAGGAGACAAGAATGGTTGGGCAATTTATAACAAGGGTCTCTCTCGAAAAGAACTGAGCTTTAGTAGAATGCTAAAGGTAAGGGCCAACCTATGCATACAAGAATAGAATCCCATCTACCCAATGATTCAAAAGCTTATTTCAGCTTCCCTATTTCTAAACCAGAAGATGGTCCTATTTATACCCTTTCTCATTAGATTTTCTTTTCAGCTCAACCCTTTAATTGTTCTTACTCTTAAAAGAGGTTTCTTTCTCAAAATACGTTTATCACTTCTAGCGGATTTAGGTTTTTATTATTTAACTTTGGTTCTCTTTTCTTTCTTTTACCTAGAACCATTCATTTCAATATTTTCCAAATCCTTCACTAGAACAAGTAGCTTTCTTCTCTTTAAACCTCTCCTTAGAGTTCTTAAACTTTGCTTTCTTTCTCTTTTTCCAATCTTTTCTTTGAAGCTCAACCCATCCCAAACGCAGAATCAAGTTCCTATCTAGCTCTATCTAACCCAAACAAAAACGTGATAGAACTACACAGGATGCTATTCTTGTCGGCTCAAACCTAACACTTTCTACCAAGCTCAATGCAAATGTATTTAAATGAACACTTTTTTTTTTTTTTTTCGATAATTTTTCAAATTTTTATGGGTTTTCTATGCCTTAGATGATATGCAAACACATCCTAAATCCTCCCCCAAATTTAAATTACACAGTCCCTTGTGTAATAAAAATTCAAAAAACGATATAAGGATCAACAACAAAAACAATAAACATGCTATGGATAGTACAATGATAGGGTGAAGAAATTAGCTTATGGATTGGTGAAGTAGGAGGTGACTAATGCGTCCATTGTCTCTTTGGTGTAGTCGGACTCGTGTGCGTCATCCAGAGACCACTCGATCACTGACTCGACCATTGACTCGATCGCCGGTTCGAGTGCTCGATCGAGTCGAGTGGTCGAGCTCGATCGCGACTTCCGTTTCTCTCGGTCACCTCTTTTCTTCCTTTGCCTAGGTTCAACCGAGGATGATCTGGGAGGTTCCATGGTCATGGCTTAGCTTGGCTCCATTCTCAAAGAGCTGCTTCTTTTCAACTTGCTTGACCTATGAAGATGATCCAGCAACCTTACCTTGGAGTTCCTTGATTTGATCCTTCATTTCACTCATAGAACCAGATAGCTCCTTGACCGTCCTCTTCAAAGTCTTAATGGTTTTGTCTTGGAACTTATTCCACTTTTGAAGGATGCTGAGGTGCTTGTGAGCTTCCTTTAGGCCTTGGCTTTGCCTTGAATCTGTGGAGTAATCCTGGAAATGGAAGATGTTTGGTGCATACTCCTCCAGTTCGTCCACTTCTTCCTCTTCTTGTTCTGGTTCCTCTGCTTCTTGAATGATTTTGGCCTGAGGTACGTAGAGGAGGTCTGTTGATGGCCAAAAGTCGATGTTGTTTCCGGTCCTGATCTTTGTGGAGGTTGTGTTGGGGAGAATCATCCGAGCATCACCAACAGCTGGGTGAACAAATTTGTAGAGGTAGCATTCATTCACCCTTTCGTTGTCTAGGAAATGGGTTCGTGTTAGATGCGGAATGTCTATCCATCTAGGATTATGCTCCTTTGAACTAAGCTCCACACCACATGCGACTAGGATTGGGGTAACTATGCCGCCAATACTCAGCTCGCCCTTGCTACCCTTCTTGTGCAACCGTAGTGCCCAATCTCGGTAATACATCATCTGGTCAATCACAATGCTCGAAAGGCTTGTATCGGACCTATCTCCCTTTAGAATCGTGCCATCCCTGGTGCAGCTTAGGACTCCTCCAATAGCCAAATCAAGCATTTGTAGCTCTCCGTCGTTTATGTTTCCCGTGACCTTCCTAGCAAAGAGGGTGCTAGCAATAGATTTGTGTAAGTACCTCAAAACGGGGCTTCTGATCTGTGCACTCTTTGATCTAGAAGAAGAGTATTTTCCATTTCCACCAATTGTTTCCCATAAAGCTAGAAGCTCACGCTTGTCAAAATCTTGGACAGTTCCCGTCCCGCTTGGAAATCCATACACATGGTCTATCTCTTTGAAAGTGAGCGAGTATTGTTTGTGTCTGACCGTGAACGTTATGAAGCCTAAACCACCATCTGAGATGTAATCCGGCTCGTCCTCATAGAAGTGTACCCTTAAAGAGGCTAAGAAGTAGCAGGTTTCATCTTCGTAAGCTTACATGTTTAGCTTCATGAATGTGTCCAGGTGACACATCTCGAACAAGAATTCAACATCTCTCTTGATACCTAGCTTCTTCATTGTCTCCGGATGTGGAAAACGGGTACCAGCAAATATCATTCCCTTGAAGATTTTGTAGAGCTCTTCTGTGGAAAGTTTAGTCTTTCCTTTGCTTCGTGGTTGCTCATCTTCCTCTTCTTCTTCTTCCATTGATTCTACCGGACGTTTTCCCCTTGCTATGGCATTCCTTTCTCTTGAATATTCGTCAGCCATGGGTGGCTCTACTTCGCCTTCAGCAACTGCCATAGGCTCAGCTTCTCGACCGTGAGCTTGACCACTAGCTCGACCATGAGCTCGAGTGGTCGATCGAGTTGGAGAGTGAGTTGGAGAGTGAGTGATGTCCTCAATCTCCATATGTTCTGGTTCTTGTGCTGCGGATTGTCTCACCCTCCGGAAGCTTCTTGCCATTGCTTCAGCGGATGAACGACGGGCTGGTTCCCTTCTTGGAGAGCGCTTGGGCTTGGTGAAAAGGAACTGATTAATCATCTTCAAAGATCCTGGATAAATGCAACTCAAAACCGAAAATGAGATGGCTAAGGGAGCCTTTGCCGAAAACAAAGAGGTTTTAGGGATCTGGTTTTCTAGCTCTAGCTCACAATTCAACAACCAATGGTTTTATTGAGGACTTACGTCTCAGAGTGAGCACAAGCTAGAAAATGAGAGGGGTGAGAGATTTATGAAGCAAACCACTTTCTTTTATAGGCAAAGAGGGATGCTAGAGGACAAGGAGGAGCCTTTGCAATGAATTTGAATTTGAATTCGAATTTTAAACTCTCCATGTGAATGCACTCGATCAAAGGCGTAATGTGTGGATCGAGTGGGTCCCTCGAGTCAGCCTTTGTCCCCTAGGTTGTCGCCCATCTTGACCGAAATTTTGAAATTCAAATTCAAAATTCGGTGCTTCCATGTGTTGGCTCGAGCATGTGGGTCGAGTGGGCCATCGAGTCAGATCTTGTCCCTTTGGTTTGTCCCCCACTTGATCTAGAACCTTTGAATTTGAATTTGAATGGTTGTTTGGGTCCTTTCTGTCGACAAGTTGATCTAGAATCGGAGTTATCCATCGATTTGGTTGCTTGTTTCATCATCGTTGCCAAACTTTGATTCTTCATACGAACGGATCAGTCTTGTAGTTTTTAAACCATCCAAAACCGGCATGCATACACCCTTGAGTACCAAATCATAGCTAGAATGATTAATCGCGTTTATGGCTTCAACTCCATTATTAGCAATATCCATTGTATGACTTTAACTGTTTCATCATCGACTTTGCAACCATGACGTTGATCTTATTATCTTCCTCAAGCAAAATCTTTGGCTTTGATGTTTCTTTAAAATTTGTCTCTTCTCTTTGAGATGAAACTGTAAGCTCCTACGACATTTCTAAAGTTCCATCTTCTGAGCTAGCTTGTGAAATGGTGCAAGATTCAGAATACTTAGAGAAACATCGACCATCTTCATTCTCATGTCGTCGGTCAAGTGGCCGGTGGTGTGCAACGTGGAGCTCGACCGTGCACTCGATCAGGCAGATCGAGTCGTACATCGAGTCAATCGGCTAATTGGTCCAAGTTTGAATTGTACTCGATCATTGCAATGAAGGACTCGATCGATCACATGATTGGGAGATCGAGTAGTAGGTCGAGCTAGACATTCACCACCCTTTGTTTCTTTCCTTTAAACGTCTCTATCCCCCTTCTGTTATTAACTCATGCATTGTTCCCTAAACATCAAAAACACTTAAAAAAAAAATCATAAAACCCAAAACCAACAAAAGCAAAATAAAAAGAATGAAAGTTATATAAACAGGGATAGACATGGGACTTCCTCCCAAGTGAGCTTGTTTAAAGTCACTGAGCTTGACTTGTTACCTCCTTATGCTTTGGGCGGTTCACCGAGAGAAACAGAGGTTCCTTCTTGAATGATCATATCTGCCATGTATCGCTTAACCCGCTGCCCATTCACCGTGAACTCAGTCCCATCTTTTCCTACCAGGGTAATAGCACCATAGGGCAATACTTCCTTGATGACAAATGGGTCGGACCATCTGGACTTCAGCTTTCCCGGAAAAAGCTTTAGCCTGGAGTTGAATAACAGCACCTGATCCCCAGCCTTGAATTCCTTAGGAAGGATCTTCTTGTCATGAAAAGCTTTAGTTATTTCCTTGTACACTTTAGAACTTTCATAGGCTTCTAACCTAATCTCTTCCAGCTCATGCAAGTCAACTGTTCTTTTCTCTTGAGCAGTCTTTATATCAAGGTTCAATAGCTTAGTTGCCCATAAAGCTTTGTACTCCATTTCAATAGGTAAATGGCATGCTTTCCCATACAGCAGCTGGAATGGAGTTCTCCCTATTGGCGTTTTGAATGCTGTTCTGTAAGCCCAGAGAGTGTCATCAAGCTTGACTGACCAATCTCTTTTTGAAACCCCCACTACTCTTGCAAGGATTGCCTTAATCTGTTTGTTGGAGACTTCTACTTGGCCACTGGTCTGAGGATGGTAAGGTGTTGCAACCTTATGCTTCACCCCATGCTTCCTTAACAGATTCTCAAACAGCTTGTTAATGAAGTGAGACCCTCCATCACTAATGACTACCCTTGGAACGCCGAACCTTGGGAAAATAATGCTCTTGAACATCTTAAGCACAACCTTAGCATCATTGGATGGGCAAGCAATGGCTTCGACCCATTTCGAGACATAATCTACAGCCACTAGTATATAGCTGTTTCCGAATGATGGCGGATTGAAAGGACCCATGAAATCTATCCCCCATACGTCGAACACTTCAACCTCTAGTATAGGGTTCTGCGGTATCTCATTCCTTCTGCTTATATTGCCCATTCTCTGACAGGGGTCACATCTAGAGATGAAGTTCTGAGCATCCTTAAACATGCTAGGCCACCACAATCCTGCTTGGAGGATCTTCTGAACAGTCTTGAAGGTTGCAAAGTGACCTCCATAGGCAGATCCATGGCAATGTTCTAGAACTCCTTTTACTTCTTTCTCAGCAATGCATCTTCTGAACAAACCATCCGACCCCTTCTTGTAGAGATACGGATCATCCCAGTAGTAGTGGTGCACATCTCTGAAGAATTTCTTCCGTTTATATGAATCTAAGCTCTTAGGGACTTCTCCAATAACCTTGTAGTTAACCAAGTCTGCATACCAAGGCAGCCTTTCTTCCCCCAAACTTAAAGCGTTCGCTGTTCCACTTGAAATGGCTACGCGATCCTTGACTCGATCAGCCACTCTATCTACCACTCGATCAAGGACTCGAGTTGCTGGTCGCGTGGTTGGTCGAGTCAATTCAGTTCTAATGGCCATCAGTGACTCTTCAGGCATAGAGTCATCTATTGGCAACGCATCGAAGATTTTCATTCTAGACAAGTGATCAGCCACTCTATTTTCGATACCCTTCTTATCAACAATCTCCATATCAAATTCTTGAAGCAAGAGGATCCATCTAAGCAATCTTGGCTTAGTGTCTTTCTTTGCATAAATGTGCCTCAAGGCTGCATGATCCGTGTAGACGATGACCTTTGATCCTACTAGATAGCTTCTGAATTTCTCAAAGGCAAACACAACTGCTAGAAGCTCCTTCTCTGTAGTTGCATATCTCCCTTGTGCCTCATCTAATGTTCTACTCGCATAGTAGATGACATGCAGCTTCTTATCAATCTTTTGTCCCAAGACAGCTCCCACTGCATAATCAGATGCATCACACATAATTTTGAATGGATAGTCCCAGTTAGGAGCTTGAACTATCAGAGCTGAGATTAAAGCCGCCTTGATCCGTTGGAAGGCTTCTAAGCATTCAGAGTCAAAGTTGAACTCCATCTCCTTACAGAGCAACCTTGTGAGTGGTCTGGCTACCTTTGAGAAATCTTTGATAAATCGCCTGTAAAACCCAGCATGGCCAAGGAAACTTCTGATATCCTTTACAGTCCTTGGAGGTGGCAACTGTATCATCACATCGATCTTAGCCTTGTCTACCTCTATTCCATTCTCAGAGATCTTGTGCCCCAAAACAATACCCTCTCTGACCATAAAATGGCATTTCTCCCAGTTTAGAACCAGGTTGGTCTCTTCACACCTAGAGAGTACCCTGCACAAGTTTAACAAACACGAGGAGAAAGAGGAGCCATACACAGAAAAATCATCCATGAAGACCTCCACCATCTCCTCTATCAAATCTGAAAAGATAGAGATCATACACCTCTGAAAGGTTCCAGGTGCATTACAAAGACCGAACGGCATTCTCCTATATGCAAATGTTCCATAAGGGCAGGTGAATGTGGTTTTTTCTTGATCATTAGGGTGTATAGGGATCTGGAAAAATCCACTATACCCATCTAGAAAGCAATAATAGGGATGGTTTGCTAGCCTTTTCCAACATCTGGTCAATGAATGGCAATGGGAAATGGTCTTTTCTAGATGCAGCATTTAGTTTCCTGTAATCTATGCACATTCTATGGCCAGTGATTGTTCTAGTGGGAATGAGTTCATCCTGATCATTTTTAACAACGGTCATTCCACCCTTTTTAGGAACACAATGCACAGGTGATATCCAAGTGCTATCAGATATGGGGTAAATCACACCAGCTTTTAACAACTTAAGAATTTCCTTTTTAACAACCTCTTTCAAGTTTGGATTCAACCTTCTTTGAGGTTCAATGCTAGCATATGATTCGTTTTCAAGATGGATTCTATGAGTGCATAAGCTAGGTGAAATTCCTTTGATGTCATCTAGTGAATACCCTATGGCTCTTCTAAACTTTTTCAATTCGGTCAATAGCAAGTGCACTTCATCATCATTCAGTTTAGCGTTTACTATGACTGGATAAGTGGAATTAGGGCCTAGAAAAGCATACCTTAGCCCTGTTGGAAGTGCTTTGAGATCAACCCTTGGGGCTTTTAGTTCGGACCAATCGTCAGATGCGTGTAATGGTGGCTCGTTCTTTGACTCGATCAACGACTCGATCGAGTGATCGAGTGGGGTGGTCGAGCTGTCCTGTCGAGTCTGAGATGATCCATCTTCGATCGATCCAATGACTTCCGTGTTCAACCCATTAAGATTTTCAAACATTTCTGATCCTTCTATGGCCTTGTGTGAGTCTAAAAGCATCTCATAGCCCAGACTCTCCTTGTTTAGAAACCCATCATTACCACCTTTGGTCAATGTAGTCTGCAGATGGTCCTCTTCATTTAGTTCTTCCAGCAGCTCATCAGCAAGTTGATCCATCTCTTCAATCCAGAAAAGCTGACCTTCTATTGTGGGTTTCTTCATGGCATCCTTAATGTCAAACTTCATCTTGAAGTCTTTTCTCAGGTTGAGTTCAATCTTTCCTTTCTTGACATCGATGATTGCTCCAGCTGTAGCCAGGAAAGGTCTTCCCAATATCAGGGGGTCTCTAGGTTCCTCATCCATTTCTAATACCACAAAGTCTGTCTGGATATCCACATATCCGATCCGTATGGGTAGATCTTCTAATACGCCATGTGGTATTCGAACTGACCTATCCGCCAATACCAAAGAGATGTTGCAATCCTTGTACTTACTGAACACCCAATCTCCTGGCTACTGAAAGCGGCATAAGGCTTATTGAAGCTCCAAGGTCACAAAGACAGTTCTTAAAGCTCAACGGCCCAAGGGAGCAGGGCAAGGTGAAACAACCGGGATCGCCTTGCTTCTGGATTGCTCTCTTCTGGACGATAGCACTGCATTCCTCACTTAACACTACCATTCCCTGAAGCTCTTTAACTCTTTCTGTCAATGTGTCCTTCAAAAACTTTTGATATGGAGGTATCAGCATGAAGGCATCTAACAGAGGCATTTTGATCTCAATATCACTCATTTGCTTGTCAAAGAGTGCCTTGTACTTCTCCATTTTCTCTCGTCTAAATCGACTAGGGAATGGAAGCTTAGGTTTGTATGGAGGAGGAACGAAGGACGTCTCCTTTTTCTTCGAATCAAATGGTGTTACAGCATCCTGCGAGTCAACTCGATCATCCACTCGATCGTAGGATCGAGTAGGTGGTCTCTGTCGAGCTTGATCAACGACTCTGTCTTGCGGATCGAGTAGGTGGTCGAGTCGTTGGTCGAGCCTATCCTTATTGGCTTCATTTTGACATAAATCCTCCCCATCTTGTTCATCACTGTCCTCAGTGATTTTGGTAGGTCGTTGGGGGGTAAATAGTGCTCGGCCACTCCGCAGTGTGATGGCATTGATATGAAAATCTTTCGGGTTTTGCACTGATTTCCCTGGAAGTTGTCCTGGAGGGGCTGGAGAAGAAGTAGAGGCGGTGTTTCCTTCCAGGTGTTTGACTTTTGAGTTAAGTGTTTCGAACTTGCAGTTCAGATCATTGTAAGAGCAGTCAATCTTTGTGTGGACGTCGGCAAGTTTTTTAGAGATCTCGAGAGCAGTGGATGCTTGACCCTGGAGTAGTTGTTGGAGCATAGTCTTCATGTCTGCGTCCGGGTTAGGTTGTATTGGTGGGCGTTGATTTTGAAAACCCGGAGGACCCATTGCACCTTGCTGTTTGTACCCGCCTTGAAATTGTGGTTTAGGGACAAAACCTTGGGGCTGATTGTAAGGAACGAAAGGCCGGGGTGGAAGTTGTTGGGGCTGAGGAGGGTAGACTTGGTCCTGGGGGTTTTCCACATTGGTACTCCGATAGGACAAGTTCGGATTGGGCCGATAGTTGTTGTAACCTCTGTTGTATCCACCTTGGTTCTGGATGTAGCTAACCTCTTCTTGGTGATCAATCCCCCCATCTTGAAATTGGGGCTGTTCATCGTCAGAAACAAAATGAACATGCCGCTGCTGGGCTTGGAGGAGCTTATCCAACTTCTCATTCATGGCTTTCATTTCTTTCCGATGCCGCTCTTCAGAATCATGACTCCCCCTGAGTCCCCGATCATAATCTTCATTGTAATTTCCATCGGATTGAGCAAGGTTTTCGACTAACTCCCAGCTTCATCGACATCCTTATTCAAGAAGTTGCCATTGCTGGCAGTATCAAGAAGCATTCGGATTTTGGGAAGAGCTCCTCTGTAAAGGGTGCTAAGAATGGATTCGTTGCTGAAACCATGATGAGGACATTGAGATTGATAGCTTTTGAATCGCTCCCAGGCTTCACAGAAGGACTCGCCATTTCGCTGAGCAAATCCAGAGATCTCGTTTCGAAGTTTAGCAGTGCGGGAGTTGGAGAAAAACTTGGCAAGGAAAACACGTTTGCATTCGTCCCAAGAGGTGATGGAGCCATGAGGAAGAGTCTTTTCCCATAGATGGGCTTTGTCACTGAGGGAGAAAGGAAAGAGGCACAGCTTCAATGCGTCTTCACTTACGCCATTGATTTTGCAGAGGCTACAGAGCCTGTCAAGTTCGTCCAGATGATCAAGGGGATCCTCCATGGGGAGACCATGGAATTTTTTGTTCTGGACCATATAGATCAAGCTGCTCTTAATCTCAAAATTGTTGTTTTGGACAGCGGGAGGTAGAATGCCATGCCGCTGTGTGTGTGTGTTAGGGGCATCGCCTGCACCAATGTATCGGAGCCGCCTTGGGGGAACCTGAGGTGGATCATCCTGGTGGATAGGTTGATTCGCCATAGGGAATGGCTCGTGCGGATTGGCGTGGTGGTGGTCTCGTTGTGCTCTCACCTGTTGGGGTAGACGGTTGATGTTGTCGAGATAACGAATGAGATCTTGGTTGCCGTGCGATCTGGTGTGCATGCAGGTAAAGGAAACACGGCTCGATCGGCGACTCGATCAAGCACTCGATCGGTGGGTCGAGCTGTTGGTCGAGCTGGAGGTCGAGTGGTATGGGCGTGTTGTACCTGAATCTCCAAACAGAGAAAGAACAACCAAGTCAGTAAAACGTATTGGTGATAAGAAGAACTTGATCTTAAGAGATCGTAAATCTTAAACGTAACAAACGAACACCCAAATGGCAACGGCGCCAAATTGATAATATGTTTTTGCTATCAATTGCCTAATGCATTATCATGCCATTGCAATACAATAGGTGTCAATCCAATTGGGTGTGATGCTAACAGATAAGATATGATCAAATCAGTTAAGTCAAGCCAAGCAATATGTTTGTTTGATCACAAATATCAGTTCTCAAGTTCGTGGAATTGTGTTTCCCATACCACAGAAGTGATATCGAGTACGAGATCCGGCCAGTAATCTGAACCGTTTCAGACCGTAGTCTTTAATCTCTAGGATCTCTCCATTACTCATTAAGGGTTTCCATCCGATAAACCGGAAAACAATATCAGTTTGGACTTAAATCAACAGAAAACATAAATTAGAATCTAACAAAGCAATGATTGTAACTAACATAAACTAACAAGCAACAGAATGAAAGACTAACAAAAGCAGAGCATTAATGATATGAGAACTAGTAAACAAGAAAACAGAATGATACTAGGAAGTAAAAGATCCTAAGGATGGGGGTAATGGGTCAGCAACTCTTCTTCAATCAACCTAGGTGTTTAACAAACTGAAAGATAAACTAACCCCTAGACAATAGACTCAGAAGTTGATTAATTCATTCTCATGATAGAAACCATCAAGCTAAGCTAATTTCAGACCTAATTCTCATTAGCGAGATCTAACCTAACAGGCAGTAAGACACTAATCCATAAGGGATTCATGGAATCATAAGCTTAAACGACCTAGTAGACCAAAGAATTGCCACTAACCTATCCCATCCTCAAGAACCCTAAAAGACTACTCAGAAATCATGAAGAACATCAAGAACACAAACCCAGAAAATACTATAACATGCATAATCCTAAAGATAAAGATGAAAAGAGCTATAAGTGACAAAGAAACAACAATAGAAACTAAATATAATGGAAAGTGTCTAGACTTCAAAACAAGAACATAAACCCAGAAAATTATAAAACTTGTAATAAGAATAGACAAGGGTATGGAGACTAACAATTACCAAAGAAACTATATCAAAACCTTAACAACTACTAAGATAATTACTTAGAACATATGAAGAACATGAAGAACACAAACCCAGAATTTATTAAAACTTGTAATAGAGATAGACAAAGTTATGGAGATTAATAACTAGCAAAAGAAGTATAACAAAAACTTAATAACTTAGAAGAAATCTCAATTACAAAATAAGATGTTCTTGGTGAAAATATAGAGAAAACCTAGGCAAGAAAACGTATATATCAACAAATGGCTTAAAGGGAGTATTTATAGAGAAGTTTGCAAAACCCTAAAACAGAAGAGGACAAGATAGATGTCGGCAGTTTGACTCGATCGGTTTGATCGAGTCGTGTGGTCGAGTCGGTTAAGTGGTTATGCCTTGGCTCGTTCTGGCTTGCACTCGATCAGCTTGGTCGAGTGCTTGATCGAGCTCCCTTTGTGTGTCTTGAGTTTGCACTCGATCCACTCGGTCGAGTCAGTGATCGAGTGGCTTCCTTCTTCTGCATCCTGCATTCTTTTGACTCTATCAAGCAGGTCGAGTGGCCGGTCGAGTCACTTTCTTCCTTTGCATCCTGTGCTTTTTGACCGATCCTTGTCCATGTAACAAATCTCCATTCGTCCCTTAATCCATTAGTGACTCCATATCACCTGTTTCAACACCTTATGCATGATATGTATGCAATGTCGATGCAAGAATGCCTAAGTATGCAAAACAGAAGTAAGTGACTCTAAATGGTACGAATGAAGGATGAAACAATGCTAAATGGGTTATCAAAGTATGCATAAAACAAGTAAAATACAGAGATATCAGTAGTCAAGCTTCTAACCGAAGTCACAGGAGACCGAGGCGTGTGAGAGAAGCAAGGGAACGAAATGAAGATAATCTCAGTGGTCTTAAGTTGAAGATACCACCGTTCCATGGGAAAAATGATCCGGATTCTTATTTGGAGTGGGAAATGAAGATAGAACTCATTTTTAATTGCCAACCCTATTCGGAGCGAAAGAAGATTCAAGTAGCAGCAACAGAGTTCTACGATTATGCTATCAATTGGTGAGATCAAGTTGTGACGAGTAGAAGACACAATCGAGAACCTCCCGCAATTACTTGGGAAGAGATAAAAAATCTGATGAGGAAAAAGATTTGTTCCAAGTCACTACCATCGGGAGATACATCAAAAGCTTAGGCGACTAACTCAGGGTAGTAAGAGTGTGGAGGACTACTTTCAAGAGATTGGAGATTTTAATGATCAAAGCTGATATAGATGAAGATGTTGAGGCAACAATGGCAAGGTTTCTTAGTGGTTTGGCCCGTGATATTCAAGATAGAATGGAGCTTCAAACGTATTGCGATTTAGAGGAAATGCTTCATAAGGCTGTTTTGGTTGAACAACAAATTAAGAGGAGAGGCACTTCTAGATTTTCCTATGGAGCTGGAGCGGCTAACGCTAGGACGAGTTACAACCGAGAATAGAGGTCTGTTGTCAAGCCAAAACCCGACCCTAAGCCCTACGCTACAACACAAGACGCCAAAGGAAAAGCTGTGGCGACTATTTCTAGAAACAGGGACGTTAAATGTTTCAAGTGTCAAGGGAAAGGGCACTATGCTAATGAATGCACCAACAAGAAGACCATGATTCTCCTGGATAATGGTGACATTGAAACCGAGGAAGAAGAGCTTGAGTGCGATGCCATTTCGGAGGATGAGGATATAGAGTTACCAGCAACCAGGAAATTATTGGTAACAGGGCGGACGATGATCATTCACGCTAAGAATCCTGACCAAGAACAGAGAGAGAATATGTTTCACACAAGATGCTTGGTACAAGGTAAGGTTTGCAGCCTTATTATTGATGGTGGAAGCTGCACTAATGTGGCTAGTGAAACAATGGTGAAGAAGTTAGGGCTTGGAGTTAAGATTCATCTGAGACCTTATAAACTTCAATGGCTAAATGATGTTGGTGAGATGACCGTAAGCAGTCAATTATTGATTCCTTTCACCATAGGCAAATATGAGGATGAAGTTCTGTGTGATATCTTACCCATGGAAGCTGGCCATATATTACTTGGAAGACCATGGCAGTTCGATAGAAGGGTCTTACATGACGGTATTACTAATCGATACTCCTTTGAGTACAATGCCCGAAAGACGATACTTGCTCCACTGACACCACACGAAGTCCATCAAGATCAACTTCAGCTGAAACAACAACGAAAAACTATTGTGAGTGAAACCCTAAACACGCCACCACAAAATAAAAACGAAAGTTTAAGAAAAACCCAGAAACAGACCTGTGAGAGCAAACCAGTGAGGCATTCAAACTTCTTTGTGCGATCTAATGTGGTTAAAAGAGCTCTGTTCTCTAAACAACTCATTCTTCTGTTTGTGTATAAAGAGGTTTTGCTGACTCCAACTAACCCCGTACCGGATTTGCCGAGTAAGATTTCTTCTATTTTGCAGAAGTTTGACGACGTCTTTCTGGAGGAGAACCCCAAAGGCTTACCGCCGATTCGTGGGATTGAGCACCAGATCGATTTCGTACCAGGAGGTTCACTCCCTAATAGGCCAGCGTATAGAACCAACCCGGTTGAGACAAAGGAACTTCAAAAGCAAGTGAGTGAACTCATGGACAAAGGATACATTCAAGAGAGCATGAGTCCTTGTGCTGTGCCGGTGCTACTCGTTCCAAAAAAAGATGGAACTTGGTGGATGTGTATTGACTGCCGAGCCATCAATAACATCACTGTAAAGTACCGCCATCCTATCCCTCGTCTAGATGATATGTTAGATGAGTTGCATGGTTCTAGCATATTTTCGAAGATAGATCTTAAGAGTGGATACCATCAAATTAGGATGAGAGAGGGTGATAAATGGAAAACTACGTTTAAAACGAAGCATGGATTGTATGAATGGTTAGTTATGCCATTTGGATTAACTAACGCACCTTGTACTTTCATGAGATTGATGAATCATGTTCTGAGAAGTTTCATTGGAATATTTGTTGTAGTTTACTTTGATGATATCTTAGTTTACAGCAAAAATTTAGATGAACATGTTAAACATCTAGAAGCGGTTTTGATGGTCCTTAGGGAAGAGAAACTTTTTGCCAATATGAAGAAATGCACTTTTTGTACGGATAACGTTGTGTTTCTAGGTTTTGTCATTCATACTGATCACGAGTCCTTGAAGCATTTAAAAGGACAGCATAAGCTTAACAAGAGGCATGCTAGGTGGGTAGAATTCATCGAAACATTTCTATATGTGATCAAGTACAAACAAGGTAAATAAAATATTGTTGCTGATGCCTTATCTCGAAGGTATGCCTTGATTTCAACTTTGGATGCTAAGTTATTGGGATTTGAACAACTTAAAGATCTTTATCAAACTGATTCTGAGTTCCAAGAGATTTATAAGTCTTGTGAGAAATTTGCTTACAGAAAATATTTTAGGCATGACGGATTTCTTTTCTTTGAAAATCGTTTGTGTGTGCCTAATTGTTCTGTGAGAGATTTGCTAGTTAGGGAAGCACATGGAGGAGGCTTGATGGGACATTTTGGAATCGCCAAGACTTTAAAAGTATTACAAGAACACTTCTATTGGCCGCAAATGAAAAGGACGTGGAGAGAATTTGCGGGAGATGTGTCACTTGCAAACAAGCCAAATCAAAGGTACAGTCCCAAGGTATGTACACGCCTTTGCCTATTTCTGATCAGCCTTGGACAGATATTTCTATGGATTTTGTGCTTGGATTACCTAGAACTAGAACTGGAATAGATTTGATCTTCGTCGTTGTTGATAGGTTCTCAAAAATGGCGCATTTCCTTGCTTGTCATAAAACTGATGATGCTTCTCATATAGCTGACTTGTTCTTTAAAGAGATAGTTCGCTTGCATGGAATGCCTAGGACTACAGTCAGTGATAGGGATACTAAGTTCTTAAGTTATTTCTGGAAAACACTTTGGTCTAAGCTAGGAACTAAGTTGTTGTTTTCAACTACTTGTCATCCCCAATCCGATGGGCAAACTGAAGTGGTCAATAAAACTTTGTCTACCTTGTTGCGTGCCTTGATTAAAAGGAACTTGAAAGCTTGGGAAGAATTCTTACCACATGTAGAATTTGCATATAATCGATCAGTGGATTCCGCCATAAAGTTTTCTCCGTTTGAAATCGTTTATGGCTTCAATCCTTTATCTCCTTTGGATCTAACCCCACTGCCTTTGAGTGAAAGAACAAACTTAGATGGAAAAAAGAAAGCTGAACTTGTTAAGCAGATTCATGAGCAAGCAAAACATAACATAGAGGAGAAAACAAAGTTGTACGCCAAACAAGCTAACAAGGGCAGTACCAAATGGACCGATGACAAGATCGAGAGCCAAGGAGTTTCAGAACGCCATCACTGCACTACTCACTCAAGTTCAACCATCTAAAACTCAGACCGAGGATCAAATCATCTTGGTTGCTCGAGTGGACTAATCAATGGGTGATTCGTTTGTACTCTTTTTCCTAGCATTGGTTCTATCCCAATGGGTTTTCCAAAGAAAGGTTTTAATGAGGCAAATGGGCCACTCTAATTCATCAAGCCCACAAGAGAATTATTAAGCCAGCATTATTGTCTCGTTCTTTTCTTTATAACTTTACTCTTTCTTTTCTTTATAAAAAGGAGTGATGTAAACGAAAACAGCAGACATCTTTCATATAAAATTCAGAGTGATTTTCCTTCTGTTCTTTGAGAACAAACATCGATTGTTTGGTGAGTAATATCCAACAATCAAAATCGATACCTTTGGTGTGTCACATCCAAAAGAATCAACCTTTGTCTTCATCAAGTGTGTTATATCTTGAGCGAGACATTGAAGTTTATCAGAGGTCTTTCCGAAAACCTCTAAGTCACGTCCAAAGGAATTCTAATCTTTTCTTCATCAGGTGAGTCATATCTTGTGCGAGACATTGAAGGAGTTCAATCCATTGCCATTGAGCGATCTCTAGACATTGAGTGATCTCTAGGCGATCTCAACACTTCACCTAATCCCTCCAACCGATCTCACAGTTCAGCCAATCCACTCTTCTCTCAAGTATCTTATCGAGGCGATCTCCTGGCTTCACCTAACACCTTTAGTTCGCCCCTTCTAGGCGATCTCAGACCTTCACTTCACATCTCTAGGCGATCTCCTACCTTCACCTAACACCTTTAGTTCGCCCCGTCTAGGCGCTCTCATTTCTTCACTTCACATCTCTAGACGATTTCGCAGTTCGCTCGTCTAGCTGCTCTCATCTCTTCAGTCTTTTACCCCTCGAAGGTGCTCTATCCCGGGAAGATTCATATCAGATCTCATTAGTGGGATACGCAACGTCAAGACCCTGCATTTGACTTCTTCTGCTGCCGAGGTCAGTTTTAGTGTATGATCTCATCATCTTTTGATTAGAAACAGGAAAAACATTCTTTGTGTTTATATATCTGGTGGTTTCGGTATTCTGCAAAGGTGGACTACCGGTGTTCAACAACCTCGTTGAGTTAGTGTTTTGGAGTAAAAAACAAGGTTTTAGAATGCTTTTGCCACTACTGCTAGAGCATTCTTCAAACCTGAAAACTCTGGTTCTCTGGTATGAAGCAAACCCTAAACAAATCGTACTTTATATATATGATTATGATATGAAATTATAGTAGTTTCTCCTCTTGATGCTTCAGGGTTTTCATCAAAACACATGTAAACGAAATCGGTTTTTGGGGATTCGCATTCCCCCAAATAACCAAGTAAAGATGTTGAGTATCATGCAGTATCAAGGAAGCGCACACGAGCTGAAACACATTAGCCATTTCTTACTGAAAATTGAGTGTCTTGAAGTTGTGAAAGTTTGTGTTGCACCTGAAATGGATGACCTCAAAAAGGTGCAACTCACAAAGGCTCTGTTGAAGCTTCCCATTGCTTCATCCAACCTCAAGATATTGATACGAGATACCGTATCACATACAACTGTCGAGGTGTCCAAATCCAAGCCCAGTCTTAAGGAGTTTCTAATTAGGTTTCTGGTACTTTTTCTTTTTACATTAGGATGTATACATGGCCTATATAAGGGTTAATAGGACGCTTTACCTAAATCTCTTTCTCTCTTCCTAGCTTTAGCAACAGCAAACGAAAGCGAAGTCGTACGCCTAAAAAAATCTTTCAATTGTGCAAGACCTTAAAGTTGGCAGCTTTTCTAACTCTTCACACTTGCCATTTCTCATTTTAAAGATTGCCTGATACATAGTCATATCTCTAACATTGAATAGATAGTACATAAGTTGTAATTTTCCTGTCTTGTAGAGAGCTAGAATTTATAGAGTTGTGCTTTGCTTTGTCTTGGGTTTGGCATCACCTTCGTCTTCTCTGATAGGTATGTGTTTGATCGTTGAGCCGTAGAATTTGCTGTGAATCTCTGTGATCATAGGAACACTGCTGTATTTAGCTAGTGGTTCTTAGTATGATGATACTAGGAACATAAGTGACTAACGCAAAGTTCCACCGCGCAGGCTTTAACATTTCGGATACCTTTCTAATGGTTATGTAAGCATGTAAATAAATACATACACTAGTACATTCATTAATGTTGGATGTATGTGAAAAAATAATTAAGATCGACCAGTACTAAAACATTTGAAGTAACCAAAGCATTGTAGAGAAACCTAACAGATTTTTGTTACAGCAAATAAATATTTTTCTAACCAAGACATAAAATATAACTTTGAATATCCACGAACAATAAACACAAAATGTGGACTCATAAAAACACTAACAGCCACCAACATAGTGACCCGATGAACAAAGAAGCGAAAAGTTCGAAAGAGTTATTCCGCTTTTAACGTACTTAACCTTCAAAATCTGTTTTTACCCACTAAACATGTTTCCCTTTCGTCTTCTCTCCCACTTCCATTGTTTTAACATCCGAACCAGTCGCTTCTTCAACGGTCGAGACTCTTGTGTTACATTGTCTTCTAAAAGAACCTTTGCTCTCCGCATCTAACCCTTCGAACTCTCTAACCCAGTAACAATGCAACACACAAGCCAGCACTAAAACCATCATCTGTAATGGAATCATCGCCATAAAAACCCCACATTCTATCCTCACCAAAGCTTTAGCCTCTCTAGGGTCCCGAAGCGATATCAACAAGGAAAGACTCTGTTTCTCTCTGCTAAACATCATTAAAACTGCCATCAATTGACCCGTCAAAGAGGAAACATGAAGCGTGATTTGCACGAGGAAACATGATCGAGATTGGTGCGCAGAGGCACCTGCAAAGGAAGAGATAAGAGAGACGAGAGAGACCGTGGGGAAGGCTAAACCGAGTGAAGTTGGAAGGTTTCTAAGAAGAATGATCGGTACGAAAGAACAGAGGGAGAGGATGAGGAGTGTAAAATTCAGACACGATACAAGAATGTTTTGGAACAAACGTATTTTTCTATGAAAAGAAGCCATTGATTTGTATTGTGGAGTTTGTGAAATTTAAGTTTTTTTTTCAAGTTTTAAATAGGGAAAGTAAAAACTAAGCGCCCGTTGGGGAGAAGTTGTAACGGCTATGATGAGGTTTAAAGGTTATATTGACATAACGGACTTCTCAAAAATATTTTAATAGATTTTTGACCTTTGTCTCATGAAAATGACAGTCATATATATTTGAATTATTAACAATATTTTCTCATTATTGATTTTATAAATGTCTGAAAATAAGTTGCTACTCGAACTGAAATTTGTATTTTTAGCTTCTAAAATATTTTCATTAACTTGATAACTGGATACAATTGAAAAAAAAATTACACAATATTACCCTTTTTTTTTATCAATATTACCTTTTTTGGAAGCCTTATTGATTTTTTAAAAAATGCCAACTTTTTTTTCTGTAATTGTCTTGGTTCTATTTTCAAATTTGTTTTTTTGGTTTTAATGTTAAGTTTTATACAAAAATAATAATTTGAGTACACACACTTTAATCTACCTCTTTTTAGCTTTGAAAATAGAGCTAGAAAAAATTAAGAAAGTGAGACAATTACAAAAGATGCAAAAATTAAAACATAACAATATTAAAAATAATTTTATTAGATGATAAATACAGATCTTTAGGCGGAAGTGAGATTAGGTGATTCTAGGTATTATTTAGTTCTACAGTTTTGAATTAGTACGACTTCAGCTTATGTTTGAATTATCAGCAAAACATCTATGTTTTTATCAGACCATGACATTTTAGGATAAGAATACAGTTTCCAGAATTTTCATGTCCTGAAGCATATGAGCAGTTTGAGTTAGAGTTTTTTTTTTCTCTTTCTTTTTCATTAAGTTGCAGAATCATTTCAAGTATAGAGAGGAATAGGCCCAGGTTGCTATGGCCAATAAAGAGCTAAGAGTAGCCAAATAAAGATAGATAGTTTACCTGAGGAATATCAAAAGAGATAGTTTGACTTTGACACAATAGATTTAGATGACAAAACTTTGAAAGCTTTCATCGAAATTAATTTAACCATCAAGATTCAATTTGACAATGAAGCCAAATATTTATAATGTATAGTGATTATTCAACTTTAGATACTTAACTGCTTCAGCTTTAGAGTTTGTATTAGACCACGTACAATGGGGCTGTTGAATTTTTTTTCAGCTGTTGAATTACTCCAATAGCCCTAAAAATAAGGTAGCTTAAACTTAGTTGAATTTGCTCCATGTTGAAAAAACTAAAATGGGGACCACCAGGAACACGTGGCGGCTTATGAGCCAAACACGCAGTGAGATTGGTGTGCATGCCCCATTGTACATTTATTGTCAAACGATTCTTTTTTTTTTTGCGAAAAATAAATTGTTAAGATTGTGATATATGTTTTGTTTTCATTGGAGTCTGAGATTTTTAGGATTTTATTTCATCCTATCTATTTAAGATCAATTATTGTATAGTAAACAATTTTTTTTTTTTTTACATTTTTATATCAAAATTCATCATTTTTTGTACTTTATAAATAGAGACTTGATTATTTCATTTAGACACAGAAAAAATTATTTTACTATAATTTTCTAGTTATTCTCTAATAAACTTTTGTTATATATTTAAACATCGGTTTTGTGAAATAGATCCCAACAATAACCCTTTTAACATTCAAAATTCTACTAATTACCCTTTTTCCTACCCAAATCCCAACAATTATCAATTTCAAAATCAATATTTCAATCAACCCCAAAATATCCTAAATTATGGTTTTTCACCAAATTTTCTCATACCATCATCTGTTCAAAACTACCATCCATATTATGGATCGATGATGTCATATTCATCTCAACCACCCCCTTATTCTTCTACTCCGACAGGTAATGAAAATGTTCCGAGTGTTGGAACAATTGAATTTACCAGATTTTCTACACAAATGACTCTTGAAGGGATGAGCGGTGTTAATGAAGCCTCTTCAAATGCAGAAGATTCAACCTCTACTCGCCGGAAAAGCACTAAATAGACGACTGAGCAAAATTTAGTCTTACTGAGTAGATACATTAAATATGGAACAAACAACATTGTTGGCAGAAACCAAAAAAGTGAATCTTATTGGGGTAAGATTGCTGAGTATTGTAATGATCATTGCTCATTTGATCCTCCGCGTAATGGAGTTTCGTGTAGAAATCATTACAACTACGTGAACCTAAAATTGGGCAAATGGATTGGCGCTTACAATAATGCTGAGCTATGAAACAAAGTCGGTGGTCGAAGAATGATGTATTGGCGAAAACGCATGAACTATATTTAAGTGGTATGTATGGGCATTTAAATTTAATGTGACAATGGCTCGCTGTCCTTGATCAACCACGTTATGGTAGTTAGGTTGGAGGAAATACATGCTCTGGAAGCAGTGGATCTAAGAGAGTCATGAGTGATGCAAGTGACTCCAATTCTGTAGGATCTAGTGTTTGTTTAATAGGGAGGGATAAAGCTAAAAAGAAAGGTAAGGGTGCAGCATTAGAAGTCGTTAACGAAGAGTGGAATGAGTTCAAACAATTGAAGGAGCGAGAGTTGGAACAATGTGAAAAATTAGGCATGAGGCAAGAGGAGGCAAACAAATTGATGAAAGAAAAGAATCAAACTAAAAAGATGAAGATAGTTATGAAGATAACTGAAAATGAGCATTTCGATAATCGGAGCAAAGAGTTGTTGGACAATTTAAGCTACGATATATTAGAAAATTAGTGTTTCTTTGCGTTTTCTGCTTTAATGTTTGTCAAGTGTCTGTGTGTATTTTAATAATAATTATTTTTATTTTTATTATTTGAAAAAATTAGTTAAGAATTAAAAAAATTATTAAAAAATTATGTACTTTTAATAATTTTAATGTAAAATGAATCGATGATTATTAATATGTAGCTACAAAATTATAAAAGAAAATAAAAATATGAAATAAAAGTTATGGGGTAAAGTTTTAAATATTATTAAACAAAACCATTGTAGAAGTTAAAATTGAAATAAGTGTTGAATTATTAGGTGGAAGAAAGATAATGTGGAGTGTTAAAAAAAAAAAAGAGGGTGTTGAATTTATGAACCAAGGTAGATAGTCTTTTTTTTTTTTTGTATGAATGTTAAAATAAATTCATCCAAAACCTGTTTTACAAAAGATGTGTCCTTAGTTTAGAGTAGACTATGATCTTACAGAAGAAAACAACAAACAGGGAGATAAGAAGATAATGTCGAATAATGGTCAAGTGTAAATTCTTGTTGCAAACCATAGTACGAGGCTTTTGTTTAAATGGTCGAACATGGGATTATGTAAGGTTGATAAGCGGTTCCTGACATTGCGGTAGAGTGTTTTGATGAGAGTTCGTGAAGGAAGCGGGTGTTCTGCATGGCGTCTTCTATTTCTCTCCTTCCAAATCATGTGGATAGAAGCTTGTAGAGCATACCGCAGCAGAAAAAGATGCGGTCGAGGCAGGATTGAGTCAGCCGCAACTCCAAGAATTGATGCAAAATCTGAAGAGTAATGATTTCCTAGAATACCTCTGGTGAGCTGCTCCCAAATGTGAGAAGAGTAGCTACAGGCAAAGAAGAGATGGTCTCGAGATTCCAAAGGGGCTTGACATAAAACACATTCGGGATTAACCTGCACATTCCAAGTTCGCATTCGATCCCCTGTTGATAGGCGATTCTTTGCTGGTAGCCAAGCTAGGAAGGAGAATTTGGGTGTGTGGTTCCGAAACCACACCGCCTTAGACCAGCTTATCTCTTAACCTGTGACTCGGAGCTGATTCCAAGTATCTTTTGATGAGAAAAATGATTTATAAGTGCCCTCCTTACTGCGCCATAGTGATGCATCCGGACGTAATCGATTTGCGGGAATAGAAACCTGCAATAAAGCAATTTCGTCCTCAATAAGGTTGAGTATAGCCTCACGATGATGTCGCCTGCGATGGCCTATTAACCCCTCTGCAACCGTTGCGTCAGCCTGAATGCCACGGTCAATGTAACCCTGATCTCCCAGCAGATCATGGAGTCTACCTAACCCACACCAATTGTCAAACCAGAAGGACACCTGGTTGCCCGATCTGATCTCTTTACGATGGTAGGCGCTTGCAAGTGGTCTGTATTTGAGAAGCTTCTTCCACATCCAGGAGCCAAGGCTTGTATTCGCTTGTACCGACCAAAATGAACCAGTGCGGATAAGATATTTGTGAATCCAATTAACCCAAAGTGAATTTTCTCCCGAGACAATACGCCATATCAGTTTGAAGCAACTGACTTTGTTTACCTCATGGAGGGATTTTACACCTAACCCTCCATCTTTATGAGGCCGACAAACATCTTGCCAGGAAATTTTAGCCTTACGTGTGTTTAGGTCAGGGCCAGACCATAGAAAGGCTGAGCAGAGCATCTCAATTTCTTTAACACGTTGACTTGGAAGTCTGAAGGCTGTTACCCAAAAAGTTGTAAGACCTGACACAACCGAAGTTATCAGTTGGAGTCTTCCTGCAAAAGAGAGGAACCGACTTTGCCAAGATTTGAACTTGTTTCTTATCTTTTCTAGCAGAGGAAGACAGTTTCCAATGGTCATTCTTTTTGTCATCAAAGGGAGACCTAAATAGCGGACTAGGAGGACGCCAAGAGAAAAAGGAAACTGACCTTGTATATAAGTACACGCTTGGCATATGTGAGGCCGGCCGAGAAAAGAGTTGATTTCGCAATACTGATATTCAAGCCTGAATAACTTGCAAATGTCTTAAAAACTTCCAGGATCTCTGTCATGGATCTCAGCGTCCCATCCGCAAACACCATAATGTCATCCGCAAAGCACAAATGAGTTAAAGATAAGTGTCTACAGCGTGGGTGGTAGCCAAAGCGATTTGCTGCGGCTGATTTGTCCAGCATCATTGACAACACATTCATACACATGACAAAGAGGTATGGAGATAAGGAGCAGCCCTGACGGATGCCACGCCCACCCTGGAAAAATCCAGCCAGTTCGCCATTTACCTGGACTGAGAACGAAGGAGTGGAGATACATAGTTTTATCCAATGAATAAATTGTGGTGGATAGTTCAGAGCAGATAAGATTGTCAGAATAAAGGTCCACTGCACTGAATCAAAAGCTTTGGCGATGTCTATCTTCATGGCGCAACGAGGTGAGATGGAATCCTTGTGATAATCTTTAACAAGCTCCGAGGCCAAGAGGATGTTCTCCATCAAAAATCTATCTTTGAGAAATGCTGACTGATTAGGGGCAATAAAAGATGTGAGAGTGTGTTTTAGGCGGTTGGCAAGAATCTTCGAGATGACCTTGTAGATGACGTTGCAGCAGAAAATAGGTCTGTAGTCTTTTAGTGAAGTGACATCCGTCGACTTTGGGAGAAGCGCCAAAATGGTGGTATTAAGGCCTTTTGGGAGGAAGCCGTAAAGGAAGAAGGATTGGATGGCGATAGTGAAGTCCTTTCCAATTATCGGCCAAGCTTCTCTGAAAAATTCAACAGTAAAACCGTCCGGCCTAGGTGATTTATTCAGAGGCATAGAGAAAAGGACTTGTTTAATCTCTAAATCCAAAATTGCTGAGACGAGTTGATTCCTCTGTAAATCAGAACAGCGGAATTCAATGAGACCCTCGATTGTGGCTGTAGGACAACATTGATACTCCGATGGCGTGGCTGTTAGGAGATTCGAGAAAAACAGAACAGCCTCTGATTTAATATCTTCTTGACTTGACATGCGCATTCCCTCCGAAGTCACTAGCTCCTTGATGCCATTTGTTGCTTGACGTATCTTAATGGCATTGTGAAAGAATCTGTTATTTCGATCTCCCACAGCGAGCCAATGGAGTTTAGATTTTTGGCGTAGAAATTCCTCTTCTATAGTTGAAACACTCTCCCATTTATCATAGGCTAGGCCCTCCTCGATGGCGTCATGTGGTTCAGCACTTGAAATAGTAGAAAGTTGGCAAGGGCAAAGATCTGCATAAGCCGCTGCAGCTCTACGGGAGAGGTGATGTAGCTTAGACCTACCAAGTTCGCGTAACTTTGGTTTAAGTTATTTTAGTTGCTGTGCAAGAAAATGTAGAGCGGAAGTCGAATGGTAGAGTGGGGCTGTGTTTGACCAGCTAGAAGCCACCGTGGTGAGAAACTCGGGAAAAGTTGCAATCACATTGGTAAATTTAAATGGACCTTTTGGCTTCATAGATTGAACATCAATATGCAACTGCACTCGCAAATGGTCTGAGCATCCGTCTGAGTCAAAAGCACAATAAGAGTGTGGCTTGTGTTGTAGCCAAATATCATTGATGAGCACCCGATCAAGCTTCTTACATATGAGGCCATTTTCGCGCTTATTACACCAGGTATAATGTGGGTCGTGGCTCTTCATGTCCAGAAAAGAACATACCCTGGTGACATCTTGAAAGTCTCTCATACCCGGCGAAATCAAAGGGTGGAGGGTCGCGTTGGAGGTTGAGTTATCAGCTAAATGAAGTGTTTCATTAAAGTCACCACAGCATATCCAAGGTTTCCCCTGAAGTGAAGCGAAGGTCTGATGTGAACAAATGTCCTTCCAGAGCTCCTTTCTCTCGGCTTCAAAATTCGAAGCATAAACGAAGGAGCAAAAAAACTCGTCCCCACCCTTTATCGTTATAGCACAGGAGATCATTTGACAACTTTTGAAGATCACTCGTAGTTGGACTTTGTTGCTCCAGAGCACCCAGATTCGACCCTTTCTATTGAATTCATAATTGGATTCCAATGACCAATGCGTAACACTAGAAGCAAAAATGTGAGATTTTGGCTCCTTTACCCTTGTTTCCAATAGTCCTCCAAACTCCAGGCCATTCTTTTGAATCCACTCCTTCAAGATTGATTGTTTTTTTTATTTATTAAAACCCCGAATGTTCCAGACGAAACCCGACATTAATGATGTTTACCTTGGTTCCTTCGTCTGAAAGTTTTTGAATTTGGTTCCTTTATTTTCTGCGAAATGGTAGCAGAATGAAGACCCGTTTTTGAAGACCGTGGTAAAAAAGGGCGAGCAGACGTCTCTATAACACCTATCTCAAGCTGCTTGTCTGGTAAAACTGTCAAGTTCTCCTGTACGTCCTTGTCCGAACCCACAGAAATATTCAGAGAATGGGATAATGAGCCCTCCTCGAGTCCTTCTTGCTCATCCCCCTGAGGCTCATCCTGAGGAATCGTAAATCGAGATGGAGATGCAATTTTGACCTGACCATAAACCAGTTCTTTCGTAGGGGCAGAACAGCGGTGACCCCGTGAAGCGGAAATCCATCCTTCATCCAACCCGTCAGTCCCCGTGATTAGAATTATTTCACCTTCCTCTGGAATTGCATCAGCTGGAGGAGTTGGGATCACAGCAGTGGGTTCTGCTGGAGTAGATTTCTCTACAGCCTTTACTTTGTTCACTACTGTAACATCCAACTGCTTCTCCCTAATCACCACTGCCTTTGGGTTTGGAGAAGGTAAATGTAATGCTGAGTGGCCTTCCTGGCGGATAGGTGGCTTACCCGGATTCGCTAGACACCCTTCCTTTTCATGTCCCCATTTTTTGCAAATTCCACATCGAGGAGGAAGCCACGGGTATGCAAACTCAACACAGCAATCCTCTTGTCCTGCAATTCGAAAGAAATATTGTTTCGGCAACTCCCGAGAAAGGTCCACTTCAACGAGAATCTTTGCTTCCTCAAAACTGGTGACAAGTTCGGTCTCGGGATGAAGTCTTTTTGGCTCGCCCACTGGACTAGCAAGAAAACTAAGACCCTTCCAAGAGAACATAGAGACAGGTATGTGTGTGAGCGTAACCCACAATGGCATTGTTGTGATCTCCGGTTGAGCGTCTTCGGCTCTTGGAGACCACTTTGAAACGATCATCGGAATGTTACATATATTCCACATTCCCCGACGTAAGACTCGCATCCTAGCAGACTTGTTTCGAATTCTGAATTTGATTGTTGTATCATTCACACTGAACACATCAATCTTAATGTTTTTATCTCCCAAATTCCAAATTTTATTCACAATAACGTGAACCTTAGCATTATGTGGAGCTACAGCTAGAAACCGGCCAACGAGGAAATCCTCCCATAGAGGCGGAGAGTCCCGGAGGATATCTTCCGGAACCGCAACCACCTCCTTACCATCTTCGAGTTGAACGTCGATATTGTACTTGGTTAAGCTCGGCTTACCAGCCACATTAGCCCAGGATTTGTGAGGCGAAGACACGGTTAACTGATCTACGCCCTGGAGAGGTACGACATCAGCTGGTTCCGACAACAGAGAACCAGTGACCACCGCCGGAATCATCTGCTCGATCTGAGGTTTGATCGCAGCACCTGCATCGTTGACCGGATGCTCAACGTCGATACAAGAATCTTCTACCCGATGAGAAGCCGCCGATGGCTCCATGGACGAGGCAAGAGCCTCAACCGAAAGAGGATCTTAGAAAAAAATCGCCCAAAAAATCGCCCTTTAAACTACAGTAACAAACCAATAATTGTCGATTGTCACTTGAAAAACCATCAATGTAGATAGTCTTACAACTTCTTTTTCTCATACCTTCCATTTTTAGTAAGACAAGCTCAATAGATACATTTGTTGTAGATCGATTATCCTAAGACAAGGCAAAGAAACAAATTTGGGCGGTTTACAAAAACACCAATCTTTCACATGATGTATGGTTAGAGGCATTTGAGTGTTCTTCCTAATATAATAAGTCTTTTTTATTAACCTTGTGTTTCTATGCTTATTTATAGAATAAGCATGATTTAAGCCGTGTGCTTGTTACATCAAACTGAAAAACAAATCTAGAGTAAGATTTCTACTTTTTATTTTTTATTTATAAATATTATATTAATCATCCCAATAACACATGGGCTTCAGCCCACGAACCTACAAGAGATCCACAAATACAAAACGGAAAAGTTTATCGGAAAACATCGCCGGTGGACGAGATCGGATATGGGCAACTGATAGAAACCAACGATTCCCACCCACTAGTACCGGCGAATACAAGATCCACTGCTTCGCGGCATCGACGTCGGAGGCAGAACTTTGACCGGAGTATTCGGTTCCCGTCGTCGAAACACCGCCGATAATGAGCCAAAACCTGCAACAAATCTCCCGGAATAGGTCAAATCCCTTCATCGAATCCCCTTCCTAGCAAAACGAGAATGCACAGATCTAACACCCTTCCTCCGCTTGACGAACCAACACAACCCTTCCCGAGACAAGCCAACTTCATATCCGGACCGGTGGATACAAGTCGCGAAGACTGACATGGACGATGGCTCCGACAAACCCACATCAGCCTTGAACCGCAACAAGCCTTCAGATCTGAATAGATCAACCACTAACCACCAAGTCAAGCGACGAAACCCCACCGAGCCGCAAGCAACCTCCGCTGCAAGCCACAACGCCACCACGAACAGTTTAACCACGAGACTTCTGGTGTCCTCCGAGAGTGACTCGACCATGAAAACTTCTCCACTCCGCCGTGGAAAGCGCCACAACCGCATCGCTATACAGCTCCTCCACACCAGGCCGTCGCCGGAGAAACGGACTCGCTCACCACTGCTTCACCTTACAATCTCAGGCTTGCAATGAAGATCAAGAACTAGAAACAAAATTTGGAGAAACTAATTCTTCTTTTTGCGACGAGGAGAGAGAAGAGAGGGTAAAGAGGGAACGATTGGCCCTTCAAAATTCTTGTTCTCAATTTGCATCAATAGTGAAATATTATCAAACGGGTGCAATCTCAAATCTAAAGTAAGTTTAAACCAAAAAAAAAAAAAAAAAAGTAAGATAAACATGAAAGATTATTGAACTAGGAACGAATTTTCATATATAAGGCAGAGTGAGGAAACTATCATCTTGAAAACTATTAAAGTCCAAGTCCAAAACAGGAACTTGTAACCAAAGACTTCTTCACTGTTTCGATAAGACACTCGTGCAAACTAAATCCTTGGTAGAGAGTATCTGACACAACAACGGATCTGGTAAATAGTTTATTCTACTACTTCTTTTGCATGAGCCTTAAGAGTTCTCTTTCTTCTTATTCTCCATGTCTTATGCCTAAACTAGAGAAGTTTCATCATCAGTTATTCTTCATTCTCTCCTTGTTTGTTGCGTTAATCTAATCCTATAAATTGGTTAAATCTCATAATACTGTAAAAAAAACACAAATTTTTTTTGTTTGTCTAACATGATTTGAATTTTAAAAATTGGAAATAAATTTCTCAAAAAAATGAATAGTGACATCAATAACAAACACATCGTTTTGTATAGACACAAATAAAATAAAATAATAAATGTGTTGTTTTAATTTTATTGTCCCTTGTTAGACTATAATTGTGAGGAAAATATTAAATAAAACTTAAATTTTAAGCAAAAATAAATTTAAAATCTATGAATAAACTCAAAATCCAAAATTATGTTTTGTACATCTTTTAATACTTATATGTGGTAAATGTATCGGAAGAGAGGCAAGTCACATAGTCTCATCTCATGTCATGAAGTGTATATTGGAGGAGAGAGAAATCATATAGTCTCGTGCCATAAAAATAAACTAGGCAATATTATATGATATATATATATATATATTATATATAGGTTAGTTTGTTATATTAAAGTTTTTTTTGTTATTCAATGCAATCCCCTCAAAATAATATAATCTGTTTTTTTTTCTCTTTCTTTTTGACATCAGCATACATCGATCAAAATAATCTAATCTGAATAACGTAATCTGCTTATCATGCATGTCCAAATCGAATAATACAAAAAAACAAAATTAATTAATTTAAAAATACAAAAAAAACCCTACGGAGAGCTCTGATCAGGAGACAAGAAAAAAAAACAATAACAGCATCTATCGCTGCTTTGTTCTGTAAGGAGATGATATATCTGATCTTCGTTTCCTCAACATCTCTTCTCTCCAAGAGGTGGAGGACTATGTTTACTTTCAGTCCTAATCTTGACTTTGACAACTCCGTCCTTTTGCAACCCAAAAAGCGTAAACGAAAAATGCGCAATATTGTAAAGAGTTTCGGTGATTTCGTGGATAGTACATTGGCTTGATAAGGCGGTAACCGTATAAAGTCGTTCTCACTAAAATTTAAAGAAACACTTGGAGGTGTAAATGGCGTGGTTGATGTTAAACGCTGGATATGTAATGCCCTTGAACACGGTGTCTCTGAGCTTCATCTACGCATTGACTCTAAGAGGTGGTGTCATCTCCCATCCGAAGTCTTCACCAGCACCACACTGGTTAAGATGTCATTGGGAACACTATTTTGCATTCCAATTGTACTTACCGGTACATATCTCCCAGCACTAAAGGTTCTCTTCCTTGATTCAATCCGGTTTGACTTTCATGATTGCGCTGATGTTTTTTCTCCCTGGTTGCCCTGCACTTGAGGACTTAACCATACATATACATCACGAGTCTCATTTAATAGGAACACCATACACCATATCCAGCGAAACCATTAAGAGACTCTCAGTTACCTATAACCGTGGTTATTTTGCTAGTTATAACCTTAAATTACTTAACACACCGAGTGTTGTCGACCTCTACTACTCTGATTATGTTCGGCATCAGTATCCAGACTGTAGTTTGGATTCACTTGCCAAAGCTACACTGGACATTCATTTCATAGATAATAATGACGCGGATGTGACAGAGCTCCTCAGTGGGATACGCAACGTCAAGACCCTTCACTTGACTTCTTCTTCCGTCAAGGCCAGTTTCTCGGTATATGGTCTCTCATCATCTTTTGGTTAGAAACAGGAAAGCATTCTTTGTGTGTGTGTGTTTCAGGTGATTTTGTTATGCTGCAAAGGTGAAATACCGGTGTTCGACAACCTCGTTAGTTTAAAGTTTTCGGGTAAAACTCGAAAGTGGAAATTTCTCCTGCCACTTCTGCTAAAGCGTTGTCCAAACCTTTAAACTCTGGTTCTCTCGGTATGAAGCAAACCGTGAACGAATCCATCTTACTTTGTATATATATGACTTTGACATGAAATTAAAGTAGCCTCTCCTCTTAATGCTTCAGGGTTTGGATTCACATTCCTCCAAATAATGAAGTAAAGATGCTGAGTATCAAGGAAGTGCTCACGAGCTGAAACTCATTAGCCATTTCTTAGTGAAAATGGAGTGTCTTGAAGTTGTGAAAGTTTATGTTGCACCTTCAATGGATGACACCAAAAAGGTGCAACTCACAGAGGAACTGTTGAAGCTTCCCACCGCTTCATCCAAGCTCAATATACAAGTCATGTGATCATCACCATCAATAAGTTTTATATTTGTTCAAAAATCAAATAGTAAGGTTTTTTGTTTTAGTGATTTAAGATTTATTACTGGTTGAATCGTATGAACTGAGAAAAACAACTTCTTAGTTACCATGTTTAGGGATTTCTGAGGTATATTGCTCCAAAAGCTATGGCTTGTTGAACAAATGTGGTTCCTCTATGAGTGTCTTTCTGTTAAAAAATAGTTTTCGTAATATTGTATTCTCCAGCAAAACGTGTTGGTTCTCGATTTTAGTTTGGCAATGGCTTTTTGTTAAACGCTAATGTCAGTTGCAGCCAAAGTCTCTGAGTTTCACTTGAAGGAACGACTGGGTAGATACTAATTCGCTCTCTCCATCTGCAGCTTTTTTCAACTCCGCCCTTTCCATATCTCATTTTAAAAGATGTTGAATAGATAGTACATAAGATGGTATTTAAATTTGCAGGTTTTGTTAAGACAGGGCTATCAAAGTCAATTTTCTGATTTTGTCGTAGTACATATTTCGTTGGGAGTGGGAGTGTTGAAAGACCAAAGAGTACATCAACAAAATCTTTCCCAGCTTCAGCCAAAACCAACTGTGTTTTTCTCTGTTGGGGAAAACACAAAATCGCGACACGGCGCAGCGGAATAAAGTTTTCCGCACTTGTGTGAACCTGTGAGAAAAATACTTGGAGTAGGGCAGAAATAATTTAAGCAGAAAAATAAATGAGACCAAACTTCTTTTACGGGGAAAACCTCCCCGATATGAGGAGTAAAAACCACGGGACCGTAGTCCACTCAAAAATCCACTATATAAATGAATATGAGTTACAATTACGTCCTCTCTGTTCCACCAGAACAGATCCAGAGACAAAAACTCCAAAGAGCAATCTCCAACACAAGAAAACTCAACAAAAAACCTATACAAGAGCTTACTAACAAGCAGCCACAAACGACCTCAGCTCACTAAGATTCCGGAAACCAAAAGACAATCCCACCGTACAAATCCAAGATAAGCAAGTCAAGAATACCTCTATAAAGTTTCAGCCCAATCAGAGAAGATATCACTGTCAGATTTTCGAAGCACTCAAGACAGGTCCTGCTGAAGAACTATAGCGACCAGCCACGGTAAAACCCAGATTCCCGAGAAACCAACCGTGGAAACGCAAATCCCACCGTTATATCTCAAACTCACTAAGTCACGAAGGTTCCCACAAAATATCAGCCAGGTCAGACCACTTTCGAATCCTCAAACGCAGCCTTGACAAACCTAGACAAATTTTTTTTTTTCTCTCGTTTCTTTTCCTCTCTTCGTTTCTTTCTTTCTCTTGTGTGTTGCAACAAAAAATAGGTTAAGAGAGTATATATATGTGTCTCATAACCCTAAACCCAACTACTAATTTCATGGACTAATATTATTTGGTTCAAGCCCAAGTTTGGTTTTTCTCACAACCAAATCTAATGGTTTCCTCACTAGGAGGAACACCAATAAACTCCTCCTCCGACTAAGTGGAGGAAACAACCATCCCGGCTGTCTCTCGGCAAACTTCAAGCTTTCTCCTCGGCAATGACTTTGTTATCATATCAGCTCCATTATCATCCGTATGAACCATTTCAAGTTTCATTTCCTTAGAAGCAACCACATCACATATCCAATGATACCTCCTATCAATGTGCTTTGAACGCGAATAAAATGTAGAGTTTTTCGCGAGGCAAATTACGCTTTAACTATCACAAAGCAACACATATTTATCCTGCTTGAAACTGATATCCTTACAAAATTTCTTCATCCACAACAACTCCTTACACGCTTCAGTTGCAGCTATGAACTCAGCTTCAGTGGTAGAAAGTGCAACACACTTTTGCAACCTTAACTACCATGCAACAGCTCCATCCGCAAATATTACCAAGTAACCCGAAGTAGACATTCCTGGAATCAACATCCCCAGACATATCAGAATCAATATAACTGACAATCAATGGCTTATTACCTCCAAAAGTAAGCTTCAAAGTAGAAGTCCCTCGAAGATATCTTAAAATCCACTTCACAGCATTCCAGTGTTCTCTTCCAGGATTGGAAAGAAAACGACTCACTGTACCAACGACGAAAGCTAAATCTGCTCTTGTCCAGACCATGACATATATCAAACTACCAACTGCAAAAGCATATGGAACCCGTGCCATATCTTCCTTTTCTAACTTTGTTTTCGGACTCTGTTGATTGCTCAATCTAAAGTGTGTAGTAAGAGGAGTGCTTACCACTTTAGATTTGTCCATGTGAAATCTTTTAAGTACTTTCTCGATGTACTTCTCTTGAGACAAGTGAATCAACCTCTCACCTCTGTCTCTAACAATTCTTATACCAAAAATCTGTTTCGCTGGACCCAAGTCTTTCATGGCAAAGAATTCACTAAGTTGCTTTTTCATTTCCTCAATTCTGCTCAAGTTCCTGCCCACAATCAACATATCATCAATATATAACAACAAGATGATAAAATCATCATCACCAAACTTCTGCTCCAACACACAATGATCAGAAGTAGTCTGTTTGTAATTATGCTCCCCCATAACGGACTTGAACTTCATGTACCACTGCATTGGTGCCTGCTTCAATCCATAAAGGCTTTTCTTCAAGCGGCAAACTAAATCCTCTTCACCATTTTTCACAAAACCTTCAGGTTGTACCATGTAAATCTCTTCCTCCAAATCACCATGAAGGAAAGCAGTTTTCATATCCATTTGCTCAACTTTTAGATCAAGACTCGCTGCCAATCAAAGTACAACCCGAATGGATGATATCTTCACAACAGAAGAAAAGATTTCATCATAATCAATTCCCTTCTTTTGGCTGTATCCTTTCACAACCAATCTAGTCTTGTATCAAGGTGACAAACTGGACTTATCATGCTTAATCTTATACACCCACTTATTAAACAACATCTTTTTATCCTTAGGCAAATGCACCAACTCAAAGGTATGGTTTTCTTCAAAAGAATCCATCTCGTCACCCATGGCATTATGCCATTCATCTTGTGTTCATCCTCCAAAGCTTCATTATAGTTTTCAGGCTCTCCCCCATCAGTAAGTAACACATACTCACTAGGATCATATCTTGTCGACGGTTTTAGTCCTCTCTCAGATCTTCTAACAATAGGAGAGTTCTCGGTAGTTGGTGTCTCACCATGATCATCATCATGATCACCAATACCATTATCATCACGTGCAGGAGCATCTGCACCGGGTGTATCAACTTGAACCTCATCTTCGACCTGACCGTGGACTGATGTTGAATGAGCAACCTCTAAATCGATCAAACTCTCATAACTCTGAGTTGGATTTTCAGACTTGTTAATGTCCTTAATCGTTTGATCTTCCATGAACACATCTCTTCTCCTAATGAGCTTTTTCTCAACGGGATCATAAAATCTGTATCCAAACTCATCCTGACAATAACCAATAAACACACATTGCCGCGACTTCATCTCAAGTTTTGACCTCTCATCCTTGGGAATATAAACAAATGCCTTACACCTAAAGATCCTCAAATGACCATAAGAAACATCTTTACCGGTCCAAACCCTCTCTGGAATATCCTCCTTCAATGGAGCACTCGGTAATAGATTCAACATGTGAACAACTGAGCTCAAAGCCTCACCCCAGAAAGTCATCGCCAAGCCTGATTGTGAAATCAAACATCTCATTCTCTCGATAATAGTTCTGTTCATCCTCTCAGCCGACCCATTCAACTGTGGAGTCTTAGGCGGTGTGAACTGATGTCTAATACCATGTTCCTTGCAATAAACATCAAATGGTCCAGAATACTCACTACCATTATCACTGCGGACACACGTCAGCTTCTTTCCTGTATGTCTCTCAACCAATGCCACAAAATGGTTGAAATATCCTAGAACCTGATCTTTAGTCTTCATAGTGAAAGCCCACAACTTCCTAGAGTGATCATCAATGAATGTGACAAAATATGATGCGCCACCAAGAGTTTTTGTCTTTATTGGACCACACACATCTGAATGCACCAAATCAAGTACCTCAGGTTTCCTAGAAGGTGTATAAGACTTGAAAGAGACCCTGTGTTGCTTTCCCTGCAAACAATGTGCATACTTCTATAAGTGGAAACCGGAGATACCTGGAATAACCTCCTTCTTAGACAACACAGACATTCATTTCTCACTCATGTAACCGAATCTCTTATGCCACCCATGGCATCATCATTCTTCACTGCATTAACAGCATCTTTGGAGACCTTAGCCTGCATCAAATAGAAAGATGAAAGCTTCTTACCTCGAGCCACAACCAAGGAACCACGTGAGAGCTTCCATTTACCACCACTGTGTAAACTGTAGAAACCCTCATCATCAAGTCTTCCCGTAGATATCAAGTTCATCCGTAAATCTGGAACATGCTTAACATCTTTAAACACAAGCCTAGTCCCAAGACTAGTTTCCAACCAAATATCACCAATGCCAACAACCTGTGCCAAACCATCGTTACTTATCTTTACAGAACTATAATTATCCGGAGTATAGGTAGAGAACAAATCCCGTTGTGATGTAGCATGAGTAGTAGCTCCACTATCAACCACCCAACTGGTGTCTTGGCATACATTAATGGCGTCACCTTCAAAAAGAATGAGAAACTGATCGTCGGTGATTGTCACCCGATCTACTTCTTCTTGCTTTCCTTGCTGCTTGTCTTTCTTCAACTTCCAGCAATCTTTCTTAATGTGCCCTTTCTTATGAGAATAATGACACTCTAAATTCACAAATTTATTAGATTTGCTTCTGCTCCTGTTCTTGTTTTTCTTGGGTTCTCTATATGAACTCCTCCCCCTTGACTCAGTGACTAACACATCTGATCTTGAGGAACTAGCAATTGACTGCCTTCTTGTCTCCTCATTTAACACGTTGTTCTTTACTACATCCATCGAAATAACACAATTCGATGTGGAGTTACAAAGAGATATCCTAAACACCTCCCAAGAATCTGGTAGTGTACCAAGAAGCCACAAACCGTGAATCTCATCCTCAAACTTGATTCTCATATCAAACAGTTTAGTAAGCAGCCCCTGAAACACATTTAACTGATCAGTCATTGGAGTTCCCTCCTGGTACCTCAACTCAATCAACTTCTTGATCATGTACATCTTATCATTCCCGGTCTTCCGAACATACAACTGCTCTAGCTTCAACCACAAAGAACGAGGATCGATCTCATTTTCAATATGATTCAACACATTATCATCTACCCATTGCCTTATCAAACTACACACTTGTCGATGTCGTAACTTCCACTTATCATTCTTCTTATCTACAGGTTTCTTCTCCTCAAAAACTAGAACATGAAATTCTTTCACAAAAAGCAAATCTTCCATCTTGCCTTTCCATATATGATAATTAGAACCATTCAAGCTTATCATTCTGCCCATATTTTCCATCGCTCACACAAGCAAATTAATAACCTAAAATTATCAAACCCAAAGCTTGAAATCTAGAAGCTCTGATACCACTCTGTTGGGGAAAACAAAAACGCGACACGGCGCAGCGGAATAAAGTTTCCCGCACTTGTGTGAACTTGTGAGAAAAATACTTGGACTATGGCAGAAATAATCTAAGCAGAAAAATAAATGAGACCGAACTTCTTTTACGTGGAAAACCTCCCCGATGTGAGGAGCAAAAACCACAGGACCGTAGTCCACTCAAAAATTGATATATCATAGTTTTTATGGTTTTTAACCATGATATAGGAGTCGTTTTTGGAGTTTTTACAGTATTTTCGAGTCTTTTAGAGTCTTTGTAGGTCTAGGAGCGTTTGAACTTATTTGGAGATTATGGGACCTTTTGGAGCAAGCCAAAATTGGTGTGGGTGTCGATCGACACCACGTCTCTTTGAAGTTTTGGAGAATTGCAAATCTGTCCAGAAGTGTTTCCTGTTTACAAATAAAGCCCAAATCGTATTTTAGCCTATTAATATGATTTTAAGGTCATTGTTTAGACCTATGCTTGATTTTTGAGCAGCCACATTTTCAGAGATTTTTGGAGAAGATTCCTAAACTCTTTTCTTCATCTTTTGATTTCTTAAAGCAATTTATTCAGTTTTCAAAGGAATTCATGAATTGTTAGGTTGTTAGATTGTTAGGATTGAATTTATAGAGTTCTTCATCTAGACTGTGTTTATCGCTTATTCTATCTTAGCTACCTAGAATCTGATCTTAGGTTGATTAGTTGACACGAAAGTGTAATTGATTGCCTGAACTATCTTAGATGAGCAAAATACCATATTTGCAAAGAGATTTGGTTTAGGGATTTTGTGAACATATCAAACCTGAACTTTAATGCTTGTTTAATTTGAAAAATTCGCAAAGAGATTTGGGATTCTAAAATTTAGGCATAGATAATATTCGCAGCGAGAGTTAGTTAATTTTACATTCGTGATTTGAGTTATAGAAAAGTTCTTAATTACAATCTTGATAATCGTTTTCTGCAATTCTGAATTTCCTGAGAATTTCTCTAAGCTTAGCTTTTCTCCCATTCATCTTACAACCCGATTTTAATTCTCTTGCTACTTTAAACTTACAATTTCTTCTGTTTACCTATATTTCTGAACTGATAATCCATTACGTGGATCTCTAGTCCTTGTGGATTCGACCCCTAAGTATTACATCGATCTCATAATTTGAGAGAGTAGCTTTAGGGTTAATTTGAGCATATCAAAAATCCATTATATAAATGAAAATGAGTTACAACCACGTCCACTCTGTTCCACCAGAACAGATCCAGAGACTAAAACTCCAAAGAACAATCTCCAACACATGAAAACTCAACAAAAGAGCTATACAAGAGCTTACTAACAAGCAACCACAAACGACCTCAGCTCACTAAGATTCCGGCAACCAAAAGATAATCCCACCATAAAAAGCCAAGATAAACAAGTCAAGAATACCTTTGCAAAGTTTCAGCCCAATCAGAGAAGATATCACCGTCAGATTTCTGAATCACTCAAGACAGGTCCTGCTGAAGAACTATAGCGACCAGCCACGGTAAAACCTAGATTGCTGAGAAACCAACCATTGAAATGCAAATTCCTGCGTTGAATCTTAAATTCACTGAGTCACGGAACTTTCCACAAAATATCAGCCAGATCAGACTACTTTCTGATCCTCAAACGCAACCTTGACAAACCTAGACGAAAATCCCTTTTTCTCTCTTTTCTTTTCCTCTCTTTTCTTTTCCTCTCTTATTTTCTTTCTTTCTATTGTGTGTTGCAACAAAAAAATAGGTTAAGAGAGTATATATATATGCCTCATAACCCTAAGCCCAACTACTAATCTCATGGACTAATATTATTTGGTTCAAGCCCAAGTTTGGTTTTTCTCACAACTAAACCTAATGGTTTTCTCACTAGGAGAAACACCAATATTCTCCTAGAGGTCTCAAGACTAAACTTTGAGACATTGAAAAAACAAAAACAAAAAACAAATAAGCAAGGAAAATTACCGCAGAGAATGCTAAGAATCAAGTTCCAGCCGTAGCAAGATTACAATCATCGTTGATCCAAGGGTTTACATATCATCTGACATTCAATGACCATAATGATTCCTATTACCTAAATCCAAAACTTTTGCACTTCCCCAAGAGGCAAGACCACGTGAGTTTGAATACATGTCTCAAGGGTGTAAATATTTTGTCTTTAAAGAAAAATAATTCCTTCAAAGTGCATCGATTAAGGAGAAACAGCCCAAATACTTCCATTAGTTTCACTACGATTCTCCTGACCAGTGCATGTTATACCCTTTATAAATCAATAAAATCTACCTAGAAAAGTTATTGTTTTCTGCATTACGTTTTGTTTTGAGTTTTGGTATTACGCATGTCCTCTGAAACTGGAAAGAATATGGAGACCATAGAATCAAAAGGAGACACAGCTCAACAAGATATTTTCCTATCTCTTTCCGTACTGGCTTAAACATCATGAGTGAGAAACTGAATGAGCCAAACTTATGTAGGACCTGGCACTGGGCTCCAATAGAAGGTCTTAAGCCTGAGGGAGCGATTAGGAAGACGGATGACTTCATAAGGCAGGAGATTGCAAGGATGAACATCCATCCTGAAACCGGTGTCAAACTTACCTTGAGGTGCAAGAAGGGTATTACCATTGGGGTGGCCAGGGCTGTGTCCACTGAATTGTATGATATAGTCGCCGAACACCTCACAGCCGAAGAGATGGACACCGCAAAGCTGGCGGTGGGGGATTACGGGAACGCCATTGTGATCAAGGACGACGAAGATTCAAAGTGGAAGGACAAACTGTCCAAACCTCTGAACCTGTCTGAAACTGAAAAGAAGGTGATTCCCAAGCTGCATCTCCTTGCCACTGGAATGATTCCCCTCTAGGCCTACTCTATGATCACGGCCTTTTACCACTACAAGTACCAGTCCACGGAGATCTTCACCGCCGTGGAGAAACAAGTATGGGCTGGTTGTGACTAGTTCTCCTGGTAGTGGCAGGAGGACGTGAATGCCCTATTGGACCATGTGGCACAAGGCTGGACACCCAGTGAAGATATCCTTTAAGAAGGAGACTGCCTGTAGCAACACTGTTAAACATCTTTTGGTTGAGGCAGGTCTTGGGAGCGCTGCGGCGAAACTCCCATTCATTGAGCCAGAAGTTAGGAAGGCCAAAAGCTACATAACCCTTTTGGAAACTGTGTCTCCAATCTTTAACAGTGTTGGAGGTGGCTGTAACTGGGAGACTCTGTTAAGAAACGAGCTATGAATCTCTATTCCTTACCCACAAGATCCTGGTACACTGTTTACACAAGAGAGCCTCTAGAACATCTCTAGATCATAACTCTCAATCACAGCAACACATCGTCGCTCATAATATCATACAATGCATACCCTCTATTACAATGCTCTTCATCTACTTATACTACTACTCACATTCTATTAGTCTCTAACTAACTTCTTCTTCATATCCTTTCTGCAGCTACTAGCTTGTGCCAGCTCAGCTTTAGTCAAGAGCCTCATGAACGTATCAGACTCTTAATGAGATGATGGCATATTTGGAGAACTTCCCAGTTTGGAGGCCAACGGAGATAGTCACTGTCAACAATGCACCTACCCATCTCAGGAGCTTAGATACTAGGGAGAAGGTGGTGGCCAGCATCGAACAGTATTGTACCCGAAACGCAGGCCATGTAGCTTTGTGTTTCGGGTTTTACATGGCCATGGTGGACATTAAACCATTAAACCATTAAATACTCCACAAACATTAAACCATGTGATAAGTTTTCTTTCTTTCTTTTTTTCTTTCCAAGAGATCACAACAAAAGCCACAAATCATCAAACCATTCTTCCACCTCAGTAAATCTAGATCAATTACCGCCTATTCATTGGCCGGAATTCAATTCCTTCAATAATCAGACCACGCTTCGAATTCGGGCGTAGAGCAACGTCTACAATACTCACCTCAATTTCTTCGAAACCCATTAATCCTCCTTCATTGAAGAAATCCCCAATCTTTGCCTCCATCCACCCATCTTTCCTCTTCTTTGAATACATAAGCTTCCTTTCTGGCCAATTTTTGATTGTATCCTCAGCAAAACATACCAAAAGCTTTGTGGGATTTTGTTCGAGCACAAACCCGTCGATCCAATCCATCATCGGTCAGTCGATCAAATATTCTAAAAGATTAAAACGCTTTTGGGATCTAATAATCGCTTGTTGATCTGGCCATGGAAGCGCCAGTAACCGAAGACTCCCTGCCACCGGATCCATCTCAAGACCTTTCATTGCCAAAGTCTTATGCAGCTACGATTTCAAATCGGCCATCTCTGAAGAAACACGCTTTCGATATTACCCTGGTTGATGGTGTTCAAACAATCAATGTTCCCGATGCGATTTTAAATGATCAAACCCCCTTATGGGATGACTTCTTGATCGGAAGATTCCCCTCATCAGCGCCACATATTACAAAGATCCATGTAATAATCAACAAGATATGGCCTTTGGGAGATAAATCAACCAAGATCAATGCCTATGCCATTAACTCCACTTCGGTGAAATTCAGAATCCGTAATGCTTCCATTAGATCGCGGGTCTTACGTAGAGGGATGTGGAACATTGCAGGCATTCCAATGATGGTTGCAAAATGGTCTCCGATTCTAGAAGAAACACAACCGGAACTAAAGAAAATGCCTTTGTGGGTGACTATGAAGAATGTGCCTCACTCTATGTTCTCTTGAGTGGGTCTTGGCTTTTAGCTAGTCCGGTCGGAACTCCGATTCGACTACACCAAGAAACCGAGCTCTGTTCTAGTTTTGAAGAAGCGAAAGTCTTTGTGGAGGTGAACTTATCACAGCGGCTACCATCATCTTTCTGTTTCACTGTTGGCAATACACGAATCAACATTGACTATCACTACCCTTGGCTTCCTCCTAGATGCCTTCACTGTGGCAAATGGGGTCATATTGATATTGTCTGTTTAACGCAACTGTCATCTCCACCTGTTGCAGCGCCTGTCCCTGATCCGGAGGAGGGTGAAATTGTCCCTGATTCTTCACCGGTCAACGGAGCATCTGCCGCGAGTAACGCGACCCATTTTGCCTAGATCCTCCAAAAATCCAACCAAATCAGATTCAGAATCCAATTCTTTCAAGGATACACCTTCAACCAACCACATTTCGACTAAACGGCGCTCCCGTAAACACCACTAATGTCTGGATTTTTCTGGAATATTCGCGGTTTCAACAAATTTAAAAAGCATCTGGTAGTTAAAGATTGGATTCGTCAAGATTCCCTTCAGTTCGGTTGTCTGTTAGAAACTCGTGTTAAGGAAAGCAAGGTCAGCCGCATTCTTAACAGACTTCTTCGTCAATGGTCTTTGATATCAAACTATGAGTACAATAGTAGGGGACGGATTTGAGTGCTATGGAACCCAACGGTGCGGGTTACTCCCGTTTTCAAGAGTGCACAGCTGATTACTGTTTCACTCAAGACAAATGGGACTGAGGAAGAATGTTTTGTTTCTTTTGTTTATGCCTCCAATTTTTCTGCAGAACGGAAAGTGTTGTGGGAGGATATGCAATTTCACCATGACTCGCCTTTGTTTAACAACAAAGCTTGGATGATCCTCGGGGACTTTAATGAAATTCTCGACGCTCAAGAGCAATCCAGTTTTAACAACCTACCATCTCTTCCACTTGGTATGAGAGACTTCCAATCTGCTGTTCGTCATTGTTCGCTCACGGACCTGAGCTCACACGGGTCCCTTTATACGTGGTGCAACAAAAGAACAGAGGGGTTACTTTGCAAGAAACTCAATCGGGTGTTGGTAAACGCCTCGTGGACTACATTGCACCCTAATTCTTACAGCATTTTTGAGCCTGGCGGATGCTCAAATCATCAACGATGCCGCATAAGACTTGGGACAGAAGACTGGCGACCAAAAGGGCCTTTTAAATTCTCCAATGCGCTGATTAGCAACCCAGATTTCCTTCCAGCTGTACATCAATTCTGGTCCACAACGGCTCCTCTTTATCACTCAACATCGGCTATCTACCGATTTACCAAAAAACTCAAGCAGCTCAAGCCCATCTTACGGATGATGAGCAAAACCTACCTTGGTAATATATCAATGTCTGTTCAGGAAGCTTACCAGGACCTATGCACGCAGCAACTTAGTACTTTTAAGCGGCAGTAGAAGCAGAAAGTATGGCCTATACAAGATGGGATAAGCTGGCGCAGCTCGAAGAACAATTTCTCAAACAAAAGTCGAAGCTTCACTGGTTAAAGGTTGGTGACAACAAATATTTTCACAATGCCGTAAAAGCAAGGAAAGTAACAAATGGTATAAGGGAAATTGTTACTCCGGGTGGTCACATATGTCAAAGTCAAGATGAGATAAAAGCAGAGGCAACAAGGCATTTTGAAGATTTTCTTTCGCACACACCAATCGACTACCAACCGCCTTCAGTTGACCAGCTCCTCTCCCTGGTCAGCTTCCGATGTGCTGATTCCGATCACTCTCACCTATTGAAAGAACCTTCACCAGCGGAAATTCAACAAACACTCTTCTCGATGTCTTCAAATAAATCCCCGGGTCCAGATGGATATACGGTTGAATTTTTCAAAGCAACTTGGCCTATTATCGGACCAGATTTTGTTACCTCCATTCGATCTTTTTTTCAGCTCGGATTCTTACCTAAGGGAATCAACACTACGATTATAGCACTCATCCCCAAGCGTGAGGAAGCCACAGCGATGAAAGATTACAGGCCCATTTTGTGCTGTAATATCATGTACAAGGTGATCTCTAAGTTATTAGCTAACAAACTTAAATTTTTATTGCCTTTGATAATCGCTCTGAATCAATCAGCCTTCGTCAAGGACCGATTGATGCTGGAAAACATCTTGCTAGCCTCCGAGTTAGTCAAAGATTATCATAAACCATCACTCACAAGCAAATGTGCTCTTCAGCTTGATATATCGAAGGCTTTCGACACGGTGCAGTGGCCTTTTCTACTAGACATTCTCCGAGCAATGAACTTTCCGGACAGATTCATTCATTGGATCCAGCTTTGTGTATGTACAGCTAGCTTCTCAATTCAAATTAATGGTGAACTGGCCGGGTTTTTCAGAAGCAAGTGGGGGCTCCGCCAGGGATGCTCCTTATCACCTTACCTCTTCGTTCTCTGTATGAACATTCTATCAACAAAACTGGATAAAGCAGCGGCATCAAACAAGTTTGGCTATCACCCAAAGTGTCATAACGTAACCCTCACTCACTTATGTTTTGCCGATGATATCATGGTTTTCTCCAATGGTACCATTCGCTCGCTTGAAGCCATTCTCCGAGTTTTTGATGACTTCGCAGCTCTGTCAGGCTTGACGATCAGTCCTGAGAAATCTACATTACATTTGGCGGGTCTGTCTCCAGTTCAACAACAGCACCTCTCCCACTTATTCCGTCTCCAACTTGGAATCTTACCGGTAAGGTATCTCGGATTACTACTGACAACGAAGCGTATGAATGCGAATGATTACTTGCCTTTGTTGGAAAAAATTCGATCCCGAATACAGAGCTGGACCACTAGACTTCTCTCCTTTGCAGGACGACTTGAATTAATAAAATCAGTTCTATCGAGTCTTATTAATTTCTGGCTCTCGGCCTTCCGCCTCCCAAGTTCTTGCTTAGCGGAGATCAATCGGTTATTTTCTGCGTTCTAATGGTCCGGTCCGGAGCTGAATCCCCATAAAGCAAAAATTTCATGGCACAACGTTTGTCGGAAGAAGAGTGAAGGGGGTCTAGGCCTACGCCCTCTAAAAGAGACAAATAAGGTATGCACCCTTAAGCTTGTTTGGCGATTGATTTCAGGTTCAGCCTCACTCTGGGTCAAATGGGTGCATAAGCATTTACTCCACGGTAAATCCTTTTGGCAAACCTCGGCAAACTCAACACAGGGGTCTTGGATTTGGAGAAAATTATTAAAGGTTCGAGATGAAGCAAGTACTCTATACAAGAAAGATATTGTCTCAGGTACTACCACCTCCTTCTGGTATGATAACTGGTGCTCCATGGGGTCTTTATTCCCAATTCTGGGACATAGAGGCATCATTGATTTGGGTATCTCAAGGTCTGCATCCGTTGCAGAGGGCGTTGCATCCTACCGATTGAGACGACATCGAACAGAAGTATTAAAAGAGGTTGACAGACACATCTCCAGAATCCACCACTTGCCCTATTCGCTCAACTCTGATCACGTACTTTGGCGACGAAGTAATGGCTCATACTCTGCTTCCTTTTCATCCTCCGATACTTGGCACCAAATCAGGGTTTCTCATCCCACCTGTGCATGGGCAAAAGGAATTTGGTTCACCTCGGCCACCCCGAAGTACACGTTCACTACCTGGATTGCATTTCACAATCGTCTTCCCACAGGCGATAGGCTTATTACATGGAACAGAAGCGTAAATGGACGGTGTGTTCTCTGCAATAACACCATCGAGACTCGCAACCATCTTTTTTTCGCCTGCCTGTATTCTTCCACAATCTGGGCTGCACTAGCCAGCCGCCTACTTCAGCAAAGGCACACTAATTCTTGGCCTGACATCATTCCTCTGCTGCTTGATCAATCCCTGGGTAAGCCCAATTTGTTGATCTTTCGCTATGTTTTCCAAATCTCAGTTTTCAGCATTTGGCAAGAACGAAACCGTAGAAGACATGGGGATCAACCAACTCCCTCCACTCGGCTTATCAAATATATCGACAAAAACATCCGCAACAGGTTCTCCACTATCGACGCCTCCGAACGTCTGCACACATCATTGTTACAACTTTGGTTCCAGCTTCGGATGTTGTAATTTTTCACTCTCGTTTTTAAAATCTGTCTGTTTTTTTAGCCATCAATAATTACTTATCGGCAACATCAGCTCCTCGACGCACTTAGTTGTAATTTCCGTTTTTTTGTTTTGAATAAATTTTACATTCATATAAAAAAAAAAAAAAAAAAAAAAAAGTTGACCAGTTTGAAGGTGCGAACAACCTAATGACGTCCTACTCGCTCAGGGCACTCAAGGAGACCAACTTTGGCTCCTACTTCCAAGGGACAGAGCTTTTCCTTGATTACTGCGCCTACAAGGCGAAGCATAGTCAAGTCGCGAGAGATCGGACATAGTGAGCGGCTCACTGTGAGCCGGGTTGGTTTTTGATGCACTAGCTCATCTCTTTCTTGCTAATTGTGCTCTTTAAGTGTTGGCTTTCGTTTCAATTTTTTTTTTGCTTCAAGACTTCAAGTTGTTATTGTTTTTAGTTTGTTTCCTTGTGTCAGAAATTTTCAAAGTTTTATTTTGGGTTTACTATGAAATGACGCAGAGGGGATAAATTCTTTTTGTATCTAATATTCATGCGACTTTTGTGATCTGGTGTTAGTTTTGAGAGTAGACAGTAATCCTCTTTGAATGATGTTTACCAAATTGTATCAGCCTTCTTGTTCTTCCTTTTTAGTTCAGCTTGAATAATCTCGTTGGTGAGAAGAGAAACAAAGTCGTATTGGCTGAGGCTCGTCAAGATTTTGTTGATGAGGTCTTCGGTCCCTTGACATGTCCAATGGGGAGTATTACTAGATTGCTAGAGAATCATCACAAGTTACCTCAGATCCTAGGTTGCAACAAGAGTCTTAACAAAAGTGTAGCAGATATGGTCATTGATGATTTCGTGACCTAGGCATTGTAGAGTTTGTTGCTGTATCCTAATACGGTTATTAAGAAATGTCATGCCCTGTTGGTTTAAAGCTAACTACACATGAGCAGTTTGATTCATACCAAAGGTCACAAATTCAGTTAAGAGTTTCTTTTCTTCAGTTGCAAAATCAAACCAATTATACAGAGAATTAGGCCCAAGCTGTTATGGCCAATAAAGAGCTAAAGACTAGCCAAATAAAGACGAGGGTAGTGAGAGTTGTCACTACAGGCTATTCACTACAATAGAATATTTAGGCTCGCGCTCTTTTGTTGCTGCATGAAGGGCACTTGTATTGTTTGATATGCTCAGCTCTAGCTGGAGTGATCTTCACACACTTGCCATGGAACCACTTCTCACAAAGGTCGCAGCAGATCCAGAATTCATCAGCACCATCACTGTCTCCACAGGCTCCACAAAGGGTATCGCCGTGGTCATCCTCATCCTCTTCATCTACTCCTTCGTCCTCCTCTTTTACCTGCATGGTCTTTGAGCTTTTGCCATCTGAAGTTCTCTGCATCCCCAAACAAAGCAAAGGAAATATTAAACTACTTGAAAAAAAAGAAAAAGGAAAAACTCAAAAACCAAACCAACTAAAGCAGTGTTTTCGGTGAAGTATTGTCTCTTTGTTTTATCTACCCTACTAAAGAAGCTACAATAGTCTGAATAATATTCAAGACTAAGAATTAATAGTGTTTCCCTCAGATAGTACAGGATTAAGTGTTGAACCAGTTACAACATGAAAAGCATATATATCATTCGTTTGTTGTATGGATATCTACTTTAGAGATATAAGTTTCCGAAAACTGCAAAAACAAAGAGTTAAAAAGGATAGCAAGGGCCATACAACTTTAGAGTTGGACTTGGATTTGTTCCCGTTTTGATTTGCAGCAGATGACTTGTCCTTTGATTGCTTTTTAGCCATTCCAGTCACTACTTCAAATATAGTAGGAACATCATTGATCATGTTGAACAAGCGCTTCCTGAAATTAAACAAGTTAGTGTATACTATATCCATGTAGAGAAGGAGACCGAAAGAGAAATGATGAATGCCATCCATTACCTCTCTTCCTTGTGGAAAGAAAATCTTGAGCCGAAGTAAAAGGAGACAGAAAGTAACCAAGCGTCACTGTGAATAGCAACAAGAGAAAGCCATTCTTTTTCAGAGAGTCCATCTCTTGCAAAGTTAATACCAAGAGCTGGCTCAGGTAGCTCAGGAGGCACTTCTTCAGCTGGTAAATTCACTTCCCATTCTTCATTCGGTAACCCATACAAACAAAGATTCTCCTTTTCTGAAAACCCAGATTGTACAATACAAAACCCAACTTGAATCAAATTACCACACAAGAAACGAAGTCAAAAACAGATTGTACAATACGAACCCAACTTGAATCAAATTACCACACAACAGACTAAAGTCTAAATCAGGTTGTACAATACAAAACCCAACTTGAATCAAATTACCACACAAGAAATGAAGTCGGCAACAGATTGTACAATACGAACCCAACTTGAATCAAATTACCACACAACAGACAAAAGTCTAAATCAGGTTGTACAATACAAACCCAACTTGAATCGAATTACCACACAAGAAATGATGTCTAATCAGATTGTACAGTACAAAACCAACTTGAAACAACTTACCACACCAGAGAATAAAGTCTAAATCGGATTGTAAATACAAACCCAACTTGAATAAAATTACCACACAAGAAACTTAAGTATAATCAGACTGTACAATACAAACCCAACTTGAATCAAATCACCACACAAGGGACTAAGTCTAAATCAGACTGTACAATACAATTACCACACAAGAGACTAAAGTCTCAATCAGATTTGCACTTTTCGTGATCTACATACAGAGAAAACCCAAGAGACCACAGGAGTAACAGAGAAGAAAAACTCAAAATTTGGAACAAAAGAGAGAAACCCTAACCAGGGTCACATTGTTGGTAAAAATCTTGAACATCTGCAAAAAGAGAAAAAAAAAACACGAATTAATCAGAAATTGAACTTAGATCGGAGAAGAAAACATCACTAGAAAGCTAAAAACCCACCAAAATTCTTCAAAGAAATCAGAGAAAATAGTGAAATGTATTTTACCGGTGGTGAGAGCTTTAACAATGGCAGCACGACGACCTTTAAAATCCTTGAAAACCTCTTCAACAGTTCGAGGATTGTAAAGAGCAGCTCCTCCTTCCATGTTGTCTCGCTCGATCTCAGAGATGGTTTTGAGAAATAAAATAATGGAAGAAGACGAAGAGAAAGCTGCGCCGTGGACCGTGACAAGACCCGATCTTCTTTTTTCTTGTAATTCACTAAAGTCTTTGTTTTTAGTCAAAGAATTGGGAGTTTGGGTTTGGGTTCGGGTCACAAATACAACCCAATATGTAGCAAAAAGCCCAAGAGCCCAAGCTCGTTTACATTAGCTAAGACAACCCCTGAGATATAGATAACTAGAGTGATGTATGTTAGAATTAGGGTTTCAGATAGGCTTGAGATTAAAATTCGTTATTCGCGGATATCCGTATCCGTATCCGGCATCCGCTCCGAAAAAACGGATATCCGGTCAAAACGGATGCGGATACGGATAGTAAAATAGCGGATAATACGGATACGGATATTGGAAAAAAATTTAACGGATAACGGATATCCGTTATAATTTATGGAATGGGCCTTAGTTGGACCAATGGGCTAAACTTATGGGCTATGCTAAAGGCCTAAAAAACTAAAGCCATTTCCGAAAACAATCCAAGTCTCTAACGGAGACTTCCAAAATCCAAAACCTGAATAATTGGCTCTGTCTCTTACTATTTATCCAAAGATTCCAAACCTGAATCAAACTCGTCAAATCCAAAATCCAAACCTGAATCAAAGTCTTCAAATCGAAAATCGAAAGTCGCCATACGGCCATAGAAAGTTCAGAGCTTGAGAGCGGCACCGTAGAAGAAGAAGAAGAAGAAGAAGAAGAAGAAGAAGATTAGGTCTCTTTCAATCTCTCTCCCGATCTATCCGATTTATCTCTAATCCCTATCTCTCTCTCTCGATACGACTATCTCATCATCTCTCGACATCTCTCTCGACCTCTCTCCCTCTCGACCTCTCTCTCTCTCTCGACATCTCTCTTTCTCTCGACCTCTTTCTCTCTCCCTATCGACTTCTCTCTCTCTCTCTCGACCTCTCTCTCTCTCTCGAGTCTCGAGTCTCGACCTCTCTCGCTCAATCTCTCTCTCTCGACCTCTCGATATTGACCTCTCTCTCTCTCTCTCTCTCTCTCTCTCTCTCTCTCTCTTTCTCTCGACCTCTCTTTCTCTCGACCTCTTGACCTCTCGACATCTCTCTCGACCTCTCTCTTTCTCTCGACCTCTCGACCTCTTTCTCTCTCTCTCTCTCTCTCTCTCTCTCTCTCTTTCTCTCTCTCTCTCTCTCTCTCTCTCTCTCTCTCTCTCTCTCTCGTCTCGACCTCTCTCGCTCAATCTCTCTCTCTCTCTCGACCTTTCTTCTCTCTCGAAATCGACCTCTCTTTCATTATGATGGTTTGGGCTTTGTGAAATTTGTATATTTTTTGGCTGCTCTAGTTTTGTATATCCTTTGAAATGGCGAGAGAACTGAAACAATTTACATCATCTCACAGTTGTCTGCAACAATTTGATTATGTACTTGATTCAACTCTTTTTTTTTTCCAGATTATGAAGAGAGTTTAAGAAGACAAATGAATGAAGGACATCACTTGAATCTTTTGAATTTTTTTCATAATTTGATGAACTTATGTATGTTTAATTTTTAAATTTGATTATAAGGGTTTTTATTATTTTTTTTTTCCGGATATTCGTTAAAAACGGATACGGATACGGATATTAAATTTCCGGATAATACGGATACGGATACGGATACAGATATGCTGAAAAATCCGGATATCCGCTCCGTTAACAGGCCTAGTTTTTCACACCAATTAAGAAAACAATTAAACTTTATGTTTACTCCTTATTAATACACCGTATAAAAAAGATTCATTGGTCAATATTTCTAAAATAGTGGGGACAAAACTGAAATTTTTATAAAAATATGCATCATAAATCTAAAACGACACTTATTATGAAACAAAATTTAATCTTTAAAACAATATTTAAATTAAAACCAAGGGAGTATTATTTGCTAAAAAGTATATTGAAAAACCTAAAAATCTATCTTCAATAAACAAACAAATCTTGAAATTCTTTCTTTTAGAAACTGAATGAGTATTTTTAACAGGAGGATAAATATTAATTATTATTTGTATTTTATCAATATTCTACATATTAATGCTTATTTTATTTTACTTATAGTTATATATTTAGAATTTCCTAGGTTTTATAAATAAATTTTCATACCCATTAGTGTTTTTATATCCTAGTTTTCGAAATATCTAGAATTAATGGATTACTACTTTATTCTTAAAACTTTTTTTAAGCATGGTAAGTGAGATAAGATAGGGACATTTATGACTTGGTCGAGAATTCTCTTATGGCACGTTGCAATTTTTTTGATGGGTAAAGCATACTTGTCGAACCTGTTGTAGCGACATGACATTAAATAATGTTAATGAAGCTCGGCATATTCACATTTAATATGGGATACGTTCGCATCAATATTTAATGATAAATAATCTGTATAATTAAGTCAACGTTCGTCATTCAACGTTAAAACCTTTGAAAAGATGTCTTCATGGGATATGAATATGGAATAAACTCTCTTAGATATAAAGGGTCATGGGATGGTCGTCAATTTTGCCTATTCTTCCAACAAGGTTCTTAAGTCACTTTTGTTACCGCATAGGATATCGAGAATTCTCTTACGGCATGCTGCACTTACTTTGATGGGTAAAGCACACTTGTCGAACCCGTTGTAGCGACATGACATTAAATAATGTTAATGAAGCTCGGCATATTCACATTTAATATGGGATACGTTCGCATCAATATTAAATGATAAATGATCTGTATAATTAGGTCAATGTTCGTCATTCGACGTTAAAACCTTTGAAGAGATGTCTTCATGGGATATGAATATGGAAAAAACTCTCTTAGAAATAAAGGGTCATGGGATGGTCGTCATTTTTGCCTATTTTTCCAACAAGGTTCTTAAGTCACTTTTGTTACCGCATAGGAAATCGAGAATTCTCTTACGGCACGCTGCACTTGCTTTGATGGGTAAAGCACACTTGTCGAACCCGTTGTAGCGACATGACATTAAATAATGTTAATGAAACTCGGTATATTCACATTTAATATGGGATACGTTCGCATCAATATTTAATGATAAATGTCTGTATAATTAGGTCAACGTTCGTCATTCGACGTTAAAACCTTTGAAGAGATGTCTTGATGGGATATGAATATGGAAAAAACTTTCTTAGAAATAAAGGGTCATAGGATGGTCGTAAATTTTGCCTACTCTTCCAGCAAGGTTTTTAAGTGACTTTTTTTACCGCATAGCATATATCGAATTGTTGTTTTGCCAAGAAAACATTATCGTCGACAATATTTATGTTATATATATCTATATATATATATATATATATATTTTTAACCACATATTAATTAAAAGATTTTTCCATGATTGGTAGCTCAATTTAGAGGAAAAGAGTTTACAAATGCAAATTCAGGAAATAACAATATAGAGGATCTAGCTAGACAATCAGCTTTAGAATTACAAGAATGTGAGATAATATATAGCGAGAATAAAGGAAAGTAAACACGGAGAAAACCAAACTCCATATTAATTGTTCACTTAAAGCATGATTTATTATATCTATGGGTTCAGATTGTAATCCTTTGAAGACCTTCTTATTCCTATCTTTCCATATAAACCATAAAATCCAGGAAAAACAATGTTTTTTTTTCCATATAGACCTTCTTATGTTATATATAGCTTAGTAAATAAGTTTGGCGTTTATATAGATTTACTTTTTAAAATTCGAATGAATATACTTATATTCAACGATTCACATTTAAACTGAAATCTCGCGCAATGCGCATGGTACACAATCTAGTATATTTACAAAGCAGAAAATAGAAAACATAAAATTAAGTTAAATAATTAAAATATTGTTTCAACAATAGATTTACATAAAATAATTAAATGAATATTATATTTTATATTAAGTATTTGGTAAACAACTCTTAAGAGCTAAAACATAATTTTGTTTACAAATAAAAATTCAAATTATTATGATTTTTACTATAGATGAAAACTGATAACTAGTTAATTTAATAAATATATATTTCTATATGAAATAAATTTATGAGTTTCTAATGATGTAATTATTATGTATTAGTTCAAATTTAATGTTGAATATTACTATTTAAGAATTATTTATATTTGTAAAAATGATTTTCCACTTAAATTTATTTTTCATATTCAAATTAGTATGAAATAATTGATGATAATTTTTTTTTTTGAATATTTTTTTTAATTTAATCTAGAAAATAAATTCATTGCCAATCTTATTGTTCATTCTTATTTCTTAAAATTTAATCTTATTCTTCCTCTTCATTTTATTCCTCTTCGTTCGTTAATTAATTAATTTATATATATTTCCCTTCATTCTTGTTTTTATTCACTAATATTGTTTTTAGTGGTATCTTTTTAAACTATCATTTTACCCTCACCAAATCAAATGGCGTCTAAAGCGGTTTCTCTCCTGCTCATTTCACTAATTCTTACATATAAGTCTATCTCATCTCTTGAATATTCGATTCACATACTAAATCTAATGAATCAATTTGGTTTCCAATCACTAATGAAATCGATGTCTCGATATTAGGCATGAGATTAGTGAGCATACCTAAAACTGGAGCTCAAGTACAATATCATAGATGCTCGAGCGTAGATGATTTCCATGATGTCCATTGTTTAATTGCATCGGTAAAATGTATAGACTCACAATGTAAATGTCAACCGATTTTGTCATGTTCAAGCAGAAAAGCCTTAATTTAAAACCAGCTGAGACCCCATTACCGTGCAAGACAACAAGTAATTGTGAGGATAAGCTTACTTGCGTTTTTGGACAATTTTGTTTGTGAAAATTCACAATGTCATTGCTTACATGGTTAGCGAATTTAGAAAACTGAAAATTTATGTTATGTGTTTGTCTGATGATTTTGATAATAAAACAAAACGAATTTTGTAGATAACTTTTTTTTTTATCTTTTTCTTTTGGATTTATGTATATGTAACTGTCAATTTTCTTTTTTGTCTAAACAAAAATATGAACATAAGATTGGAACAATGAAAATATTGTAAATAGTAATGGTAGTTGAAAATTCTATAAAATTGCGGAATTACTGTAATTTTAGTTTTTCACCCACAACATATAATCTTTTCGAAACAACTCAATAATCGTCAGCATATTCAAATTCTTTCATAAATATATTAGAAAAATTCAACTTTTTTAGAAATATATATATATATATATATATATATATTTTAATAGAAAAGTTAAATATCTACCATAAATGAAACATATCCATCCAATATATATATATATATATACATATATGTATATTTATATGCTTCGTACTTTTAAAAAAATTTTTATCAATTGTTCGGATCCGCTAGAGAAAGTGGCGTCGCCACCTTTGCATGATTATTTTTTTCCCACTTTTCTGCAAAGTAGTTAGAAAAACTTAAAAAAGCGTGTCTCTTGACTAAAAAAATCTTGTCAAGGAGAATGTGGTAATTATCCATCAATGATATTTTGTAATATTTTATCATTTTCTTAACCGACTTGGTTTCTCTATAAATATGTGTGTTTCGGTTGTAAATAAAAAAAATGTTAAAAACCATAATAAATGAAAGAAAAAGACTTCACTCATTCATCTTTCATAATCGTGTATCAATCCCTCTCTATAAACATTATAAATCCCCATATATATATAGATATATACACATATATACATATATCATTATAATATAATTATAACACGTTATCAGCACGAATAAGCTCTGTTTCCAAGAACAATCGAATATCTACCCGATCAAATATTTAACGTATAATAAAGATAATATTTAAATTATATTTAAATTTATTTAAAATTCTTTTATTTATAATAGTTAAAGGAATGGAAGGTTATACCTCCTTCTTGATCATATGGAAGGCTCTGCCTACTCAAATGGATCATGATCATATGGTAGGCTATGTCTCCTTGGATCATTTCTTTACATATAATTACATGTCCTGAAGACATTTATTAAAAAGTTCCAGAAGAACTATATGAAACAAAAATGTCTAGAAGACATATGAAAAAGTTCCAGAAAAACTGTATAATAAATTTTTTCCAGAAAACAAATCATTCATTTCTAAATTATTGCTATTTTAATTTCGTAATTATGTGTTATTTTAATGATACGTTTACAAATTTTTATCATGCTCTCTAAATTAGATATTTAAATTGATTATAATTTATGATTGATTTTTATGTTTAAATATTCATCAACGGTCATGAAGAATTTTTTTAAAAATTTATTCCTTTTTCAAACGGCTAATGAACAGTAATTTTCAATCTATAAATACAATCATATTTCACTCATTTATTCATTCATTCATTCACTCATCAAAAATCATATCTCTCTTCAAATATTTTTCTAAGAAAAAAACGGCTCATCCATTCTTAGTTTTTGTAATGGGTTTTATATTTCTTGCAATTTATGGTTATTTTACTTAGTTTTCTCTCGAAGAATTTTTAATATCCGTTATTTTACTTTTCTATGTAATTGTGTTTCTTGTAATCGTTCTGCTTATGCCAGCAACTTCTATTTTTTAAATAAATTTCTAATAATTATCTTTGTAATCGGTTACATCATAAATGGTTAAATTTTAAATAAATATTATTATCATGTTCTTCAAATTGCAAATTTAAATTAGAAATTTAAAATTAATGCTTAATAAATTTTTTTGTTATGCAGTCATCATGTCAAATTTGGCAAAACTCGAGATCGCTACCATTGATATTTCTGGAAATAATTTTTAGTGTTATATAAATATGTAGTTTTGTTATACTAATGCATTTTGTGATTATTTATAAATTCAGAAAATGTCAAAATTTGATATGAAAGATGGGGATATATGTCTGGCAGACAGTTGTAACGCACACAATACTTAAGGATAAAAATATTTATTCTCCCTTAAAATACAAAATTCCGCCGGAAGCGTGAATACTATATCTGGTAATGCAAAAATTATCTTGGGCTCCGGAAGATAATGATGCATTATATTCCCCTAAATCTTACAGAAAGTTTCAGAGATATCCGCAGAAATGGATATCACATAGAAACTATGAATGAAAATGGCATTGAATATCTTTGCATTACATCTGTTATTTCGGAGAGGAAATGTATATTAGAAAAGCTACCAACTTTATCCTCTGGAATATATTCCACAAAAATAAATATGACTGAATCATATATTACTGTAAACCCGAAGTTTACAAGTACGTTTAAATTCTGGCATGAATGTTTAGGGCACCCAGGTTCAGTCATGATGCTTAAAATTGTGGAAAATTCAAATGGCCATCCATTGAAAAACCAGAAGATTTTTCAATCGAGAGAATTTTCATGTAATGCTTGTTCTCAAAGAAAATTAATAACTCGGCCATGACCAGCCAAAATTAGGAATGAATCTCCAGTATTCTTAGAAAAATACATGGTGATATATGTGGGCCTATTCACCCACAATGCGGGCCGTTTTGATATTTTATGGTATTAATTGACGCATCCAGCAGATTGTCACATGTGTGTTTATTGACCACACGAAATACGGCTTTCGCAAAATTCATTGCCCAAATAATCAGGTTGAGAGCACAATTTCCTGACTATACAATAAAGAAAGTAAGGCTTGATAATGCTGGTGAGGTTACTTCACAAGCTTTCAATGACTATTGTATGTCATTAGGAATTGATGTTGAACATCTGGTCCCGCATGTTCATACACAAAATGGCATGGCTGAGTCTTTGATTAAACGACTACAACTTATTGTTAGACCGTTAATATTGAGGACAAGGCTTCCAATTTCGGTATGGGGTCATGCAATCTTGATTACAATTAGTCTATGGCCAGAAGGCAGATATATCTCATTTCCGTGTTTTTGGGTGTGCGGTTTATGTCCCTATAGCCCCACCACAAAGAACAAAATGGGACCACAAAGGAGATTGGAAATATATGTCGGATATACATAACTAAGTATAATTCGGTATCTTGAACCGCAAACTGGTGATATGTTTACGACACGTTTTGCTGATTGACATTTTAATGAGGATTCCAGTGTTAGGAGGAGAAATTACAGAAGTTCCAAAAGATATTACATGGTGCAAACCGTCTTTGTTGCATGATAATCAGATTTTACTATCAATTGCCTAATGCATTATCATGCCATTGCAATACAATAGGTGTCAATCCAATTGGGTGTGATGCTAACAGATAAGATTTGATTAAATCAGTTAAGTCAAGCCAAGCAATATGTTTGTTTGATCACAAAAGTATCAGTTCTCAAGTGCGTGGAATTGTGTTTCCCGTACCACAGAAGTGATATCGAGTACGAGATCCGGCCAGTAATCTGAACCGTTTCAGACCGTAGTCTTTAATCTCTAGGATCTCTCCATTACTCATTAAGGATTTCCATCCGATAAACCGGAAAACAATATCGGTTTGGACTTAAATCAACAGAAAGCATAAATTAGAATCTAACAAAGCAATGGTTGTAACTAACATAAGCTAACAAGCAACAGAATGAAAGACTAACAAAAGCAGAGCATTAATGATATGAGAACTAGTAAACAAGGAAACAGAATTATACTAGGAAGTAAAAGATCCTAAGGATGGGGGTAATGGGTCAGCAACTCTTCTTCAATCAACCTAGGTGTTTAACATACTCAAAGATGAACTAACCCCTAGACAATAGACTCAGAAGTTGATTAATTCATTCTCATGATAGAAACCATCAAGCTAAGCTAATTTCAGACCTAATTCTCATTAGCAAAATCTAACCTAACAGGCAGTAAGACTCAGTCTATTAAAGCCAATTAACACTCTAGACATCTAATCTCTTAGGCTAGAAATGTAAATCTATGGAATTAGTTGGTTCAGACATTTCATGACACACTTTTTGAGTGTGGAAATGTCTGGATTCTAATTCCAAATGATCAGAAAGGAACTAGCATTAAGGACACTAATCCATAAGGGATTCATGGAATCATAAGCTTAAACGACCTAGTAGACCAAAGAATTGCCACTAACCTATCCCATCCTCAAGAACCCTAAAAGACTACTCAGAAATCATGAAGAACATCAAGAACACAAACCCAGAAAATACTATAACATGCATAATCCGAAAGATAAAGATGAAAAGAGCTATAAGTGACAAAGAAACAACAATAGAAACTAAATATAATGGAAAGAGTCTAGACTTCAAAACAAGAACATAAACCCAGAAAATTATAAAACTTGTAGTAAGAATAGACAAGGGTATGGAGACTAACAATTACCAAAGAAACTATATCAAAACCTTAACAACTACTAAGATAATTACTTAGAATATATGAAGAACATGAAGAACATGAAGAACACAAACCCAGAATTTATTAAAACTTGTAATAGAGATAGACAAAGTTATGGAGATTAATAACTAGCAAAAGAAGTATAACAAAAACTTAATAACTTAGAAGAAATCTCAATTACAAAATAAGATGTTCTTGGTGAAAATATAGAGAAAACCTAGGCAAGAAAACGTATATCTCAACAAATGGCTTAAAGGGAGTATTTATAGAGAAGTTTGCAAAACCCTAAAACAGAAGAGGACAAGATAGATGTCGGCAGTTTGACTCGATCGGTTTGATCGAGTCGTGTGGTCGAGTCAGTTAAGTGGCCCATGCCTTGGCTCGTTCTGGAAGTGCACTCGATCAGCTTGGTCGAGTGGGTGATCGAGCACTTGACTTGGCTCGTTCTGGAAGTGCACTCGATCAGCTTGGTCGAGTGGGTGATCGAGCACTTGACTTGGCTCGTTCTGGAAGTGCACTCGATCAGCTTGGTCGAGTGGGTGATCGAGCTCCCTTCGTGTGTCTTGAGTTTGCACTCGATCCACTCGATCGAGTCAGTGATCGAGTCGCTTCCTTATTCTGCATCCTTTGACTCTATCAAGCAGGTCGAGTGGCCGGTCGAGTCACTTTCTTCCTTTGCATCCTGTGCTTTTTGACCGATCCTTGTCCATGTAACAAATCTCCATTCGTCCCTTAATCCATAAGTGACTCCATATCACCTGTTTCAACACCTTATGCATGATATGTATGCAATGCCGATGCAAGAATGCCTAAGTATGCAAAACAGAAGTAAGTGACTCTAAATGGTGCAAATGAAAGAGGAAACTATGCGAAATGAGTTATCAATGTATGCTTAAAACAGGTAAATTACAGAGATATCAACTCCCCCATACTTATTCTTTGCTTGCCCTCAAGCAATCAATCAAGACAAAAGCAGGAGAAGAAGTTGAAGGTGGGATTTCAGAACCAAAACATGCTGATAGAAATGATAAGATCAATGTCCAAGGTAATAGTTCTAAAATGCAATGTGAGTGAGTTCGTCTTATAAAACTTTAGCCATACTCTTCACAACACAATCTGATTTCAGTCTCAACCTACACATGCATTCAAATCAACCAATCCCTTTAACATTCATTAAGCATAAACTGTAAATCAAGCTATGCACATTCAATGAACTCATTTGGCTAAGGGTAAGGTTAAGAGACAAGATGGTCCATCCATGTATGGGTTAAGCAATTCATAACAAGGGTCTCTCAAGAAAAGAACTGAGCTTTAGTAGAATGCTAAAGGTAAGGGCCAACCTATGCATACAAGAACAGAATCTCATCTACCCAATGATTCAAAAGCTTATTTCAGCTTTCCTATTTCTACCCTTTCTCATTAGATTTTCTTTTCAGCTCAACCTTTTAATTGTTCTTACTCTTAAAAGAGGTTTCTTTCTCAAAATACGTTTATCACTTCTAGCGGATTTAGGTTTTTATTATTAACTTTGGTTCTCTTTTCTTTCTTTTTCCTAGAACCATTCATTTCAATATTTTTCAAATCCTTCACTAGAACAACCAGCTTTCTTCTCTTTAAACCTCTCCTTAGAGTTCTTAAACTTTGCTTTCTTTCTCTTTTTCCAATCTTTTCTTTGAAGCTCAACTCATCCCAAACGCAGAATCAAGTTCCTATCTAGCTCTATCTAACCCAAACAAAAACGTGATAGAACTACACAGGATGCTATTCTTGTCGGCTCAAACCTAACACTTTCTACCAAGCTTGAAAGATGGATAGGGTAAGGGTGTGGAAAACTTTTCCAATAATGGGAATCAGCTACTTGGATAAGCAAGAGTGGTAAAATGGTGAAAGAAAATCCAAGTATGCATATGTGTATCCATGAGTTCAGATTCAATGCATAGGTATGATAATTATGAATCAAGTTCTTGGTTCAAGTAGATAGGGAAAGGTATCAAATCACAGCATGTTTTAATTCAGATGACATCAATTTGTGCATTCAAAACATGGTGCTATCTTATACTCGAACTCATTCAATAGGCATTAGACAACTAGTAACTTGGGCATTGATGTTTAAGTAATAAATCAGCAAGCATGCAAGGTTGTAATCATCATAATCCCTTATGCAAATGTATCTAAATGAACACTCTTTTTTTTTTATTATTTTTTTTTTTCGATAATTTTTCAAATTTTTATGGGTTTTCTATGCTTTAGATGATATGCAAACACATCTTAAATCCTCCCCCAAACTTAAATTACACAGTCCCTTGTGTAATAAAAATTCGAAAAACGATATAAGGATCAACAACAAAAACAATAAACATGCTATGGATAGTACAATGATAGGGTGAAGAAATTAGCTTATGGATTGGTGAAGTAGGAGGTGACTAATGCGTCCATGGTCTCTTTTGTGTAGTCGGACTCGTGTGTGTCATCCAGAGACCACTCGATCACTGACTCGACCACCGACTCGATCGCCGGTTCGAGTGCTCGATCGAGTCGAGTGGTGGAGCTCGATCGCGACTTCCGTTTCTCTCGGTCACCTCTTTTCTTCCTTTGCCTAGGTTCAACAGAGGATGATCTGGGAGGTTCCATGGTCATGGCTTGGCTTGGCTCCATTCTCAAAGAGCTGCTTCTTTTCAACTTGCTTGACCTATGCTTAGCTTTCCTTGAAGATGATCCAGCAACCTTACCTTGGAGTTCCTTGATTTGATCCTTCATTTCAATCATAGAACCAGATAGTTCCTTGACCGTCCTCTTCAAAGTCTTAATGGTTTTGTCTTGGAACTTATTCCACTTTTGAAGGATGCTGAGGTGCTTGTGAGATTCCTTTAGGCCTTGACTTTGCCTTGAATCTGTGGAGTAATCCTGGAAATGGAAGATGTTTGGTGCATACTCCTCCAGTTCGTCCACTTCTTCCTCTTCTTGTTCTGGTTCCTCTGCTTCTTGAATGATTTCGGCCTGAGGCACGTAGAGGAGGTCTGTTGGTGGCCAAAAGTCGATGTTGTTTCCGGTCCTGATCTTTGTGGAGGTTGTGTTGGGGAGAATCATCCGAGCATCACCAACAGCTGGGTGAACAAATTTGTAGAGGTAGCATTCATTCACCCTTTCGTTGTCTAGGAAATGGGTTCGTGTTAGATGCGGAATGTCTATCCATCTAGGATTGTGCTCCATTGAACTAAGCTCCACACCACATGCGACTAGGATTGGGGTAACTATGCCGCCAATACTCAGCTCGCCCTTGCTACCCTTCTTGTGCAACCGTAGTGCCCAATCTCGGTAATACATCATCTGATCAATCACAACGCTCGAAAGGCTTGTATCGGACCTATCTCCCTTTAGAACCGTGCCATCCCTGGTGCAGTTTAGGATTCCTCCAAGAGCCAAATCAAGCATTTGTAGCTCTCCGTCGTTTATGTTTCCCGTGACCTTCCTAGCAAAGAGAGTGCTAGCAATAGATTTGTGTAAGTACCTCAAAACGGGGCTTCTGATCTGTGCACTCTTTGATCTAGAAGAAGAGTATTTTCCATTTCCACCAATTGTTTCCCATAAAGCTAGAAGCTCACGTTTGTCAAAATCTTGGACAGTTCCCGTCCCGCTTGGAAATCCATACACATGGTCTATCGCCTTGAAAGTGAGCGAGTATTGTTTGTTTCTGACCGTGAACGTGATGAAGCCTAAACCACCATCTGAGATGTAATCCGGCTCGTCCTCATAGAAGTGTACCCTTAAAGAGGCTAAGAAGTAGCAGGTTTCATCTTCGTAAGCTTCCATGTTTAGTTTCATGAATGTGTCCAGGTGACACATTTCGAACAAGAACTCAACATCTCTCTTGATGCCTAGCTTCTTCATTGTCTCCGGATGTGGAAAACGGGTGCCAGCAAATATCATTCCCTTGAAGATTTTGTAGAGCTCTCCTGTGGAAAGTTTATTCTTTCCTTTGCTTCGTGGTTGCTCATCTTCCTCTTCTTCTTCTTCCATTGATTCTACCGGACGTTTTCCCCTTGCTATGGCATTCCTTTCTCTTGAATATTCGTCAGCCATGGGTGGTTCTTCTTCGCCTTCAGCAAATGCCATAGGCTCAGCTTCTCGACCTTGAGCTCGACCACTAGCTCGACCATGAGCTCAATCTCTGGATCGAGTGGTCGATCGAGTTGGAGATCGAGTTGGAGAGTGAGTGATGTCCTCAATCTCCATATGTTCTGGTTCTTGTGCTGCGGATTGTCTCACCCTCCGGAAGCTTCTTGCCATTGCTTCAGCGGATGAACGACGGGCTGGTTCCCTTCTTGAAGAGCTCTTGGGCTTGGTGAAAAGGAACTGATTAATCATCTTTAAAGATCCTGGATAAATGCAACTCAAAATCGAAAATGAGATGGCTAAAGGAGCCTTTGCCGAAAACAAAGAGGTTTTAGGGATCTGGTTTTCTAGCTCTAGCTCACAACTCAATAACCAATGGTTTTATTGAGGACTTACGTCTCAGAGTGAGCTCAAGCTAGAAAATGAGAGGGGTGAGAGATTTATGAAGCAAACCACTTTCTTTTATAGGCAAAGAGGGATGCTAGAGGACAAGGAGGAGCCTTTGCAATGAATTTGAATTTGAATTTGAATTTCAAACTCTCCATGTGAATGCACTCGATCAAAGGCGTAATGTGTGGATCGAGTGGGTCCCTCGAGTCAGTCTTTGTCCCCTAGGTTGTCGCCCATCTTGACCGAAATTTTGAAATTCAAATTCAAAATTTGGTGCTTCCATGTGTTGGCTCGAGTATGTGGGTCGAGTGGGCCATCGAGTCAGATCTTGTCCCTTTGGTTTGTCCCCCACTTGATCTAGAACCTTTGAATTTGAATTTGAATGGTTGTTTGGGTCATTTCTGTCAACAAGTTGATCTAGAATCGGAGTTATCCATCGATTTGGTTGCTTGTTTCATCATCGTCCAAACTTTGATTCTTCATACGAACGGATCAGTCTTGTAGTTTTTAAACCATCCAAAACCGGCATGCATACACCCTTGAGTACCAAATCGTAGCTAGAATGATTAATCGCGTTTATGGCTTCAACTCCATTATTAGCAATATCCATTGTATGGCTTTAACTGTTTCATCATCGACTTTGCAACCATGATGTTGATCTTATTATCTTCCTCAAGCAAAATCTTTGGCTTTGATGTTTCTTTGAGATTTGTCTCTTCTCTTGAGATGAAACTGTAAGCTCCTACGACATTTCTAAAGTTCCATCTTCTGAGCTAGCTTGTGAACTGCTGCAAGATTCAGAAAGAAACATCGACCATCTTCATTCTCATGTCGTTGGTCAAGTGGCCGGTGCTGTGCGACGTTGAGCTCGACCGTGCACTCGATCAGACGGATCGAGTCGTACATCGAGTCAATCGGCTAATTGGTCCAAGTTTGAATTATACTCGATCATTGCAATGAAGGACTCGATCGATCACATGATTGGGAGATCGAGTAGTAGGTCGAGCTAGACATTCACCACCCTTTGTTTCTTTCCTTTAAACGTCTCTATCCCCCTTCTGTGATTAACTCAGGCATTGTCCCCTAAACATCAAAAACACTTAAAAACAAATCATAAAACCCAAAACCAACAAAATCAAAACAAAAAGAATGAAAGTTATATAAACAGGGATAGACATGGGACTTCCTCCCAAGTGAGCTTGTTTAAAGTCACTGAGCTTGACTTGTTACCTCCTTATGCTTTGGGCGGTTCACCGAGAGAAACAGAGGTTCTTTCTTGAATGATCATATCTGCCATGTATCGCTTAACCCGCTGCCCGTTCACCGTGAACTCAGTCCCATCTTTTCCTACCAGGGTAATAGCACCATAGGGCAATACTTCCTTGATGACAAATGGGCCGGACCATCTGGACTTCAGCTTTCCCGGAAAAAGCTTTAGCCTGGAGTTGAATAACAGCACCTGATCCCCAGCCTTGAATTCCTTAGGAAGGATCTTCTTGTCATGAAAAGCTTTAGTTCTTTCCTTGTATACTTTAGAACTTTCATAGGCTTCTAACCTAATCTCTTCCAGCTCATGCAAGTCAACTGTTCTTTTCTCTTGAGCAGTCTTTATATCAAGGTTCAATAGCTTAGTTGCCCATAAAGCTTTGTACTCCATTTCCACAGGTAAATGGCATGCTTTCCCATACAGCAGCTGGAATGGAGTTCTCCTTATTGGCGTTTTGAATGCTGTTCTGTAAGCCCAGAGAGTGTCATCAAGCTTGACTGACCAATCTCTTTTTGAAACCCCCACTACTCTTGCAAGGATTGCCTTAATCTGTTTGTTGGAGACTTCTACTTGGCCACTGGTCTGAGGATGGTAAGGTGTTGCAACCTTATGCTTCACCCCATGCTTCCTTAACAGATTCTCAAACAGCTTGTTAATGAAGTGAGACCCTCCATCACTAATGACTACCCTTGGAACGCCGAACCTTGGGAAAATGATGCTCTTGAACATCTTAAGCACAACCTTAGCATCATTGGATGGGCAAGCAAGGGCTTCAACCCATTTCGAGACATAATCTACAGCCACCAGTATATAGCTGTTTCCGAATGATGGCGGATTGAAAGGACCCATGAAATCTATCCCCCATACGTCGAACACTTCAACCTCTAGTATAGGGTTCTGCGGCATCTCATTCCTTCTGCTTATATTGCCCATTCTCTGACAGGGGTCACACCTAGAGATGAAGTTCTGAGCATCCTTAAACATGCTAGGCCACCACAATCCTGCTTGGAGGATCTTCTGAACAGTCTTGAAGGTTGCAAAGTGACCTCCATAGGTAGATCCATGGCAATGTTCTAGAACTCCTTTTACTTCTTTCTCAGCAATGCATCTTCTGAACAAACCATCCGACCCCTTCTTGTAGAGATACGGATCATCCCAGTAGTAGTGGTGCACATCTCTGAAGAATTTCTTCCGTTTATATGAATCTAAGCTCTTAGGGACTTCTCCAATAACCTTGTAGTTAACCAAGTCTGCATACCAAGGCAGCCTTTCTTCCCCCAAACTTAAAGCGTTGTCTGTTCCACTTGAAATGGCTACGCGATCCTTGACTCGATCAGCCACTCTATCTACCACTCGATCAAGGACTCGAGTTGCTGGTCGCGTGGTTGGTCGAGTCAATTCAGTTCTAATGGCCATCAGTGACTCTTCAGGCATAGAGTCATCTATTGGCAACGCATCGAAGATTTTCATTCTAGACAAGTGATCAGCCACTCCATTTTCGATACCCTTCTTATCAACAATCTCCATATCAAATTCTTGAAGCAAGAGGATCCATCTAAGCAATCTTGGCTTAGTGTCTTTCTTTGCATAAATGTGCCTCAAGGCTGCATGATCCGTGTAGACGATGACCTTTGATCCTACTAGATAGCTTCTGAATTTCTCAAAGGCAAACACAACTGCTAGAAGCTCCTTCTCTGTAGTTGCATATCTCCCTTGTGCCTCATCTAATGTTCTACTCGCATAGTAGATGACATGCAGCTTCTTATCAATCTTTTGTCCCAAGACAGCTCCCACTGCATAATCAGATGCATCACACATAATTTCGAATGGATAGTCCCAGTTAGGAGCTTGAACTATCGGAGCTGAGATTAAAGCCGCCTTGATCCGTTGGAAGGCTTCTAAGCATTCGGAGTCGAAGTTGAACTCCATCTCCTTACAGAGCAACCTTGTGAGTGGTCTGGCTACCTTTGAGAAATCTTTGATAAATCGCCTGTAGAACCCAGCATGGCCAAGGAAACTTCTGATATCCTTTACAGTCCTTGAGTGGCAACTGCATCATCACATCGATCTTAGCCTTGTCTACCTCTATTCCATTCTCAGAGATCTTGTGCCCCAAAACAATACCCTCTCTGACCATAAAATGGCATTTCTCCCAGTTTAGAACCAGGTTGGTCTCTTCACACCTAGAGAGTACCCTGCACAAGTTTAACAAACACGAGGAGAAAGAGGAGCCATACACAAAAAATCATCCATGAAGACCTCCACCATCTCCTCTATCAAATCCGAAAAGATAGAGATCATACACCTCTGAAAGGTGCCAGGTGCATTACAAAGACCGAACAGCATTCTCCTATATGCAAATGTTCCATAAGGGCAGGTGAATGTGGTTTTTTCTTGATCATTAGGGTGTATAGGGATCTGGAAAAATCCGCTATACCCATCTAGAAAGCAATAATAGGGATGATTTGCTAGCCTTTCCAACATCTGGTCAATGAATGGCAATGGGAAATGGTCTTTTCTAGATGCAGCATTTAGTTTCCTGTAATCTATGCACATTCTATGGCCAGTGATTGTTCTAGTGGGAATGAGTTCATCCTGATCATTTTTAACAACGGTCATTCCACCCTTTTTAGGAACACAATGCACAGGTGATATCCAAGTGCTATCAGATATGGGGTAAATCACACCAGCTTCTAACAACTTAAGAATTTCCTTTTTAACAACCTCTTTCAAGTTTGGATTCAACCTTCTTTGAGGTTCAATGCTAGCGTATGATTCGTTTTCAAGATGAATTCTATGAGTGCATAAGCTAGGTGAAATTCCTTTGATGTCATCTAGTGAATACCCTATGGCTCTTCTAAACTTTTTCAATTCGGTCAATAGCAAGTGAACTTCATCATCATTCAGTTTAGCGTTTACTATGACTGGATAAGTGGAATTAGGGCTTAGAAAAGCATACCTTAGCCCTGTTGGAAGTGCTTTAAGATCAACCCTTGGGGCTTTTAGTTCGGACCTATCGTCAGATGCGTGTAATGGTGTCTCGTTCTTTGACTCGATCAACGACTCAATCGAGTGATCGAGTGGGCTGGTCGAGCTGTCCTGTCGAGTCTGAGATGATCCATCTTCGATCGATCCAATGACTTCCGTGTTCAACCCATTAAGATTTTCAAACATTTCTGATCCTTCTATGGCCTTGTGTGAGTCTAAAAGCATCTCATAGCCCAGACTCTCCTTGTTTAGAAACCCATCATTACCACCTTTGGTCAATGTAGTCTGCAGATGGTCCTCTTCATTTAGTTCTTCCAGCAGCTCATCAGCAAGTTGATCTATCTCTTCAATCCAGAAAAGCTGACCTTCTATTGTGGGTTTCTTCATGGCATCCTTAATGTCAAACTTCATCTTGAAGTCTTTTCCCAGGTTGAGTTCAATCTTTCCTTTCTTGACATCGATGATTGCTCCAGCTGTAGCCAGGAAAGGTCTTCCCAATATCAGGGGGTCTCTAGGTTCCTCATCCATTTCTAATACCACAAAGTCTGTCGGGATATCCACATATCCGATCCGTATAGGTAGATCTTCTAGTACGCCATGTGGTATTCGAACTGACCTATCCGCCAATACCAAAGAGATGTTGCAATCCTTGTACTTACTAAACCCCAATCTCCTGGCTACTAAAAGCGGCATAAGGCTTATTGAAGCTCCAAGGTCACAAAGACAATTCTTAAAGCTCAACGGCCCAAGGGAGCAGGGCAAGGTGAAACAACTGGGATCGCCTTGCTTCTGGATTGCTCTCTTCTGGACGATAGCACTACATTCCTCACTTAACACTACCATTCCCTGAAGCTCTTTAACTCTTTCTGTCAATGTGTCCTTCAAAAACTTTTGATATGGAGGTATCAGCATGAAGGTATCTAACAGAGGCATTTTGATCTCAATATCACTCATCTGCTTGTCAAAGAGTGCCTTGTACTTCTCCATTTTCTCTCGTCTAAATCGACTAGGGAATGGAAGCTTAGGTTTGTATGGAGGAGGAACGAAGGACGTCTCCTTTTTCTTTGAAACAAATGGTGTTACAGCATCCTGCGAGTCAACTCGATCATCCACTCGATCGTAGGATCGAGTAGGTGGTCTCTGTCGAGCTTGATCAACGACTCTGTCTTGCGGATCGAGTAGGTAGTCGAGTCGTTGGTCGAGCCTATCCTTATTGGCTTCATTTTGACATAAATCCTCCCCATCTTGTTCATCACTGTCCTCAGTGATTTTGGTAGGTCGGTGGGGGGTAGAGAGTGCTCGGCCACTCCGCAGTGTGATGGCATTGATATGAAAATCTTTCGGGTTTTGCACTGATTTCCCTGGAAGTTGTCCTGGAGGGGCTGGAGAAGAAGTAGAGGCCGTGTTTCCTTCCAGGTGTTTGACTTTTGAGTTAAGTGTTTCGAACTTGCAGTTCAGATCATTGTAAGAGCAGTCAATCTTTGTGTGGACGTCGGCAAGTTTTTTAGAGATCTCGAGAGCAGTGGATGCTTGACCCTGGAGTAGTTGTTGGAGCATAGTCTTCATGTCTGCGTCCGGGTTAGGTTGTATTGGTGGGCGTTGATTTTGAAAACCCGGAGGACCCATTGCTGTTTGTACCCGCCTTAAAATTGTGGTTTAGGGACAAAACCTTGGGGCTGATTGTAAGGAACGAAAGGCCGGGGTGGAAGTTGTTGGGGCTGAGGAGGGTAGACTTGGTCCTGTGGGTTTTCCACATTGGTACTCCGATAGGACAAGTTCGGATTGGGCCGATAGTTGTTGTAACCTCTGTTGTATCCACCTTGGTTCTGGATGTAGCTAACCTCTTCTTGGTGATCAATCCCCAAAATGAACATGCCGCGGCTGGGCTTGGAGGAGCTTATCCAACTTCTCATTCATGGCTTTCATTTCTTTCCGATGCCGCTCTTCAGAATCATGACTCCCCCCGATTCCCCGATCATAATCTTCATTGTAATTTCCATCGGATTGAGCAAGGTTTTCGACTAACTCCCAGCCTTCATCGACATCCTTATTCAAGAAGTTGCCATTGCTGGCAGTATCAAGAAGCATTCGGATTTTGGGAAGAGCTCCTCTGTAAAGGGTGCTAAGTATGGATTCGTTGCTGAAACCATGATGAGGACATTGAGATTGATAGCTTTTGAATCGCTCCCAGGCTTCACAGAAGGACTCGCCATTTCGCTGAGCAAATCCAGAGATCTCGTTTCGAAGTTTAGCAGTGCGGGAGTTGGAGAAAAAACTTGGCAAGGAAAACACGTTTGCATTCGTCCCAAGAGGTGATGGAGCCATGAGGAAGAGTCTTTTCCCATAGATGGGCTTTCTCACCGAGGGAGAAAGGAAAGAGGCGCAGCTTCAATGCGTCTTCACTTACGCCATTGATTTTGCAGAGGCTACAGAGCCTGTCAAACTCGTCCAGATGATCAAGGGGATCCTCCATGGGGAGACCAAGGAATTTGTTGTTCTGGACCATAGAGATCAAGCTGCTCTTAATCTCAAAATTGTTGTTTTGGACAGCGGGAGGTAGAATGCCATGCCGCTGTGTGTGTGTGTTAGGGGCATCGCCTGCACCAATGTATCGGAGCCGCCTTGGGGGAACCTGAGGTGGATCGTCCTAGTGGATAGGTTAATTCGCCATAGGGAATCGCTCGTGCGGATTGGCGTGGTGGTGGTCTCGTTGTGCTCTCAATTGTTAGGGTAGACGGTTGATGTTGTCGAGATAACGAATGAGATCTTGGTTGTCGTGCGATCTGGTGTGCATGCAGGTAAAGGAAACACGGCTCGATCGGCGACTCGATCAAGCACTCGATCGGTGGGTCGAGCTGTTGGTCGAGCTGGTGGTCGAGTGGTATGGGCGTGTTGTACCTGAATCTCCAAACAGAGAAAGAACAACCAAGTTAGTAAAACGTATTGGTGATTAGAAGAACTTGATCTTAAGAGATCGTAAATCTTAAACGTAACAAACGAACACCCAAATGGCAACGGCGCCAAATTGATAATCAGATTTTACTATCAATTGCCTAATGCATTATCATGCCATTGCAATACAATAGGTGTCAATCCAATTAGGTGTGATGCTAACAGATAAGATATGATCAAATCATTTAAGTCAAGTCAAGCAATATGTTTGTTTGATCACAAAAGTATCAGTTCTCAAGTTCGTGGAATTGTGTTTCCCATACCACATAAGTGATATCGAGTACGAGATCCGGCCAGTAATCTGAACCGTTTCAAACCGTAGTCTTTAATCTCTAGGATCTCTCCATTACTCATTAAGGGTTTCCATCCGATAAACCGGAAAACAATATCAGTTTGGACTTAAATCAACAGAAAGCATAAATTAGAATCTAACAAAGCAATGGTTGTAACTAACATAAACTAACAAGCAACAGAATGAAAGACTAATAAAAGCAGAGCATTTAATGATATGAGAACTAGTAAACAAGGAAACAGAATGATACTGGAAGTAAAAGATCCTAAGGATGGGGGTAATGGGTCAGCAACTCTTCTTCAATCAACCTAGGTGTTTAACAAACTCAAAGATGAACTAACCCCTAGACAATAGGCTCAGAAGTTGATTAATTCATTCTCATGATAGAAACCATCAAGCTAAGCTAATTTCAGACCTAATTCTCATTAGCGAAATCTAACCTAACAGGCAGTAAGACTCAGTCTATTAAAGCCAATAAACACTCTAGACATCTAATCTCTTAGGCTAGAAATGTAAATCTATGGAATTAGTTGGTTCAGACATTTCATGACACACTTTTTGAGTGTGGAAATGTCTGGATTCTAATTCCAAATGATCAGAAAGAACTAGCATTAAGGACACTAATCCATAAGGGATTCATGGAATCATAAGCTTAAATTACCTAGGAGACCAAAGATTTGCCACTAACCTATCCCATCCTCAAGAACCCTATAAGACTACTCAGAAATCATGAAGAACATCAAGAACACAAACCCAAGAAAAAATACTATAACATGCATAATCCGAAAGATAAAGATGAAAAGAGCTATAAGTGACAAAGAAACAACAATAGAAACTAAATATAATGGAAAGAGTCTAGACTTCAAAACCAAGAACATAAACCCAGAAAATTATAAAACTTGTAATAAGAATAGACAAGGGTATGGAGACTAACAATTACCAAAGAAACTATATCAAAACCTTAACAACTACTAAGATAATTACTTAGAACATATGAAGAACATGAAGAACATGAAGAACACAAACCCAGAATTTATTAAAACTTGTAATAGAGATAGACAAAGTTATGGAGATTAATAACTAGCAAAAGAAGTATAACAAAAACTTAATAACTTAGAAGAAATCTCAATTACAAAATAAGATGTTCTTGGTGAAAATATAGAGAAAACCTAGGCAAGAAAACGTATCTCAACAAATGGCTTAAAGGGAGTATTTATAGAGAAGTTTGCAAAACCAAAACAGAAGAGGACAAGA